>OZ010584.1:32146250-32376250 GCA_963932145.1 Acanthosepion lycidas | reverse complement strand
TATATATATATATAGATAGAGAGAGAGAGAAAGAGAGAGAGAGAAAGAGGGGGAAATAGAAAGAGAAAGAGAGGGAAAGTGAGAGAGAAATGGGGATATAGATATATACAATATGGTTAGAGAATCAACAGTGCATGGTGACTGTAAGTGACTATTCAAGTGATCTTCTGAAAATTGCTTGAGGTGTGAAACTGGCAGTCACCTTGCACTGTCGATTCTATGACCATATTGTATATATCTATATCCCCATTTCTCTCTCACTTCTCTCTCTCCCCCACTTTCTCTTTCTCTCTCTCTCTCTCTCTCTCTCTCTCTATATATATATATATATATATATATATATATATATATATATATATATGGAGGACTCTCCCGTCGTTTTCTGATGTATGAGGAGCTTCCTGGAAGAGAATTGGTGTACAGCGTACATATATCCCTCGTGGTAGGGCTGTTAAATATCAACAGTGATATAGACTATTCTACTGAGGCTGTGACTGTTCGCAGCTCCTGTCGAACTCTCTGCTTTGGGCAGAGAGGAACCCGGACGAGGCTGTGCCGAAGGGCTGAGTCTCGTCCGGGGAGGTAGACAGATCCGAACCCGGTTATGTGGGTTCTACGGGGATTTTTTGGCCGAGCCTACGGGCTCGGATAGACCCACGTTAAACTCTTCCTTGTGCCACATGTACCCTCATGGGGAGTGGGCTACTAAATATCAACAGTGATATAGACTGAACGTTGGTCAACCGACACACACTCCCAAAGTCGTGTAACCCACTTCTGTTGTATTTACTGTTCAATACATCATTTATCTGCAACCTCTTGTTTTGTTATTTTTTAACCATTACTTGGTCACAACAATAATATATCGCATATCTTTTAGATTCTGTGAAATCAATCGAAGGACAACTTTCAAACGAAGTCCATCTTTATTCCAAGCAAAGAACACATTCTCTATGAATTTCACGGGTGTGCATAGGGGTAGAATAATAAAAACGCAACAGCAAAAATCACTCAAAAACACTGGGTGGAGGCGTAGGGTGTGAAAGACAATGTAGACATTGAATTCCCCATTTCAGAAAAAAGGATTTACTTCTAAAAGCTGAACCAAGAGAGATTCGTCTAAGAAAACTTGATTCTTGTGCACTGGAAACAACATATTCAACCATTGCAGTTAGGGAACTCAGCGAGTTCTTCAACGTTTGTCAACCGCGAAATGAGAAATCCTGGGAAAGCGTCAGAGGTTGGCAAGTGGGTTCCGTATTACATGTCAGCAGAGAATCGTAAACAACGCATCATATATCGTTGCATTCTCGTCAGCTGCAAATGTCTTTCTCGACAAGAGTTATTACTGGAGATGAGAAGTGGATCCTTTACAACAATGTCAAGCGCAGGCGTCAGACAGAGGAAAGCCACCAACCACAGCTTCTTGAAAGTAACTGGGTAAAATGAAAGGTGTGCATTCATGGGGACTTCGTGGAGGTACACATGGTAATTCAAGTCGTCTTTGATGTGACCGTCTACCTCTCCTGGTTCGAATCTTCTGAAATACTTCGTCTAAGCTGTCGTCGTGAGAAAAGCCAACCACAATGCAAAGGACTCTTTGAAGGCTGCTACCTTGGACTTGATAACCAACATGAATGAGAACCACCTGGCCCAGGCATTGAAACTTCGAAACCGAGATCGGTTTTAATGAATAATCTTTATCATCGTATAACACGCACTTGTGTATAACACGTTTCCAGTGCAGTTACGTACTAGACATTTGCGTCCCGGACAATTGCATACCAGACAAATGCGTCACTGGATAATTGCGTACCTCTGATAATTTTTTGAAGTTACCATACATTCTTTTCTTAAGAGTTGCTAATTGCAAACTAGTATTTAATTATTCTAAACAAGCAAAAAGTTAGTTTGCATAAATTTGGAAAGAAAAAGAAACATTTTTAATGAGTTGTTTAATATAGGAAAGTGCAAACCAATACCTTTAATTACTCTAAACAAACAAAAAGGTAGCTACTATAAATAAAAAAGACAGAAAATTTCTTTTTTAAAGCAAGAGAAAACTAAACTAGCAATTTCAGTTCCCTCCAGCAGTGTGTACCACAAACATCCAACAGATTTGGGATTTTATAGATTATATTTTTATTTGGAACCCATGGCTAAGTTCCGAAAATCAAACACTGGTGGGAAAATATCTATGAACGAGGAAATTTACAGCTACAAAAAAACTGGCGATGCGTCGAGCGATTTTGCAAAGCAAGAATTCATATAATGAATGACTAAGTCACGGCACGCCATAATGAGCATAATATTTTTTCAAACACTGTTAATCTGTCATTGCATTTTAAACAAAAATAAAGTTTTAATTTTTTTTTTTTTATTCTTTTTAAAACGTTATGATTACTACCTACGCTTTTTTTTTGCAAAATTTATATTAATTGCCTTTAAAAGTTTCAAAAAATTATCAGAGGTACGGAATTATCCATATGTGTATATGTTCCGTGATATCAAATATCTGTCCATCCATATATATATATATATATATATATATATATATATATATATATATATATATATATATATATATATATATATATATATATCTGACGCTCAGAGCCGAAGGAGGAAGAAAAAAAAGAAAAGAAAATAGAGAGAGAGAGAGAAAGAGAGAGAGTATAAGGAGACAAGAAAATGATGTAAAGGAAAATAACCGCGACATTCTGCATATGCGCACACATACACGACTATACACACACTCGTACACACACGCGCGCATACTCACGTTAGTATCATCCCTGTAATTTAATCATAGTAGTATAAGATATAGAATGATTTTTCAGGGGTCGTTTAAGTGCATCTTATATGACGGAAAATACAGTCTATGTATTAGGTTGGTGCAAAAATAATGACGTAATAATGTCGTTTTTTGACGTTAAAAAATACGTCAAAAAACGACATTATTACGTCATTATTTTTGCACCAACCAAATATTTTGACTTCTTTTTATCGCAATGGTTATAGCAGCGACCCCGTGTCTGTGTTTAAATTCCAAGACCTTGCTTTGTCCAGCCGTTGTAACAAAATCACCTATCGGCGAATTTAGATTTGCAAACCAAGGTATTCATTTTTTTTTTTCTACTGAACTTTATTACAGTAAAATTGATGGCACACGCTTACTCTAAATATTAACTGGTTTCATGCTCGCTATTGCGACACTGCAAATTGAAGACGCATTGGGATAGCGAAAGATGCCTTCCAAAAGCTAAGCAAAGTATTAAGAAACAGAAAAATGCCTTCCAACAGCTAGGAAAATCTATAAAAAAATAAACAATTTTCATTACAAAAGAGTACTGAACTGTTAAATAATATACTGAGAATACCATGGACTGAACATGCAAGCAACGACGATGTTCTAGAGAGAATGGCCGCAAAAGGGACACTTATGCTTAACATCAAGAAGACGGCATTAAAATTTCGAGGTCACATAATGATGAAAGAGGGCTTGGAAAGATTGATACTCACAGGACAAATTGAAGGCAGGATGCATAGTGGAAAGCAAGACAACCTAAAAAGTCATCTTTAGTGGTGGAACAAGGTTTGGGAGAGATAATCAAAATAATATTTGTTAAGAGCTACAGATGATAGGAAAATGCGGAGAGCCATAAGCGCCAACGTCCTGAAGGAACACGGCACATAGAAGAAGACCATGTCATTTGTCTTTCTCGCCAATCAAATCCCATATTTGCGACCAGAGAATAATTCAAGCTTTTTTAAAACACATTCTTCGACTATAGCAGAAGTTGACTTTCTGGAACAATGTGTTATTGTACCTCAGTCGAAGACAAACACATTTCCATCTGTTATTAAAAAAACACAGAGGAGGGAAAAAAAGAAAAAGAAAGATTACATTTACGTGTCACTTATACAGAAAATGAAGGTGTAAGCTTTATTTACTTTAAAAGCCCGTGAAAAGACAAGGTTGTTTTCTTATAAGAAAGCACAAACAGCCATAGAAAGAAATGCAGGGTTATACTTAAGAGGAATTTGACCCCCGCTTGTGGTTAACACATAAGGTTTCATCTCGACAAACGGCCCGAAAAGAAAAGACAAAAACAATCAAAATACACATTCTGATTCTTTAAGAAAAAATGTTTAGAATTTTATTTTAATATTTGTTACCTTTTGAAATGACTTGAAACTGTAATGACTTACATCACCGTAAGTACCTTTTCTTGGTGGACTCTTTTGGGATGTGGTATGGCATATTTAAATGATCAGTACCTTTCTCATCCCATCTGTATTTGTAAATGCACAAGGCATAACCAAGGAAAAGATTAAATAGACTGTGGCTCTTATTTCCTCTTCGTGTTACTCCTGACGTTTTCGTATTAGTGCCCTCACCACTTATGCAAGTTTTTCAGGACTGATAAATTTTCTCAGTTACATCGATGCATTCAGTGAATTCGGAGCTTGGAAGGTAGTTTTTAATGAATGTGAAGAGGCAGTCTCTATTGATGTTGTCAGTGAGGTCAACAAAGCAGGAATACAGTTTCCTATTAGAGAGGTATTGAACTCATAACTCTTTGGTTCAGGTCACTTTTTGGATTACTCAACAAACACTTTCATCCACTGGGTCATGAGAATGAATTTGGATGATATCACCTGAAGAAAATTGGAGCATACAATGTCCGAAACATTGTGAATATGGCAATAACGATGAGGACAACAGCCCGAATGATGTAAAGAGTCACAATACCTCATCACAGAAATATAGACAGATGATGTAAGATTTTGTAGACCAATAAAGTTCCTCTATTATAGCGATGCATTCAGTGGATTTGGAACTTGGAATGCAGTTCCTATTGAATGAGAAGAGGAAGTCTCTATTGATGTGGTCATATGCTGTTGTGCGGTCAACAAAGCAGGTATATAGTTTCCTGTTAGAGAGGTAAGCAATTTCTTGGGGGTATTTGATGACATATATGCCATCATTGCATCTCTTACCAGACCAAAAACCAAACAGGGTTTTAAGAAGTTGACTTTCATAAAACGATGAGGGCCTAGTTAATATAATGTTCATTAACACTTTCACTATAATGAATCCAATTGAGATACTTCTGTGTGTTTACATAATGCATTAATGTGTAATAAACCCCACTTTTTGGGTTGCGTTTTTGATTCTAGATTCCCTTCGAAAAATTGAAAAACTTGTTAAATTCGAGGAGAAAGTAAGCTTTTTTTTAAAGAGTCAACCTCATTGTCAAGTGACGTTTTAATATTCCTTAGTTTTTTTTAATAGATTTCTCAATTTCCTCATCAGTAGGATCATTATTGTTTATGTTTGGAGACAGGCTTTGTAATGTATATTGGTATATGTTCTGTTTCTGCGGGCAGCTTTAGCTTAGTGTGGTTGGGGTGTGAATATCATTCAAAGTGTTTTTGAGACCAGGACATTTCTTCTGTGTTGATTTTGATTGTCAGTTGTTAATTATGATTTTTCGCTTTTCTTCATATTTTAACATGTCTATACCCGCTTGGCTTCATTAATTTCATTTCCAATTTTCCGAGTTATTAGTTTCTCAAAAAGTTAACTATTTTAATTTTCATTGTTAATTTTTTAAGATTTTTCGTTTCCATTGTACTTCATGTATATCTTTTTCTTTCTAGATCTTCTTGGGATGGTCTAACGCGCTTCAGTTTATGAAGCTAAAACATTATTTGATTTCCTTTTGTTGTCTTGATTAATATTTATTGACATCAATTTAGACACTAGCCTACTGCAGAAATCTGATATTACCCATTTAGTTTTTAAGGTCCTTGACGTTTTTTTCGGGGTTTATGTGAATGGAATCGAGCTATTTTTTAGTTGGTGTTGTCAATTTAGTAACTTTTCAGGTCTTGGATGTTATGTCTAGGTTTTTCTCGTGGTTTATGTGAACGGAATCGAGCTATTGGATAATGTCAATTTAGTAGTTTCTGATAAAGGAGCAATGGCGATCAAAATACTTAAGATATCATTAAAATCCCCATTAAAACACAGTTTCTCCTAGTTTTCCAATATATATATATATATATATATATATATATATATATATACGGGGTAAAAGCAAAATTGTCCAAATCGTGTAGAAGCAAAATTGTCCATTTGTTAGATTAAGCTCTGAACCGTTGTATCTCAGAAATGATTAAAAATATCTCCGACGTTTTTATAACACTATTGGATTCTACTTTAAGTAATAAGAATGTATAATTGCTCTCCAAGTTTATCAGAAGAATCATGTTGAAATCGATCATAAACGAAAATGGCATGTTTATTATTAATTAATCAAAGCTAAGGATCGGAAGTTCATGAAGGATTCAAATAAAGTTCAAATATATATATATATATATATATATATATATATATATATATATGATTCCAGAATTATTTTCCAACTTATTCAAGATTATCTTCGCTCTCTCTAACCTTCTAACTTTCTGTCCTGGAGTAACAATTTGCCACACACATTTCAGTTATGATTTCATTTTCAAGTCTTTTTTCACTGCTTTTTGAACTATAAGAGGTGAAATTCCTCTTTCATGTGCCAAACGTTTTATAGAATAAGTTGGATCTTTTCTAATTGATCTCTTTAACTCTTCCTGTTTTGACCTCCTGATCCAGTTTTCTTCTCTACTGTTTCCTCTTTTTTTATACTTATTCACTTTTCTCTTGATGTTCTTGAATAGACTTTGATGACGGAAGCCAGAGTATGAATATTGGTGCCATTACTGAAGGCGTGAATGACCTTTTTCATCTCACCATTGCTCAGCTGGGAAGACATAGAGGGGCTGACACAAAACGTTTTTAACCTGTTCTCTTTCTAGCTGAATAACTCAAAGGGTCTTTCAGTGATTCTTACAACAAATGGTGTCAAGATGGCGAAATGTTTTATCTGAAAACCTGGAAAAAAGAAACTCAATTAGTTTAGTGTTTTTTTAGCTATTAAACATTTTGTGGGGTGGGCAATTCTGCTGTTACACAATTTGGACAATTTTGCTGTTACATCAGGTTCAATGTTTACTTAATGTATTGCAGTTTGTTTTTGTTTTTTTTTTTTTTCTGAAACAACACTTTCTTCAGTTGGGGCATAAGCTAATATCCTTTGAATCTTACAGCCATGAACAACAATGTCGGCGACAATCAGCCTTTCTGACTGTTGTAAGATACAATATTTGATGATTTACGTATTGCAATTCCATTTCTATATGGTATTTTTTTCCTTGTGGTCATCCCCAAATAAAATGTATCCTAAATTCGCAATAGAGTCACAATCAAGTTGGCGCACCTCTTGCATATAGACAACATCAAGGTTTGCTTTCTTCCATTCTTCTAACAGCAAGTGCACCCTGAAATCATCTGATCCTGACTGGACGTTGACTTGTACCATGTTCCACTTTAAGAAAATTTAAAGTTTTGATTTTAAAATCAAACAAATACAGAAATTTAAATATCTGGGAAGTGTTCTAAGAGAGGACGGAAAGTGTGACACTAAGATTCGAAAATTTATTGAGATGGCCGAATATGCATTTCAAAGCTAAGCAGAGTATTAAGAGACAGAAAAACTTCGTTAGAAACAAAGAAAAGATTGCTGAACTGTTACATGATATCTGTTCTCCTGTAGAGCAGCGAATGCTGGACAATCTCCTCAAAGAGACTTGAAGTAACAGACGTGTGGTTCTACAGAAAGATGCTGAGGATACCATGGACCGAACATGTGAGCAACAACAAGGTTTTGGAGAAAATGGAAACAAAAAGGAATCTTATACTTAACATCAGAAAGAGGCAGTTGAAATTTCTGAAGCACGTAGTGAGGAAGGAGGGCTTGGAAAATCTGATAGTGGATAGTTTGAGAGGGAAAAGGGACAGAGGAAAGTAGCGCGCAACATATTTGATGAGCTTCAGTAAATGGATGGCAGAACAGGGTTTGGGAGAAATAAGATAAAACTTATTAAGACCTACAAGGGACAGGAAGATGTGGAGGGACACAACACCTAAAAGAAGAAATCGATATGTTAGTTTTTGATAGGTTAAATGGCTGATTAGAACACAGGAGATGCAAATATCACTGGCGATGCAATTACGTTATTTGTTCAGAAAAAAAAAATGTCGAAATATGGTAGACGGGACGCCATTTGGATGGATCAAAATCTAAATCTAAACGTATTTGTCAGAAACACAATCATCATAATCATCATCAATAATCATGACAAAATCCCACGATGAAAGAATTTCTTTTATTCTCTTTTGACAAAAAAAAAAATGGGTTTCTTGGCGTCAAAGAATTCTGATAATATTGAATTGATTCCTTTCCTACTTCTAATGGTTTTGCCACTTGGAATGTGTTTCACTGACCAAATTAAAAATAGGTGGGTGGTATAAAGAAATAATCAAGTTGAAGATAAGATATTGTTATTATTTAAACCATTATTTTTTATAATACCGACAACGTAACCAGCGGATGGGAGAAGATTAAATAGAGCCGTGATTTCCATGTGTGTTTATTTGTCCGCCATTGTTCTAGTCCTCAACAGCCCCAAATTCCCCGATCAAGACCGATAACTCCGTACGGTTATTTTCTATAGTTTACTCAGCGATAGCAGCGAGGAAGTGTTAAATTCAATCAATATTGATGCTAGGTAGGTCCTTCTAAGTTTATTTTACTGGGTGTAGCTCTATATTATCATTCTGGAGCATGAAAGTTTCATTTGCATATATAATGGTATTTTATATTTAAGTATTCCCGCTTAACTTATTCTAAGAGCTCGTCTTGGACGAAACCCACTGCATAACACGATGGTAGGAAATTTCGTTGTTTTTTCGGAAAAAATGATGTTGCATTATGTTGGACTTAATACATTTATATTCAAATGTAACGAAATTTAAAATAATTTGTCAAGGCAATAATAATAATCAGTAGTAATGAAAAAATTCCATAATGAAAGGATTTCTTTTATTCTTTCTTGAGACAAAGACGGAGTTTTCAAGATATCAAAGAAATCTGATAACGCTGAATTGATTCCTGTCTCCTTTTAAAAGTTTTGCAACCTGGAATGTGTCCCATTGATCGAAATGAATATTGGAAGGTGTTAGATTCAATTAATATGGATACTAAGGTAGGTCCTTCTAACCCAGTGCTTCTCAACATTTTTTTTACGCATGGCCCACTTTTAATTTTTTTTTTTTTCGATTCGATGAAAAATTTTATTTTTTACTAATAGATAAGTGTAGTAATTATATTATAGAAATAGTAAATATATATGCTTCCATTATATATAATCCTTATATAATTTATATATTAAATTTAATTTTATTATTAATATTTTATTTTTTTAACATTTTATATTAATTTATATTAATATTTTATTTTATTTTACTTACATTTAAAATTAATATTATTATTAATATATAAAATTAATTTAATTAATAAATTATATTTCTCATATATATATATATATATAATTCTTCCTTTATATATCCTTCTCAGTTTTTATTCAACTTTTACAATCAAAACATAGAGAGTAGAGTAAAAGGAACGCTAAAACTTACATCACTAGATCACATCTCTGCTAGTTTTAGAGTTGTTTTTCTATTTTTAATATTTTAATATGGCGTATATATATATATGTATATATGTATATATATATATATATATATATATATATATATATATACATAATCGTGTTATGTATATATATATATATATATATATATATATATATATATATATATATATATTTCATTGTAATTGTTCTGATGAGCTTTCCTCTCTGATAATTTGACATTACCAATTTAAGCGTAGTATTATATTAACAACTGGTCTCATCATTTTACAGCTGAGCTGGTTAAACGTATCCGTAAGTTTTATGCTAGCAGCTTCTTCTTTCGCACTTCTCTCTTGTGGAACTATCATCCGGCTTCTTGCTTTCCAATCAACTTTGATCTTCAACAGTTTAAATGCAATATCAATCGTCATCTTGTTTCTCCTTAATATATGTTCTTTTATAGTTCTCTCCCCTTAATAATGTTCTTTTTTATTCTCAGATTCTTTCATATTCAGTATTGCGTCTTAGAGATTTTATTAGCTTGCTTGGGTGAATCCTCTTTAGCAGAAATGACAATCGCGCCTTATGTAGTGGTTGCAGCTCAGATCAGACACCAGGTTCGTTATCAAAGTGCGGCTTCCTCTTGTCAAACGCTTGTGTCTTACAAAATAACTGTTTGGCCAGAACGTTACCCATGTAAAAAACCATGTAACGAAATTGCAACAGTAGGCAATTTTTTATTCTGTTTCAACCGTCTGTTGTAGACCATTGAAGTAGAGATGAGGTGAGAGGTGAGCGGTCTAATCGGCTGGCGGGTGCGCGCTTTCCTTTCTGCGTCGCGGTAAGCGGTCCTCTGTTTTCGGCTGCTAGTGACCACTGTCTTATACAGGACAAACGTTCTTTGTCCTGTCACTTTTCATCTAAAAAAGTAATTTATGTCGTCGGGGTCTGGCTTCACTCAGTGACCTTCTTAATCAGGATCGTTTGACATGGTTCTTGTGAGATCCGCTTCACTTAGTCTATAATCATCCAGACAATAACGGTCGAAACAATTTCTGTAACATCTTTCAGATATTTCTTTTTTCCTTTTAAAAGATGTCGGCTGACACTGATATCGCTACACTTACTTTTAATTATTTTCCTACTAAGTATTCTAGACTGCAATTAATGAAAATCAAAAATGTTAAATCTAATGAATATAGAGTAGGTAGAGGTAGGTTCTACTTCTTCTTTGATCTGCCGTGTCCTTTCAGGACGTAGGAGATCATAGCTCTCCACATCTTCCTTTTCTTAGTAGCTCTAAACAAGTTCCCCCCTTACCTGCCTGATCGTTACGTAAGTGTTATGGTCCAGGTCCTTGTACCACGGTGATGGTCCAAGGTAGAACGAATAAAGAACTCGAATACGGATATGGAATAACACAGATATATTACAAACAGGAATATATACCGAGAAGTAGAAAGTGTTAGTACGACCAAAGCAGGTTTAGTAGAGAGAACAATGTAGTCTCGACCAATATAACTATTCCAATGTCTTGTAGTAATTGTCTAAACACGACTCTTTTTCGGACTGCCTCTGACTCGACTGACTGACTCGCTCGCTTTCACTGACTGACAGACTCCTGACGGACCTCACTCCAGACTTCAGACTGAACAGTATTTAGTCAACCCCCCACGAGGGCATCATGTGGCACAAGGCCAGTTTAAGGTGGGATCTCCGAGCCCGTGGGCTCGGCCAAAAATATGCCCTTTGAACCCGTAAAACGGGTTCAGGGTCGGTTTACCTCCCCGAAAAAGACTCCGCCCTTCGGCGTAGCCTCGTTCGGGTTCCTCCCCGCCCGAAGACAGAGAGTTCAACCAATCAGCCGGTCAGCCGGTCACCCGACTTTGGACTGAACTCTCTGCTTCCTCTTGAGGCGCAGTATTTATTACGTGTGGAATGGGTAAGGTCCCATAACAGTAATTTATTCGATCTTTCTCTCTGCCTATCTTGCGTTCAATTTGTCCTGTGAGTGTCAAATTCTTCAAGCCCTCTTTCCTCATTATGGGTAATCAATCGATTTTCTCTTCTCCTGTGTTTACTGAGTATGACTTTGTCATTCTGAAGGACCACATAGTTTCACTTGACCAGATCAGAGCAATTGATGTTCCTTCTTGAATCTAAGAGCTCGTTATGGACGAAACATACAATATAATTTAGCACAAATAAATAACATTTGTTGTGTTGGTGAATGCGGCTGTTTCTTCGGAAAATAAGGTCGGATGATGTTGAATGGAATAAAAACCCATTGTAATCAAATTTGTTTGTTGTTCATAATGATTTGTTTTTTTACGGCCTATCAACCTTTTGCAGGTTATTTAAAGCCAGAAAATATTTTTAGACTGTAAGAATTTTATGGGGATAATAATGATTTACTGATTCAAGCCCTTCTTATTAGTCCATAACTTGGAGGGGAAGAGGTGGATTCATTCTTTTCTGAAGGATATTTGCGCCTAAATGAATATAACGAACCCGGCTGGAATTGGAACTCGGCTCTCTGATTTTCAATTCCGAGACGTTATCCGCTGCACTTTCTCGCATATCCAAACTTACAGCACCTGGTATTCCCAAGCAGTCACCCATCTAAGTACTGAACAGGCTCAACGTTGCTTAATTCTGGTGATTGTACGAGAAATAGTGTTTGAACGGGATATGGCCGTAAGCTTTATCTGTCAAGAGCATAAACATCGAAAGTATTGATGACAAAATACCACGAGGAAAGGATCTCTTTTTCTTCTTAAAAAAAAGTTCATTTCTAGACGTAAAATGATTTTGATAACACTGGATTGATATGTTCATTATTTTTAAATTTTTTGTTAAAATGGTCCAATTGATAGGAGTAAATGAAACTGTGAAGAGGTTGTTGAGATAAATGAATATGGATGCTTAGGTAGGTCCTTCTAATGCAATGATTTGATCTTCTGAATTATTGAGCGGAACTCTGAAGTGTCTTTTCTAAAGACACGCATCATCGTATTTTACTAAATTGAAGAATATTTCCTGTGAGCCAAAATTAGTGTATTTATGCATTAATCTGGTGAAGATTAACGCATAAATACACTAATTTTGTTGTTAACAATAAAGATGTGTTGTGCATACCTTGCATTATTCTAAGAGGTCGTAATAGAATAAAACTAGGCATTTACGCGGAAGACACTACAATTTACTCCTGCCTCAAAAACAAATCTAGTGTCGCTGACAAATCTAATCTGGCCGTTCGTCTCGAAAAAGACCTCCAATCGGTTGTTAATTGGGGCAGGAATTGGCTGGTCAACTTTAACGCCTCAAAAACAAAACTGCTCTCTATTAATCACCACAGAGATCTTTCCCTGCCCCCCCCCATTAGAATGTTTGACGCTCAACTTCCCGAGAGCACCTCTCTGCGGCTGCTCGGTCTCACCTTGTCTACTGACCTGAGATGGAACAAATACATTGAGTCAATTGCTTCGTCCAGCGCAAGGAAAATTGGCTCCTTGTGCCGCGCCAGGAAATTTTTCTTCCCGGAATCGATCCTTCAAATCTACAAATCAACCATTCGCCCTTGCATAGAATATTGCTGCCATATATGGTCTGAAGCCCCTACTGTAAGCTCCAGAGGCGGATATGCAATATAATTGGCCCCGATCTGGCATCTCGTCTGCAGTCCCTCTCTCACAGACGCGCCGTCGCCTCTCTCTGTCTTTTTTACAAATTCTTTCATGGTAATTGCTCCGATGAGCTGCTCTCGCTGCTTCCCAGACTTCGCGAATTCAAGCGTCCTGCGAGGCTGGCATCCCGCTCTCACCCTTTCACTGTTGAAACTGTTAAATGTAGCCGTCTCTTCTACTCCAATAGCTTCATATCTCGCACCACTCGCCTGTGGAACTCCCTTCCCTATTCCTGTCTCCCTGATAACTATAATCTCCAACTGTTCAAATGTGATGTCAATCGACATTTCCAGTTGCCTTGATCTATCCACTATCCTTCTCCTCATCCTTTCCTGTATCATTCCTACCTGCTCTCGCTCCAAATCCTCTATAACCCCTTGTGTGCTAGTGGCTTCCCGCCTTGCTCAGGGTGAAATGCTTAAAAAAAATAATAATGATTTACCGACTGCTCACAGAGATATTGTGAGCTTTATGTATAGTTTTTTTGTTTTGTTTTGTTTTTTTTTTAGAATAAAATAAGTTTTTCATTTTGAATTGCAAATTCTTTCAACGAGAAATTAAATGATTAGTCTCATAGTGTTCATCTGCGATTGATAATAATATAACGTGGAAAAATTCAACATCTTTCGCCGGTGATCTGGGACCAGAAAAATAATTCTATTTCACAATATATGAGATAACACGGTAAATATCTGTTCCGTACTACAGTGCAACCCGGATATAAGAGGGTTGTCGGGACCAGAGAAGAAGTCTCTTATATCCGGGCTTGGTCTATTTTGTTTAGGTAAGTATGGCTCTAATTTGAGACCCGAGAAAATCTCTTATATCCTGGTCTCTTATATCCGGGTTACACTGTACTTAGTCTGAAATTCTCCTCTAAGACACCATGTGTCCCTTTTATCCTTTCTTAGAATTTGTTTCAAGTTGTAATTTCGGTTTGAAAAGTTTTTACCTTGTTTGTGTATTTCTTTGTCCATTTCCGCTTTTGAGAGAGATGTTTGTTATTTGTTTCTAGTTTTCACTGTTTATTAAATAAAATAAAAGAAAAACATTAACATGAAGTGTGGACCTTTTTTTTTTCATTAAGACCAGCTACAAAGTAAGAACCCAATACGATTAAAACTGGTGACCCCAACGTCATTCGAACTCGCAGCTGTAACAAACCGATGACTCCGTTACATAGGCCGAAAAGGAATGGTAAGAATTGAAAGAAACAGTCCTGATTATATCCAGTTGTATCTCATTTGTTTTCTGCCTTAAGAGAAAATTTCAAAATGGCCGCCCGTGATTTGTTTGCATTTACTCTGTAAGCTTCTCTGAAGCCGCGATGATGCCACTATAATTCTGTTGGCGACAACGCAAAATAGCAATGACAATCGATAAAATGCGACAGACAAAGATAAAATAATTAATGACTTGCATATCACTGGCATTGGAGTTCGCAGACTACGAATTATTCGCCGGACGCTGAACAAAGACACTGGTCAATGGATCGTGGAATTGGGTCAGATGCTAAATGATAAATTGGATTGAAGCGATTTTTTTTTGTATCTGTTTAAACAAATCCGGGGTTGAAAGCAATCATGAATCGTAATGTTAAATCATACTGAGATCGACTGTAATCAGATTTACACTGTGATGCTTTAAAAATAAGTTTAAAGGAACTTGGTTCACTGTATCGCGGTAGACATTCTTTCTCGTCAGAATCTATCTTATACATTGATAAGTCTACGATTCCTCCGTGTATTAAATATTGCTGTAATAAATGGTCTGATGCTTCTGCTATATAATAAGAGATTCTTCATAAAATACAGGATGCGATGGGTAAATCGTCACCATTTTTGTTTTAAATTTCGTGCATGCGCGTTGTTTGCTTTCGATTTTGTCTACTGTACAGTATAGTAGAGTCAGTTGTACACCGTTTGTGAGCACGATGACACAATTCACTCCGCCAGGAATTTGGAAATGGCATTCTGTACTGTTTGGCATTCGCGCAAGAAGCTCCAATACAAATATTTCAAGAATGTTGGACAGTACAAAGGATTTGGAAAGAGGTGGGTGGGTCTAATGGTGATTACGAAGGTAGGGCAACTCAGAAAACTCTCTGATCGTTCTGATTAGAAAAGAACTCTCGAATTTGTGGGCTATGATTGACAACGATCCCTCCAGGTCACTCAAGTCGACAACCAGTTTCTTATCAGGCAGGCAGTACATGAAGACAATCGGTATTTCTCATACAAGATGAGAAAGTGTCAATTTTTATCCCAAGTCATGAAGGACAAGAGAAAAGACCGCGCTACGAAGCTTTTGAACAAACTCTAGCATCCCCTACAACCAAACATGCTTCTGTCTTTCTCAGACGAGAAAGAATCTGATCGGAAAAGATAACGAACACACAAAACAACCGTTGGCTTGCTTTATCCACAAAATATGTACCGAGAGTGATGAAAACCAAATAGCAAGTTAACATCATGGTGTTCAATAAAGATGGCGACGTCATCTTCCCACAGAGACTCAAACTCAAAACGAAGGCCTACATCAAGTGCCTTGAGGAGGTAGTGCTGCTCTGGGTCAAAAGGGTGGCTGCTTGAAGACCCTAGGTCTGGCAACAGAACTACGCACCACACAAGCAGGAGAACCCAGTCATGGCTGTCAGACAATTTCTGCGACCACATCACCCTTTACATCTGGCCACCCAACTCCCCAGCCTACAACTTCCTTGATTATTATTTGTGGGGTGCAGTTTAGCGAGAGACTAACAAAACTCCTTTTAACATCAAAGATGAACTGAAGGCAAGGATTATGGTAGTATTCACTAACTTAAACAAGGAGACCGCCCAGAAGAGTTGCAGGAGATTCTGAAGTCGTCTGGAGGCCGTGATTGAAGACAATGGCGATTTTATTGAATAAATTTACTCTTTCGTCTTTCAAGATATTTTGTAATTTTCGTAAATGTATCTGTTAAAATGAGATGTCAGTATTATTTTCATTTTTGCGTAATCTAGACGATAATTTATCCATTGCACACTATAAAAAAGAATCTGCAGTGCTACTTGTCCTGACCTGGCATCACGGCTTCAGTCACTTTCTCACCGGCGTCATGATACTTCTCTGTGTCTTTTCTATAAATATTTTCACGGTAATTGATCTGACAAGTGTTTTTCTCTTTGCTACCTACACTTTATAGATAGCGTACTACTCGATTGGCGGCAAGGTTTCATCAATTCCCAGCCGCAAAATTTTTGACCCTTTGAATTTGAACAGTGTTTTGTTTCTGGTTTGTTTGTTGTTTTTTATCTCTCACGAAAAAGTTTTTTTTTTTTTTTTATCTCTCTCGAAAAAGTCAAGGTAAGCCGTTTCTGCTTCCTAACAGGCTGATGTTAATCTCCAGGAGAGTGGCTCGTTACGTTTTCTCGGGATATCATTCTCTGCTGACATGAAGTGGAAGGAGGATACTGAATCCACTGCTAGGTCAGCTGCTAGGAAAGTTGGTTCATTTTGTCGTGCGAGACAATCATACTCTCCAGAATCTATCTTACATATCTACAAGTCCACCATTCGTCCATGTTTAGAATATTGCTGCTACATATGGTCAGGTGCTCCTGTTGTATATTGGAAGATTCCTTGATATAACCGAAAGAAGTATCAGCAATGTTACTGGCCCTTATCTGATGGCTCGTCTTCAGTCACTTTCCAACGGCCGTAAATTTACTTTCCTGTACCTTTTGGATAAATACATTCATGGTAATTGTTTGGATGAGCTCTTCGTTATGATACTTAGACTTTATGATTTAAGCGCAGGACTAGATTACCGTCAAGGTTTCATCCTTTTTACAGTTGAAATGTCTAGATGTAAGTGTAAGTCCTATGCTAACAGTTTCTTTTCTCGCACTTCTCACTTGCGGAACTCTCTTCGGGCTTCCCAGTGAAGCTTGATCTTCAAAAATTTAAATGCAATGTCAATCGCTACTACTGTCTTATTGATTACACTTCTATTGTTCTCGCTCCTATGTGGCAGCAATATTCAAAGCATGGACGAATGGTAGATTTATAACTATGTAAGATAGATTCTAGAGAGAAAAATTCTCTAACACAAAACAGTGAATCAACTTCCTTAACAACAAACCTAGCAATGTATTGAAAATCGTTCCACTTCATGTCAGCCCGAGAAGGCGCAATGAGCCTGTCTCCTAGAGATTAGCATCAGCCGTGCTGATGGGAGACAGAAAGGGGTCTCTCAGGTGATTATTATTAAATTTGCTTCGTAATGCTGATGTGCGTATTCATGATTTGTTATGCTGTTTATTATTTACTTAATTAATTTGTTTAATTATTATTTATTTTTTTCTTTTGGAGAATTGGTTATCTTATTTGTTTGTTCATATATATATATATATATATATATATATATATATATATATATATATATATATATATATATATTGCCTTAAATATACAAAAACGCATTCTTTACAGGATCCTTTTTTTTTTTTCGTCCAACACTTCTTCAGAAGAACACGTCGTTTTTTTCTTAGATAAACAAAATTAAACAAATTCGCACAGCGAAACCCAAGTATATACAGGAAAATTAAATGAGGAACCACCAGTAAAACCAGGAGAAAAATAGGAATATGGCAATAAACCAAATTATATAGGTTCCTAGTGACAATAAAATATAAAAAATTATTCATAGACCTCCATAGAACAGAAACAGAGAACCAACACTCACATATATATGTGTGTGTGTGTGTGTTTGTGTGTGTGTGTGTGCATCGATGCATCTAAAGGACGCATCACACGAAGCCTTTTTCCAATTTCTCATAGTTTTTCCCTTATATATATATATATATATATATATATATGGTATAAAATGACAATTGGAAAAAATCTTAGATTTTGCCGACGCGTTTCGTCTTCCGATTTTTTCAAGGCAAAAATGAAATCGAAATGTTTTTGTTGTTATAGTTACATTAAACAATCCAAATTCAAAAAGACAGACGCTTGTGTCTAAGCCTTTTCTTCTGGTTAATGTAAATTACCTTTATAGTAAGGGATTTTTTTTTTACATGTCGACAGTATAGTTAAATTCCCAGATCAATTCATTAATGTAATTAATAATTTATAATTAATTATAATTAATTTATAATTAATAAGATTAATTAAGAGAGAGAGAGAGAGAGAGGAGGAGAGATTGAGTACAATTGTCAATAGATGTTTCATTATTTAGGCTTTTTTTGATTTTTGGGTTTTATTTAGTTCTTCTCATCCATATCTTTTTCCTTCATTCACTCTTTCGTAATTTTCTGTCTCTGTTCCTCGCAGCCATTTTTCAAATGTTTAAATTCCTATTTATCTTATCGCCTCATTTCTCCCTCGTTAAATCTATCTTCTTTGATTTTCCTTACCCTACACAAACCTCCTCTCCTTTCTATACATTAGGCACCCTCACAGGACCACGCCTGTCTCTAATCGTTGAGTCTCGTGCCACGACTGCATCTCTAATCCCGCCATTTTTGTTCATCCAGATGGTCTTTTATTATTAAAACAATATGCATTTATTTGTGACGCCGTAGGAAGAGACATCTTCAACGCCCAACGAAGAAAATGACACCGATTCTAGAGAAATGACATACATATTCATAAATATCTATGTTCTTATATATATATACATATATATATATATGAAAAGTTTTGTTAAGTTCAGCCGACGACGGGGTCTATTTTTTGAACTTATATCGTTCTTGCCGTCAGTTTAAAACGGGGCTTTTTTTTTCCTTTTCAGATATCGTAATCCTTTCGCTTAAAGCTTGCATTTTCATGATTTCAGATGAACACTTTTAAATATTCCTTTACTAAAATTATGGTTTATAATTAAGATGTGCCCTTGAAAATTTTACGGTTTTCCTATTTTAAATTTATGATGAAGGTTAATTCTTAAATTAATGATTGAATAAGCCCATGGCGAGTTCTACGACAATAAAATATCTGTAGAAATTCTCCACCCTCACACTTGCATCGTTAAATATTTGAGCTTAACAACTTTATTGCAATGACAATCATAAATATGAATTCTGGTTGTTATTTTAAGAAATAAGGAGGTACAAATGAAGAGATTTCAAATTGACAACGTTTTTCCTTACTCTGAAGCAGACGTTAAACACTTCTATCTTCCTTTCTTTCTTTCATTTTTTCACTGAAACCATGTAGCGTCTTTGATATGCCTTATTTCTTTACACGCGATCAGAACGGAAGAATCCATTATTTATGAGGTATTGGCAGGATGTAACAGTCGAAACGAGGACAAATGTTGGGTTTGTCGTTGTTAATGTAAGTTACCCCGTTTTTATTTGTAATTGATAGAGGATTCCTTTTCTCTTTTTGTAATACTGAAAATGAAATGAATTAAACGTACAACTACTACTACTACTATAAGACTTTGAGACAAGTGTTGACATTAATGACAAGAATGTATATTTTTCTTTGTGTGACGTTAATTACAATATTGGTATTGTGTGTTAAAAAATGTTCTCAGTGTTATTCTCTCTTTTGTTTCTTTAAAATTTTGTGCTTACTTGTAATTCCTTGTTTCGGGAATTACGTTGTTAAGAGTAGCCTTTCAGACCGCCAACTGTCGATTTTCGTGGAACGTTGGTGATACGTCTGTGTTGTTCATTTTTACTGCTCTACTGATACTCTACTCGTCTTTGCTTGTGGTGGAAGCGTCGTTTTTATAATGATGAAATCTCAAATTTTAGAATGATGAAATGTTATCATCATATATCATCACTAAATGATAGAATTTTTATCTTTATTTCTAGAATGATGAAATATCCTTATCATCAATCATCACTGGTGTTTCGCAAGGTGTACAACTTACAAAGATTAGCGCCATATTTCTGTACTGTATTATGTTCACATGTGCTGTTCCATCTCTTTGCACATTGATGTGGTACTTTTTATAAACTGCTATGCATTGACCGAAAATAAATTGTTAATTTTACGACATATCGATCCTTGATGGATCATTTAATGTTGATTTTCTTTAAAAGGATTGACTTGTTTCAGAAACAGGTAAATATTTTTCGTTTATATTTGAGTTTATAGGCAGTTTCTTGGTTTGCTGATTGATCGCATATAGTTAAATCTACGTAAGGGTTACTGTAAGTGATCACCTTTCTTGCCCCTTTGCAGTGGATGTAGTCTGCGTATTCTAGGCCTGCATCAAACGTTAAAATCTTTTACGAGTCAAGCATGTATGAAAAGCCCTATCAGCGGAAGTAACCCCATTTCAGCCTTTGGGCATGCGTAAAAAGAAAAAAAAACGCGGAGCATGCGTGCTGTGGATCTGAGAGACTAGTTCTCTTTTACTTCGGATCGACATCACGACAGGTTAGCAGCCCATGAAATAGATGCAACATGGCGTAGGCAGTACACCTCACTCGCTTTCTGATTCACACAAAGCTAGGCTTAATAAGTATTCCTACTGACATGTACGAAAAAATTAGAACAAGTTTTTCAGCAACGGCTTCTATAAGAAACAAGTGCCATGAAAGAGTGAACGGATAGACGCGCAGCCACAGATCACGCGTGGGCGTAGCATAAACAGAATTAATTAAATGACGAGTGAGTTACTGCACATTAGTTCTATTGATTCGATTTTCATTCGCTGGTGTTTAGATATCCGGCTGTTAAATCACTGGAGATATTTATAGTGATTAACTTTTGCCGGTCGGCAAAGAAACTCTATATCACACAACTAACAGGCTACTGTCAAGAGAAAAAAATGGGGTAAAAGTATGTAGGAGAAGAATTAATATAGTAATGCAAATTTTAAAATAGATGAAACTTCTTAGATTCACACGTAAACATTATTTCATGAACATTATCTCACTTTGTGTAAAGGTGTTCTTTTTATCAGAAAGGATATAAAACGAATCTCTATATGTATTACTAAAACTCTAATCTTGTATGTATGTATGTATGTATGTATGTATGTGTGTGTGTGTGTGTGTTTCCGAGATACGATATATAATACCCTGACTAAATTTAGTAGCATATTGTATCTTGAACCCCTGCCGAGTGCGGTGCCAAATTTCAATAAATTAAACAAGGGTTTCTTGAGCGAGCCCCATTTTTAAGAGGAAATTCAGTATTTGTTTACAGTGTACATTCTTATATCAATCCGCGTATATAAATAAACATTTGCATATTATATTCCAACTATTGTGTGCGTGAAAAATAATAAACATCCATAATATATTATAATAACATTATTAAAATGAATTTATATATGCATAACACATATATTTATATTTATACAATTCACTACACGACATTAGGACTTTTTATATAAACTACTTGAAACGTGAATAGGCTATATGTGTCACGTGACTTGATGGTAAAAAAGTAACGATGCACGCTGATTTGCTGCCGTTACCTATGTTGAAATAAATGCGAGAAAGAATCAAGAACATATAATAAAAAATATACTTATTATTTTGAAAAGACCTACATCTGCTTTCAGCTGTTATTCCAAACTTTCAAGCAATGTGTTAACTATGAAGCCCACTGGAGCAATAAATCTACCCCAACCGTCTTCAGCATGAATTATTAATTTTATATTCTAAGTATATTTATGGAAAAAATTTCTCTTTTAATATAAAGAGGTAAAACGTATATATATATATATATATATATATATATATATATATATATATATGGTGTCCCAAAAGTTATCAATGAATTTCAAAACTGTATAAGTCCTCTATTTTTTAACTTTAATTCACAATGCCATAGTATTTTTATAGAATCCATATGGGAAATGAATTTACACAAGTTGATAAAGATTACATCTTTTAAATGACATCCATTTTCAGCTTCGTATGAACATGTCCTTTCTAAGGTATTTCCCATCACTGTCACCTGTGTTTCAACATCTAGATCTTTAATGACTGTCTGAATTTTGTCCTTCCGTAGTTGGAGAGTCTGACGCGTGTCATAAACTTTTCTTTGGGATAGGCGCATAGGATGAACCCGGGGCTTGTCTGATCTGAAAAACGTGGTGGCCAATTTATACCGCAGTCGCGAGAAATTTTTTTCTCCATAAGATTTGCCTGAAAAACAAGAAGTATGAGCTGTTGCCCCACCTCCACACCCCATCTCGTTGTGCAGAAACAGGTTGATGCATTTAAAAATTCGTTGGTGTTACGTCCGAGAGATCCAAACCTGTCTCGTGGATTTTTTTCTATACTTTCCCTTACCCGCTCAAGTACTCCTTCGTTTCTAACCGAACGTGAACTGCCACTTCGTGGAAGGACACTTACTGAATCTTTACTCTCAAAACTTAGAGATTATCTCACATCGTCATGGCAACGATATGAATTTCAACTATTGATCCTTGGTTTTAGTAGGAAGATTTAATAACTTGTGTTTATTTTTCAGTCGTGTATTTTTACAGATTAATTTCCAATTTAATTTATTACAAAATAACCGAATTTCAGTCTCCTTGGCGACTTTTGTGTCGCTTTGTATAAAACCCCATCGATAAAACATTAATGATTATATTACTGAATATTTTTTTTTATATCGCTGACGTTTTTGCGTGTAGCGATTTACTAAACGACGCTTAGATGTAGCACAGGGCTAAAAGTCTGGAGGCGCTAGTGAGGATCGAACTCGCTATTAATTGATATGGCTAGACAAGCTTGCTAAATATTAAACAACGCTGAAGTGCTCTAATGTGCATAGGTGAAGATCTAAATACAGGTGCTTTGAGCAATATATTAATCTTTAGGTATATGTGCAGTTTTGGGTCCCTAAATAAATATGTGTATATGTAAATGTATTTCATTGTTTATCTATAGACACGTACACGCGTTTATGTATGAAAAGCAAAGCAAAAATCTAGAACCTTCGCATACCAGATTTGTGGCAGCCAATCCTCGCTCCAAATCACAGCTTCTATCCTGTTTGTTTTCTTCTTTTTTTAAAAAAAAAAAAAATTAGTCTAACATATAAGGGACGCTCCAAAAGTAATGCCACCTGTTTCTACAACAGATACAGCGAGAACAATAACACCGTTGGATAGAGCAAGTTTTCAGCTACAATTCATCGCCCTTCCCCCGTATTGACCATTACAAGCTATGCGTTTTCGCCAACGATCAACAAAATTCTGCATGTCAGCGATGACGGCGTCTATGTCAAAGGAATATTTCTCCTTGTCCATTGTTCATCGACCGGAAGAGATGAAAGTTCGACACGGCCAAACCCGGTAAACATTCAGCAAATCCTGGTGAAGGTTACTAGGTTCAAATTTACCCCTTAGAAGAATTCAGTTGTGTTTTTTTTTTTTTGTTTTTTTTTTTACATACTTTCATGTCAGCTGTTATTTGCCATACTGCATCTCAGCTGCTAGCTAATATTTTTATTATTAGTTTTTGACGGAAAGTTTCAAATTATAATACATCTGATGCCTTGGCTAGCATATAATAGGTGGCATTACTTTCGCAGCGAGTCTCGTATATCCAAATTTACTTAAATGAAAATAGATAGATAGATAGATAGATAGATAGATAGATATGAACAGAATCAGATAGGTTGATAGATATGAACATTATCATAGATAGATAGATAGATAGATATGAACAGAATCAGATTGATAGATAGATGCATACATACATATGAACAGAATCAGATAGATAGATAGATAGATAGATAGATAGATAGATAGATAGATAGATAGATAGATAGATAGATATGAACAAAATCAGATAGGTTGATAGATATGAACATTATCATAGATAGATAGATAGATAGATATGAACAGAATCAGATTGATAGATAGATGCATACATACATATGAACAGAATCAGGTAGATAGATAGATAGATAGATAGATAGATAGATAGATAGATAGATAGATAGATATGAACAAAATCAGATAGGTTGATAGATATGAACATTATCATAGATAGATAGATAGATAGATATGAACAGAATCAGATTGATAGATAGATGCATACATACATATGAACAGAATCAGGTAGATAGATAGATAGATAGATAGATAGATAGATAGATAGATAGATAGATAGATAGATAGATATGAACAAAATCAGATAGGTTGATAGATATGAACATTATCATAGATAGATAGATAGATAGATAGATATGAACAGAATCAGATTGATAGATAGATGCATACATACATATGAACAGAATCAGATAGATAGATAGATAGATAGATAGATAGATAGATAGATAGATAGATAGATAGATAGATGGGAATAGACTTAGATAGATAAATTACTAATTTCAGGAAACTTCATCAAACCACCATCATGATAATATCAGATATATGAACGCCGTAATATGAGTAATCAAAATGTTTTTCGTTCATTCTCTGAATGGATGAACAGACGTCGAATCGCTTATTGCCTGCATATCGTCAATCAGGGCGAATTTGTTTATGAAAAACCGACTACGTGAACGAACACCAATAGGAAATCGTTTACCGGACTTTCGATGTGGATGATGTTATTTAGAAATTCCTCTCCTGCCATTGTATATTCATTTAAATCTAAGTTCCATATGTTTGATTGTATCGAAAAAGAAAATAACTTTCCTGTCCGTTTACACAAAGAATTTAATGGTAGTAGTAATGCGTGTTCTTCTTAACTAGACTTAGCTTAGTTTGGGCACAAATATGGGGCACCCAATGAGGATAGACATCACTAGTCCACTACACTAACTTCGTTAACTACTACCCTACGTGGAAATGCTTAACTTAGTTTGGCCCATGATTACAAGTTTGGGACACCCACGGTAATAATAGTCAACTAGAATAGCTCGTCGACCGTTACTTCACACAAAGGTGCTCTTTTATTATTTAATAAGCTGAACTTAGTTTGGCACAGGTCCACAAGTATGAGGCACCCAGTGAGGATCAAACTCATTGCTCGATAATAATAGTCAACTAGAATAGCTCGTTGACCGTTACTTCATGCGGAAGTACTCATTTTAGCTTGCTACATGGCCACAAGTATGGTGTCACCCAGTGAGAATAGCGATCACTACTCAGTAATATAGAGTAGCTCGTTAACCATTACCCGGCTGAAAGATTCCCATGTATTTACTAAGCTTATCTTTGACATGAGGTCATAAGTATAGGACACTTGAGTAATCACTAATAATAGACAAGCAAAGTATATCGTTAACCATTACCCTACGCAAAGGTGCTCATTTATTTTGCATAGCTTAATTTGGCACAGTACCACAGGTATAGGACACCCAGTGAGAATCAATCAGACTAATCAGTAATAATAGTCACTTAGAATAACTCGTTGACCATTACCCCACTCAGAGGTGCTCAGCTATTTCGCAAGCTTATCTTGAAAAAACATGAAAAATCGATTATTTTGCTGCATGGCAATAGGCGTCCTCAAGTTGCAAATGCGACGCAACAGACGATGTAATAGGAGATTCTTCTAGATTTATCATATTCTCCAGTTCTTGGTCATCTTCAGACTAACCCTTGTTTTGCTCTCTGCAACTTTCTGGCTTTGTCCACGAAGAATTAAATGATAACCGGAATCGTTCTTTTATGGTGGAATACCTAATTTATCTGAAAGGTAACGGAAGTTGTCATAGAGCCACGTAAAAAAAAGACTGAATAATGTGGCTAAGAATTTTCGAAACGTTCTTCAGCTTCCTTCCCCAAGACGTAACATCACAGATTTTCCCTATTCCTATGGCAAATGTTCAGTTGAGTTCCATACTTTAGTTTCTACAGCTGATTCGCCATGCTACCTTCGTAGAGTTAAATCACCATAATTGCCACGTATTCCAATAGTAAGGAGGAAGTCCCATTCAGTCAGCTTTTTTCTAAGAGTCGCTTCTTCGTGGACCAGAACTCTGCGTGGATGTTTCCTTAAACAAAACAAGCTTAACGTCTCAAGACAAGGGCCAATTTTCACTTACTACCACCCTCTCTTTCATTTATTTTACACACTTTATACATCGATGTCATTTTAACAATAACCCTCTACCTTTGGTGGCTCTTGAGACTTATATTTGGTGAGTCTGTTGAACTAACTAGATGCAACCGTCATAAGTAGATGCAACCTTTAACATTTTTTATTTATTCTCGCACTTCATGCCTGCGGAACTCCCCTTTGATTTCCCTGATAACTACAACCTTCAAAAATTTAAATGCATTTTCTGTCTTCTTGACATCTGTTGCTTTTTTGTCCTTTCCTCAATGCTTCCCATCTTCAATCTTCTCATTCTAATTCAATTTCAGTCCCTTGCTTGGGGTGAAATGATTAAAAAATATATATGAATAAAACATTTTGTTAAAAAAACGTTGGGAACATTTGCATCATGTAAATACACTATTTTATCGTCCGAACGCCAAGTTAGCCTCGTTTCGGAAAAGAAAGAAATCATTAAAATATGTTGTCAGAAGCTTCCAAGGGATTAAAAGTTTATTTTCGATTGCCGATGGCGGCCTATTTTCCACGTGAATGAAAATAACGTGTTCTTTCAAGCTTCAGAACAATTATTTGCTTTTAAAATATCGAACAACACGGAGTCTTTTTTTAAACAGATTTCAACCTGCGAAGACGATGGTTCACACATTAGACATTATCAAGTATTATCATAATAGCCTCATCCACATGTAAAAAAAAAAAAAAAAAAAAAAACGGCTAAAAATAATGGAGGTATTATTAACAAAAAGAACAAAAAGCCAACACTCAATAATATCAACGATGGACACGGCGACAACGTGCTGGCCGTGTCTGGAAAATAAAAACATTCCCATCCCTTTTGATACATAGATTGGCGGGTGGAGAGGGGCATGTATGACAGAGTGGTAAAAAGTTTTAGTGTGACGCGTTACGTTCTTTAGGACTTCATCGGACGAAATGCGTCACATGAAACCTTTTATCCACTCTGTCATAGCTTTCCCCCACTTCAATATTGTTCTTGATATATAAAAATTTATATATCAGATATATATATATATATATATAAATGAAAGTGTTCTGTTAAAAAAAAAAAAATGGGTAATAGAATAGCCGAAAGCCCTCGGATATTGTTATATACCGTACCTATGAATACTACTAGATATGACCTAATCCTCACAAATACGTTGGACACTATTGTAAGTGGGCGTAATATTCTAAGTAGTCCACCACTAGCAGTGGTTTACCTACTTCATGTCGCTGGCGAGTATTGTATTTTGTTGATGTTATAAAGATTACCATTTCATTTCCAACCTCCGTTTTGGTTATTCCTCATTCAGTAACCTTTTCTAGATTGCAACAGATATATAGAATATTTGGACAGTTTTTACACACTTTATGTCCAGAAAAGAAAATACTTATATGAATGCAAGAAAAATTGAATAAATAGCTTAAATTCAGTAACTTGTCAGTTGTCATTAATAAAACATGTACAAAAGAGGGTTTGCTGCCCAGATAGATAGATAGATAGATAGATAGATAGATAGATAGATAGATAGATAGATAGATATTGTAGGCCAAAAGTTTGGGGCTACCCGCTGGTTTTAATAATTAGTAAGTTTACCTAAAATTTTAAATTAGTAAGTTAACTAGGATTTAAAATCACCCTAAGATTAGCATTAGACATCAACTTAGATATGGTAAAAAGGGCTAAAGTTTTAAGGACACTTTACGCAGTAATGGGTTAATTTCGTTATTATTATTATTGTTGTTTGTCTATATTTCTGAGATGAGGTATTGTAATAATTTATATTATCTACGTTGTCATGTTCACGACGTTTCGGCCGTTGTACGATCCGGCCTTCTTCAAGTGATTTGAAATTTCGACCTGAACGCTTTATTTCATCCACCAGGGTGGATTATTCGAATTCCACGTGCCATGCCTCTTATAGACGTCTCAATTATTTCCGTTTAACTCAACTCGCCAAGATTTTTTTTTTTTTTTTTTGTTCACAACTGCCGTAGCCAGGAATTGAAATCACATTTTGGTCAAGTTTTAAGGAAACTGTACGCAATAATGAGTTAATTTCGTTATTATTATTATTTTCATTACTATTATTATTATTTGTCTATATTTTTTAAATGAGGTATTGTAATAATTTATATTATCTACATTGTCTTTATTGTCATATTCACGGCTTTTCGGTCGTTGTATGGTCCGGCCCTCTTCAGGTAATTTGAAATTTCGAACTGAATGCTTTATTTCGTCCACCGGGGTAGATGTTCGAGTTCCACGTGCCATGCCTCTTCCGGACGTCTCAATTATCTTCGTTTAACTCAACTCTCAAAGATTGTTTTTCACCACTGCCATATCCAGGTATTGAACTCACAACTTTTTTGGCCAAGTCACTGGATCAAACCAACGCTTTTATCAACTGACAATGAAGTCCGAACAATGTAATTAATGTAAATTATTATTATTATTATTATTGAATATGTGATAAAACCTTTCAAGGAGAGAAGGTCCCTCTGGCACGAAGTGAGTTAGTAAATTAGTTTTGAAAAAGGCGAACTCAAAACTTTTGGCATATAGCGTATATGATGGACATTTGTGTCGTCTTCGTCATACGAGTGTCAAGCAGCTCAGTTCTTAGAACGGAACAGCCAAACTATCTGCACATATGATTTGATTATAGTGGTGAAGGTTTGTACAGAACCAACTTTTCGAAGGAACCGGACATGAAGAACACGCGCACATAATGTGCCACAACATCTCCCAACAAAGCACCACGAGTTTTGAATTCAGGGTAATTGTTCATCTCCTCGAGCGGTTGCCAACCAAGGCTAAAGAGCACAATCTGTCCTACTATTTAACTCATAGATAGGGTAAAAGAAATTTTGGATTCATAGCTTCCATGAAGTTATTTGCGCTTCTATATAAAGTTGGATCCTCTGTCTGTCTGTCTATCAAACTCCTCCTAGAGTTTTGGGGATAGACCCCTATAACTATATATATTCTGAAACTACATTACGCAGAGTGCTTGGATAATTATATTTCATTTTGATCAAAGGGGATACCCGGTGGGGTACAACAAACCCCACCACCACCACTAATGTTTTTTCCCTTTGATGTAAATTAAATTTAAATTTGAACAAGTGAATGGCTCCTAGGGCACTTGGATGAGTATATTTCATTTTGATCAAAGGGGGGTCCATGGGAAGGAGACCCCCCACACTGAATTTTTTTCCCTTTGATTAAAATTAAATTTAAATTTGAACAAGGGAATGATTCCTATCCAAAATATAGAAGGTGAAAGCCAGAAGATCGAGGTCACATCGTCAAGATCAAAATAAAACAGTATAGACGTCAAGTTGAGCAAGAAATCACCAATCAGTGGGTAATGCCTTACAATACATATTTGTTGCGACCATTCAACTATCGTATCAATGTTGAAATCTGTTCATCAATTCATTCAATCAAGTATTGCATCGAATACGTATCAAAGGAGTCAGATCAAGATGTTCTTGCACAACCCGTCACTGAAAATGTTTTCCCTTGGATTTAAATTTAAACACGGGAATGACTCCTATCCAAAATATAGAAGGAGAAAGCCAGAAGATGGAGGTCACATCGGCAAGATTATTGAGTAATATTGAAATGCATTATTTTTATCCACAAATTATAACAATGATTTAAAATCAATCATCATTATCTTACAAAACAAATGTGTGATACGCAGCAAGGAACGGGTAATTCGAATATAATGAAATCGACTGGAATTCGAACTCGGTTCATTATAACTACTCTCTAGCTGACTAAGTTCTAATTAATGAGGACCCCAAGAGTCACCTCATTCAGCAAATAATAATTTAATGAAGAATTATCTTATCTTGGCGGCTAGCCAAGCGTAATATTTTCCCAAAGTTCGAGACTTCTATCTCGACTCCCTAAAAACATTGGCGTCTGTCGCCTGGGATTTTATTTATAATCTTTCGTCTAATTCTAATTTTCGTAGAACCTGACTCACTAATAAATAAAAGCAATAAAGGACTTTGGTTTCAACAACATTTTCTCAGTAATTTAATAAAAGTAAACATTTGAGATTACGCCGCCATAGATATTATAAATTACGCTAAGTTTGAAATATAATTAGGATATAAAAGTCTATGTAATCAGTCGGGTTAAAAATTGTAATTCATAGGGAAGTATACCGGTTCATTAGGCCACAATGATTTTCTACATTATCATTTTGATTGTTTTTCTGGCAGTTGATCTCATTCTTTTTGCTTTAAAGTAATATTATTTATAAAGTAGAGTGTATGTGTGTTTGTGCGTGTATGTGTGTGTCCAAGCAACTCCTCCGCTCCCACTGGTCCGATTTCAATGATTCATAGCTCATTCAAAAGCTCTAGAAAAGTTAAGCGCTGGGAACGATTTTCGTTGAGCTCAGATTCAGTGTTGCTAGATTATGCGAGGTTAAAAATAGATATTAATATATTATACTAGCCATTATCATTGCTTTCATGGTTCAAGGGGAGTAACTCCTATTTTCCTTTTGTATTCCAAATTGCAGCTAGCTTAAAAACCGCCCTATTATGCGGCATTTAAGCTAGCTCCTGTGGAGGACTCTTGGTTTGACTATCATCACAATAGCTAGGGAGGAGTAGATGCAATAGGCAACAATAAACTACAGAAGAACTCAGAATTGATTGCTACATTTAAGTATTGAATTAATGTTTAAGCTTACCTTTTAAAAGTTCAACAATAATTCTTCTGCTTCCACTTAATTTAAAGACGATTTGATGGATGTAGATCCTTATTATCCGGACAAGAATTATTTTTATTTCATGGGTGACAGAACAGGGGATAGTTTATAAGATAAAATAGACTGTAAAGATGAGAAAATAGAAATTAGAATTTGTTATACATTCAACATTTGAAGAATTAGAGAAACGTAATAGCCAATTAAGTAAATCCTATATTATGGAATCTATATGAATAAATGCGAAATTGGAGTTCCCCCACGAATTCTGAGATTAAAAAGGCCCAACTCTACAGCAATTTACATACGGTATTTACTCACTAGGACGAGATGTGACACAAGGTCTATTTTTAGGTGGGGACCTGAGCGCGTACGCCGTCGGTTCCGCTGGCCTCGGTACGAGCACCGATCCCTCCCTCTGGTGCAATGAGAGGACGCGTCCTCGGGCAGCTGTTCTCCAGGGCTGGGTACCTCTTCCGTATTATTTTCTCAGTTGCCCCTCTGTCCTTTGACAGAGAAGCCCCTGAGCGCACTCTGTCCAAAGACAGAAACGCAACTGAGAGATGATAAGTAGATGCGTACCTACTCAAGAAGAGCAAATTATACACAATTTACATACAAAAAGCGCAGTATCTGTATTATATATTATCTACTTCTAGGCAATATCATTCTTCAGGTTTACCTAATTTGCATATTCATTTTAAAAAAGTTTATTTCATTAATTATTAGGTTGGTGCAAAAATAATGTCGTTTTCTCACATAGTAACATATATGAGAAAACGACATTATTTTTGCACCAACCTAATAACTGTCCTTCATTAATGTTCTTTTATTCGAGTATTGTTTTGATTTTCATGCCAAAATACTTAAGAATATCGTCTTATATAATCCAGAAAAAAAAAGGTGTTTGAAATTTGCTTTTTACTTGGCCTTCAACAAGTTGGCATATATTTGTAAAACTTTCTTTCACTATAGCAAGCCAATTTATGAATGAAATATTCATTTAAAGTTATTTCAAAGATTTCAGGTAGAGAATATATCTTACTTTGCGAAGCGATAGCGAGCGGGCAAAGCCTGCTAGTATAGAATAAAAATATTAGGACAACCTTGTAAGAAGATTAATACAAAAAGACTCTTTAAATGTGGTATATGCAGAAAGAAAGGCCGGGAAACTAATTTGATGACTGAAAAACGAAGGCAAGCGGTAAGAATGGTCCAATATTTCATTTAAGACAGAATCAATGGTTGTCAGCAAGAGCAACAGCACACAAGTCGAGCTACATGTTGGAGATGTCAAAATAAAGCAAGTACAGGTATTTAAATGGGTACGTGATCGAGTCGTTAGAACATTCGATTTTCGACTGTGGGACCCGGGTTCGAATCTCATCGTTGCCGAGTTATCGCAGCTTGTAAATGTTATCAGCCTTTGAAAAGTGTTTGAAAACCATACCAAGCTTTGTGAGTGAAATTTATTAGACTGAACTATTTTAGAGCAGTTGATAATTGTGCTAGCACGAATTCACAAGTCAGCATGACCGAGCATACTGGTCTTGTTAAAAAAAAAAAAAAGACTGTTGGTCATACGCTCTTTCCCAGAAACTGTGATTCCGCTCAACAAACGTGCAGTATAAAAATGAAAAAAAAAAGCACAAATATGCCTCAGCAGGCGTCTGCAACAGGGATTGCTTAGCCGCCCTAGTATACAGGCATACTCAGATACGAGAAGCCAGACACCACTACAGGCTTAACGTAACCCCGGGCCTTGCACAGAGTGCACCTTGCTGTAAACAAAAAAATCCAACTCATAATAATCAAGAAGGGTAAATAATACATTAATACATTAATGTACCCTTTCTAACGGTTACATACTGTATTGAATTTAGTGTTGTCCTTCTACTAGACTCGTTGCTGACCACAGCTAAGAAGGCACAGCTGGCGGGAGTAGAGATGGATATAACACGCCAATTTCGCTTTTCCGCGCCGATAACCGTTACACTACGTGCACATCCAAATCAGTAGAGCTTGACGAGCCAGTTAGCTTCCCTGAGAAATACCACCCCACCCGATTCGATCGAATACACATATTTTTATTATGATTCTGATATTCCATCTATGTTATCCTCAGCATCCCTCTGTAGAACGACATCACTGTTGTCTCAAGTTCCCATCTGTGAGGAAACTGTCCAACGTTCACTAAGAGAATCGAGAGTTCAGTATTCTTCGTTTCTAATGACATTTTTCTGTTTCCTGATATTTTGTTTAGCCTTTGAAAGGCATCTTTCGCTATTCCAATTCCGTCTTGTTGCTGCGTCACATTCTCCATCATAAAATGCATCTCAGATAGTTAACCCGAACCCTAACATTGAACCAATGAATTCCAACTAATGATGATATAGTAATCACTGGGCTGGGTAGTGTGTTCTTTAAAAAGTATGAGACCATGCCGCCACTCTAGTACTGCGATTAAATACATAAATGATTTGCTTAGGACCATTTATGAATACCTATGCTGATGATACAATGTTATATGGATGCACCTCCAAAAGTCTAGATGAACAGATCTTGGTAGCCGGTCTCGCCTCTGGCCGAGGTTTAACAGCCCAGTGGGGTGAAAAACTGGCTGGTTACATTCAATGCCTCGAAAACCAAACTGGTGACGTTCCATCATCACCAAGCGGACCCTGAATGTTCACATGTCATGATGAATAGTTGTTCTCTAAGGGAGGCTCCATGCTTTAAGAACCGGCTGGGAAGACTCAAGCCACGCTTCATGTGGAACTCGTACATAGAATCCATCGCTAAAGATAGTGGACAAAATTATCGATTCCTTATACAACTCCCGTATGTACCCGACTCCTTTTGCTATCCTCTGCCATGAGGATGCTTCCCCGATCACTATAATCTTAACCCGCAAAGTGTTGATAAACCGTAAAAAAATCAGTCAATTCAAAGACCTGTTACTTTGTGGAACAGACCCATCCTCATTCCCTTTGTATTTAATTAATAAAAAGCTCTATTCGGCTAACATCCTCTCAAGAACATTGCCTACAGTCTGATCACGCTGAAAACACCGGTTCTCGTTAGTTCACCAAACGTAATTAGCGTCGAGCCCGGTCAGTACTTAAATGATGGAATGCTTCGGAACATCGAGCACTGTAAGCAACCTCCTACAATCCAAAATATCTTTCGGCCTTAAATAGATCACAAAGGGTTTGATAAACCGTAAAAACAAATCAATCACTCAATCCAAAGAACTACTACTTTGTAGAACAAACTCCCGAGGGGTTGCTTCCCTGATCACTACAGTCTTAACCTATTCAAGTCTAGGGTTAACCGTTATCTTATGATTTCTCTAATGTGCAGGCTGTTAGACTATTTAATAAATAATAAAAAAAATTGGACGTCTATAGCAAATAGTGTCCACTATAATAATGTTTGCAGTAATATATATATATATATATATATATATATATATATATATGCTGTACTGCTTGTCATTCGCGCCGGAAGCTCCAATACGGACTTTTCAGAGTGTTTGGGTGTCAATCTGAGGACATTACAGAGGATTCGGAAAGAGTTGGAGATGTATAATGGTAATTACGAAGGTGTTTGGAGTTATCACTAGTGTTGGTGAAGTTATGCTTCAATTCATCTTCTCACAGGGACTCAGACTTAACACGGAGGCCTACATCAAGTGCCCTGAGGAGGTAGTGCTGCCCTGGGTCAAGAGGGTGTTTGCTGGAAGAACCTATGTCTGGAAACAGGACTCTGAACCGTGCCACACAAGCAGGAAAACACAATCATGGCTATCAGACAATTTCTGCGATCACATAACCCCTTATATCCGGCCACCTAACTCCTCAAGCTGCAACCTTCTTGATTATTATGTGTGGGGCGCGGCTAAGTGACAAACTAACAAAACTCCATGTAGCACCAAAGATGAACTGAAGGCAAGGATTATGGCAGCATTCACCAACTTAAGGAGACTGTCCAGGAGAGATTCAGGAGATTCTGAAGTCATCTGGAGGCCATGATGATTTTATTGAATAATTTTACTCTTTAGTATTTAAAGATATATTTGTGTAATTTTGGTAAACATATCTGTTAAAATGAGATGTCAGTGTTATTTTCATTTTTGCGTAATTTAAACAACAATTATCCATCCCACCCCATATATATATATATATATATATATATATATATATATATATATATATATATGTGTGTGTGTGTGTGTGTCTTAAAATAATTGTCGGACTTTGTCCATTTCATAATGTGTGACGTCATTTGTTTACATTTGATACGCCATGAGCAGATATGAATGTACGTGAGAGATTCATAGAAGATTGAAGTTCAAATACAGTAAATCCGACCTTGCTAACCGACAGCCCCTCTGTGGTAAAATCGGTTAAAGGCACATCAAGCTAAATGACGGTTCCGTATAGGATACAGGTTCGAATGCTTTTCTGTGAAAATTTCTCGGACATTCAGGCCAGCAAATGATGTTTAATACTTTTTATTATAAACAGAGCATTAACTTAAATATTTATATCTATAAAAAGAATGTATAAACATAAAAATGTCTTTATATATATATATATATATATATATATATATATATATATATTAAAGTAAAACCTTTAATGGAACCAAAGGACAACTTTTCAAAACACATAAATACCATTAAACAAGATAAAATGTCCAACAAGTATAGAAATAAGAAAAAAAAAAAGAAAGAAAAGCCTTAAGGCAAACCTACCTAGTCAGTAAAGTGTTCGACACCTAGATTACCTATACCAGTGGTTCCCAAACAATGTGGCGCGCCTCATATTAGGATAGCAGGTGAGGCGGAATGATAGAATGACAATCAAAGATTTAGAAAAAGTTTCAAAAAATTCATATGCTATAAAACTAAAAATAATTATGATTTCAAAATTTAAATATTATTATGGATTACTTGTAATTTCATGCATTAGTCTCAGTATAAATTGTTATAAATAATTATTGACGGATTCGAGCATTGTGATATCTTTGCATTTTATCAGGTATTAAAATTATAGTATAGTAAGATCCAAAAATTGAAGGAGAGTGTCATCAAAGATAATGTTCTGATTTCGAATTCACAGTTAACTCCCTTTAACTCTCTCTTTCTCTGTATTTTTTTTATTATTTTTAAATGTACTTTTTATCACAAAATTTGGTGAGGCGCAAGCAAAATTTAATTCCGAAAAAAAGAGAAAAAAAGTTTAGTAACCCTTGACTTAGACAGAAAAAAATTCACTTGAAAACGTTAATATCTATGAAAAGATGGCTCAAGTCGTAACCTGAGTTTCACGCCCATGAGATCTTTAGGCAACGTGAACGATATATATATATAATTTATTCGAAAATTATAACATAAATATGTTATAAAATCACTAAAAAAAAAAATACCATCACATGATAAGACACCAGAAGTCTTGAAACAAAATAGCTATTTTTGTAGTGATTTTATAACATTTATGTGATAATTTTGAAATATATATATTTACTCTACTCTGCATTGAGCACTCTTTTAAGAATAGTATTTTTTGATTATTGGGATTTATTCCGTATACACTAATCCTATACTTAGGTATATATATATATATATATATATATATATATTATAATATTTTCATTATAAACGATCATAATAAAAACATTTTACAACGCTACATAAAAAACTTTCATGTTTCAATACTATGATTGTACTTCGTCAGGCGATGGTAGATAACTTGTGATAAAAAAGTAAATGCTACGAACTGTGGATTTTTACTCCATCTGTTCTGTCTCTTATTTGTACATACATATATATATATATATATATATATATATATATATATATATATATATATATATATATATATATATATATTTCGGCAAGCCATGAGAGAAATGATAATCACATATCTACGCAGATGAAAGTTAGGTAGATTGACAAATTTAGCTGAAGAGACATTTTACACGAGTTTCGGTAAGATTCTTCAACTTGAGTCTGACTGAGTTCACGAGCGCAGCGAATTCGCCATCTGTTATGTCGATAAAAATCGAGAACGCACAGACCGTAACAACATTTTATTTCAACGACAGAGCTGAATTAACGGACAAATAACAAACATTAAAAGCAGGTTTATTTAAAGAAATCGTCGCAGGTGCAAACTGTCAGAAAGTATCACAAAAAAATGGTAATGATAAGATGAACCGTTTCATTATAAGGAAAAAGTCGGCATTCATTGATCGAACGGCCAGTACTACTTTCGGTTGAAATTTAATTCATACAAAGCATTCGCACTTACACAACTTGAGACAGTTTTAAATAAGGCATTAGAATAATAAATTCGCTCACTTTTAGTCTGGGTAACCCTTGTCCTGGAATAAACAATAAAATAATAAAATTAGGGACAAAGAAAAAAAAATTAATTTTTAAACTCTGAAAAAAAAAAAAAAATAATTTTATCGAATTTTTAACAATTGTTCGGTAATAAGCAGAATTATTTTTAATTTTTAATTTTATAGAAATATTTTTAGGTATTTTATTAAATTAAAATATACATGTGCCGAGGTAACTGTACATATACAATCAATTTGAATGAAGATGAAATGAGTATCTATGTCACTAGGGCTAATTTCTCTTTCTGTCTAGCAATAACCCTTGGATAACAAAAAAGTGTAAAAGCCGAAATATGCAACCCATTGGCTTCCTTTTTATAATTCCTTTGTTATTTAAATTGAATATATTTTCTTAATAAATGTTGTTGTTTAAATGGACAAACAATTTAGAATTGAAATTTCATCATCTTGCCGTCAGCGAAACGGCTCGTACCGACGACCTAGTATCATTTAAAAATGGAATTCATTATCAATGGCTTGTAAGATCAACGTTTTAACGAGAACCCCATAACACCACCTGCACACAAAGCCTACAGCATCTGTTATTATCCAGCGGTCACCCAGCTTCAATATTGCTTAACTTCGCTGATCAGACGTGAACCAGTGATTCAATGTGATATGGCAGTAAGCATTTTTATAACGCCTGTGTTTAAATTTAATATATTTTCTTAATAAATATAGTTGTTTAAATGGACAAACAATTTAGAATTGAAATTTCATCTTCTTGCCGTCAGAGAAGCAACTGGTACCAATCTAGTATCCTTTAAATATGGAATTCACCTATCAATGGCTTGTAAGATCAGTTTTTTTTTTAGCGAGAACTACATAATAGGTGTGCTATTAGAAATCAACTATAAGATAATAAAACTCTAAAATGTATTGTTAAATTTCCGCTAAAACTAAATATATAATATCTACACTATTTACATTATTCGGACTATTGTTCTCATCTCTGTCGCCATATTTATTGCAACGTTTCGGCCGTTGTACGCTCCGGCCTTCTTCAGGTGGTGGGAATGTCGAACTGAACACTTTATTTCGCTCCCTGGGGTAGACTGTTCTAGTTCCACGTGACATGTTTAATGGATGTCAGTTATCAGTTATTTCCAGTTAATTCTCCTCTCCAAGTTCTCCACTGCCTTAACCGGGTATTGAACACACACTCTTTGGGTCCTGTCACTGGATCTAACCAACGCCTTTACCCACAAAGATGAGGACAATAGTCCGAATAATGTAAATAGTGTACATAATACCTCATCTCAGAAATATAGACAGATAATATTTACAGAATAATAATCAAGCGTCCTCGACTTATTCGGGACATTGAAACGATTCAGAAAACGAGGTTTGGAGTATTACAAAGAAGGGCTGTTCAGTGGTAATATTCCTTTCGTAAATGAGTCAGTAATTTGTTTTAATCAAATGAGTCGGGTCAAACAAAAGCAAAATGGTCGATTAATAATCAAGGGATTGGATGGTGGTATTGGATACTCGAAGAATTTTGGGGACATTGCAACTGCATCAGACAGGATGCAGCAGAAATACCTCCCACATATACCTTTGAGAAATACCTCCCAGATACATCTACGAGAAATACCTCCCACATACACTTTCCAGAAATATATCCCACATATACCTTCCAGAAATACCTCACATACATCCCTCCCAGAAATACCTCCCACATATGACTCACTGAAATACCTCCCAAAATATATTTTCCAGAAATACCTCCCAGATATATACCCCTCCCAGGGATACCTTCCGCATATATCTCTCAGAAATACATCCCATATATGTACATTTCAGAAATACTTCCCAGATATAACTTCCAGAAATAGTTCCAAGATGTGCCATCCAGAAATACTTCCTAAATATACCTTCCAGAAATACCTCCCACATACACCTTCCAGAGATTTCACCTACATATACACCCCAATTATATCTCCCTAAAATACCTCCAACATATACCTTCCATAAATACCTCCCATATAGATCTTCCAGAAATACCTTCCAGAAATACCTTCCACATAACGGCATTATATTAGTGGCAATAGTGTCTTCATCAAGCTAATGTTTTACCATTATTGGGTGGTATATCTGTCGCACCCTGCATAAGACACTGGACGACCATCAGAGTTAAACACAATAGAATATGGTCTCTTCAAATGGACATTTTTAGCTTTTTAAATGAACAAACAATTTAGCTTCGAAATTTTATCATCTTACAGTCAGCCAAGTGACAGATGCCGAACTGTAAGCGATCGAAGAAGGTTAATGGTTCAGATCACAGGTCAAGATACAATGTCAATCGCCATCTTCTGTCTCCTTGAAGCCTATTCTTTTATTATCCGATCTATTTCTTTTACCCTCAGTAACCCCTTGCATGCTAGTGGCTTTCACATTGTTTTGCTTGGAGTGAAATGATTTTTAAAAATGTTAAGAGATATCATGCAACTGATAAAACAACAATCAATTGAAGTGGATGAGGGACATAGTAAGAAGCGAGGATAACAGATGGATCAAAAGGTTGTTTAAATAGTGTCTAAATCAAAATCTAGAGTCTATTCCTACTTGTTGGAGGAACCCCTTCCTGATTGAACATGTCTTCAGGGGTGTATCTGTTTTGACCACGCTTCTCCATTTGTGGGTTGGTGAATTCAGGGTTGTCCATTCCCTAAAAACGGTTGCTATCCAATTCTGTAGGATCCAGTCTTTCTACAATTTACCCATAGCTTGGGTGGGAGAGAAAAGATGGATTCATACCTTCCCAAACGTATTTACACGTAAGTGAATAGTGCCCAATGGATAACAAATACAGTAGATTTGATTTGGCTGTTTTTATTTAGTGGTATATCAACACGTCTATGTGTTATTTAATGCCGAAACTTAAATATTTTGTACACAATTTTAATTTAATTTTTTTAGTTAATAATAATTTAGCGATACAAGTCTTACTAATTAACCCATAGCTGGGGGGACGAGGTGGATTCATATCTTTCCCAAGGAAATTGCGCGTAAGTGAATATAACGAACTCAACTGAAATTGAAACTAGGCTCTCCGATTAACAATTCCGATTATCCATTAAACCACCCGCACATCCAAGCTTACAGCATCCGGTATTATTCCCAAGCGGTCACCCGTCTAGGTACTGACCAGGCTCGACGTTCCTTAACTTCGGTGATCGTACGGGAACCGCTGTTTCAAAGTGGTGTGGCCGTACGCCCAAATGCAGCAGCAATGCACCAGATAGAAGAAGGGTTTGCTGGTAAGACGTGGCAAAGATTAGCACAGTCGCAGTGGTCATGGAAGGAACTGGTTAAGGCCTTTGTCCAGAAGTTGTCACACAATAGATGATGATGATGATTTTTCTCCGGTTTTTTGATATTGTAGCTAAGCCAAAAGAGAAATGAGTGATTTAACCTCGTTGGGAGTTTTGAATCTATGGTGAGAATTCTTACAAGCCGGCTATTCTCCGTCTGGAGAATATTTATGAGGAATGGCAGATATCCAGACTGTGATCTATTGCTCAGTGAACTTTTTCCTTCGCCTCTGGGCATAGCGTCAAAGTGGCGGCGTTAATTGATGGGCAAAGATTTCACATAAACATAGCCTTTGCCGGGCGAGACAGATGCACGTTCGATAAAGTAACAGAAATAGACGCCACCCTTGCCACCCTTGCCACGCTTGCCACGAAGCCGACACTTCGTTCGAAGTTTCATCATTTGCTACTCTTGTGAGCATTTCTTTCGATTCGTTTTTGTTTTAGCTAGAACCGAGCAAAATTTTTTAAAAAAAAAAAACAAAAACAGTCGGCTTTGAAAAATGGCCGATGAGTAGATTTGTTAAGAAAGAAAAAACGAAAAAGAATCTTTATTTTAAAAAATAAAGATTCTTTTTCGTTTTTTCTTTCGAGCCTAGCCAAAAAAAAAATAAAAAAATATAAGATTTTTTTTTTTAAATTACAAACGTATTTTTTGGTTATCCATAAAAAAATATAAGCTTGTATATTTTTAGGAGAGCGTTCATTTTTTTAATCTTATTTTTTTATTAATCGAAATGATTAATAAAAAAATAAGATTAAAAAAAGCAAGCAATGAAGCCGTTTTTTTCTTTATTGCAACGTTTTTTTAACAATAAAAAATAATCTTGCAGGTGGGGGTGGGGCATTATTTTTAGCTTTGTTTATCTCATAAAATATTTATGGAAAAGACGCAAGAAAACTTGGTTATTGCAGGGGGAATATGGCTTAAGCCGAGATACCAGGTCATATCCGATATTGCAGATTCTTTGGATTTTGTCAAGAATCTCTAAATACATAGCAGAAGAACCAGACCAGATATGACAGCGTTATTCGTTGCATTGATGAATAATAGAAAGGTTCAAAGCAAAACTTGTAATTCAGGCCTGAAAGAATTGTCTAAACCGACTCAGTGAACCAAAGTTCTTAGCGGCACAAAGCGGCAATTGAACCTATCTAATCATTTCAATTCACACCAGCAGAAAACATTTAGAGCGAGAAGGTGTAATAAATCACTCTATTACAAAAAAAAAAAGGAAGGGCAGCTCGGAAAACCTAGACCCCGATATATCCGAATGAAACATATTAATTTAAGTTCAGGACAAAGACAGTTTCTAGCCGTCAGCTGAAAGCTTACGGCCATATCACGTTGAAACACCGGTTCCCGTACGATCACTGAAACTCGAACCTGCTCAATACCTAGATAGGTGACCATTTAAAAAATATTAAATATTAAAAAAATACATCTGGGAAAGGTATGAATCCATCTACCCTCCAGCTATGTGTTAATTAGTAAGTATTTTATCACTAAAATCGTTATTATCTCAAAAGAATTCTTACAAGCTAAATATATTTTCTGGCTTTAAGCAACCTGCAATGACTCGATAAGTCGTAAAAACGAATCGATGAATGAATTTACTTAAAGTTAGTAATTCATAATTGTAATAATAATTTTAATTTATAAAAAGGTGAATAACCATTCTCTTGACGGATATTTTCTCGTTCCTAATATTCACAATATGACGTATCGGTTCTGTTTTCAGCCGATGATTGAAACCATTTCTCTTGTTTGCTATTTGTATACTTGTAAATGCTCGCTCAATAAAGAGTGAATTTATTCAATAAAATCGTCATTGGCTCCAGCCACGGTCTCCAGACGACTTCAGAATCTCTTGCATCTTTTTCTGGTCGGTCTCTTTGTTTAAGTTGATAAATGCTGCCATAATCATGGTCTTAAGTGTTACATGGAGTTTTGTTGGTCTCCTGCTCAGCTGTACCCCACACATAATAATCAAGGGGGTTGCAGTCTGGGGTCAAGATGTAAGGGTTAATGTGGTCGCAGAAATTGTCTGACATCCATGACTGTTCTCTTGCTTGCGTGGCAAATAGCAAAAAAACAAAACAAAAAACAAACACATCACTTGAAGACTTTCAAGAGCAGTAACAACTAAAATGGATAGCAAGCGAAAATAATGATATAATCAAAATGTTGACTTTCCACACTGCTATAGACAAAAGGTTAGGGGGGTAAATTTTATCAACACTAAAAAGAACCGTAACAGTTAATGGACTTGATAAGTCTAATTTCCTGAATAACTGTTTTAACAAAAGAAGATTTTTATAAAGCTAGGGTTTTCCAACAGCCGCCCTCTTGATCCAGGGTAGCACTACCTCTTCAAGGCCGTTGATATAGGCCTCTGTGTTGAGTCTGAGGGCCTCACCAACAAATTCGGGAGTTCTTTTTTTATCAGAATGATCAGAGTGAATTTTCCGAACTGCTGTACCTTCGTAATTACCATTAAACTCATCCAACTCTTTCTGAATCCTCTGCACTGTTCTCAGATTGACACCCAAAAACTCTGAAATGTTCATATTCGAGCTTCCGGTGCGAATTCCAAGCAGTAAAGCCTGCCGCTTCCAAATTTTTGTCGAAGTAAATTGCGTCATCGTGCTCTTTTTCACACAGACGGTGCAGAACTAACCCTACTATACTGTGCGTTTGACAAAATCAAAAACAAACAACGCGCATGCGCGAAAAATATAAAATACCCATCGCACTCTATATGTATGATGTATAACAAATTTAGTATAAGCTATAAGGAAATTGAACATAGAATAGGCTGCATTAGGGGTAGCTTTGTCCAACACTGTAAGATGTCACAAATCCAAAACATTAACTGGTGTCATGTTCTTAAATTTCCTCGTCAGATCGAGGCTCTCATATGGATAACCATGGCGTCCAACTCGTTCATAAATGTCTAGAATATTAGCTATTTTCTCAGATTAATGATTAAAAAATACTATCAAATGAATTAACCCTTTAGGTTTTCAAGAAGAAAAGTCTTCATCAGATTTTATAGATTGGGGCTACAAACAAAGACCATTACCAAATAGCAAAAAACAAAAAACAAAAAAAAAAAACACATCACTTGAAGACTTTCAAGAGCAGCAACAACTAAAATGGATAACAAGCGAAAATAATGATATAATCAAAATGTTGACTTTCCACACTGCTATAGACAAATAGGGGGGTAAATTTTATCAACACTAAAAAGAACCGTAACAGTTAATGGGCTTGATAAGTCTAATTTCCTGAAAAACTGTTTTAACAAAAAAAGATTTTTATAAATTCCAACCAAAAGTAACGCTAATTTTTCGGTCAATGAATGCCTAACGTTCCCTGTATGAAAACGGTTATTCTCACCGTTACAATTACTTGTAAAACTCACACTGTAAATGCCTGCCATTCTAAAGATTTTTTTTCTCCTGACATTGGCAAGGCTTGTTAGTTTTGAGTTCAAAATTGTTTAAGCGATGGAAAAAATGGCGTTTGTCTGCTTAGATCAAACAATGACCCGAGTGAAGACACAATCATCGTAAAGTCAATGGAAACATTTTCTGACAAGTAAAATACAGTGCGTTCGGAAGATTGATTAAATCAACTCGTGCTCACTGAAATGTAAAAATAACTGGCCATTCAGAACGCCAAAACACAGACAACCCACTCCCGCTTCACGGGCTCTGACGTCATGTTCTCGCCATCACCGACGAATGCGCGCGCACCAATTCTCGTTAATTCCCACAATAGATGATTGCGAAAAATATTTTAAATCCACATACCCTTCATTTAACATCGGCTTAACTGATTCACACGTGGCAAAAAATAAAATGGATTTTTTTTTATTCTCTAGATGGACTTCCACTTCCGACATTAGTGGTTCTCTCGTGATAAATAAGGCTTTCATAATTATTTATCGACAAGGTTATGAAAAATAGTACCATTCGATAAAAAATATAAATATTTAACACTTCCTTTTGGTTTAACTCTTGTTAACCGTAAGCTTATATATATATATATATATATATATATATATATATATATATATATATATATAATGAAGACAAATGAAAAAAATAGTACCATTCGATAAAAAATATAAATATTTAACAAAAAATACAACTATGCTATTTTGCCATTAAGAAATCTTAAGAAATCTATAGAGTTAAGTAAAAGTTTGAAATGGCTGTAGTATAGTGGCTATCAGCGCCGAGATCTGGATTGCAGTGTCGATTTCAAATTCGAAATGAAATAGCTGATTGGCTCTTGTGCAAATACCGTGTGAAATGTATGAATCCATCTCTTCTCCCTCCAGATTGGTTAATACCAGGTCATGCTGCCTTGGTTGGCAAACAGTCTAGAAGATGGACAATTCTGAATTAGAAACAGTGGGGTAGGGCTAACAAATGCACTCTTACTGTCTACAGACACCATATCAGCAACGTCTACCAGGCTATGGTCCTGTCGACTCCACAAGGGGGTCGACAGGACTTAAAACAATACATAAATATAAATGACAGATGTCCTTCTAAAAGCTAAATAATCTCTTAAGGAAACTTTCGTTAGAAACAAGGAAAAGAGTACTGAACTGTTACGTAATATCAATCCTCCTATATGTCAGTGAATGCTGGATAATCTCCTCGCCAATGAAGTAGACTTGAAGCAACATAAATGTGGTTCTACAGAAGGATGGTGAGAATACTATGGATCGTACATGTTAGAAATGACGTAGTTTTAGGAAAAATGAAAACAAAAAAAGAAAGTTATACTTAACACCAGGAAAAGATGTTTCTAGGACACAACATGAAGAAAGAGGGCTTGGAAAATTTGATACTCACGGGACAGATTGAAGGCAAGAAGAAACAGAGGAAACGGCGGCTAACCTACCTGGTGAGCTTGAGTAAATGAATAACGGAACATGATTTAGGAGAAATAACAAAAAACTCTTATTAAGAGCTACAAATGACAGGGAACTGTGGAGAGTCATGATCGCCAACGCACTGAAGGACACACCACATAGAAAGAAGGTTAAAATTTGTGGTCTACGCCATATGAAAAAAACGTTTTAAGAAAAATGGATGCAAAAAGAACATTTATACTCCGAAACAAAAAAGATAGTTGAAGATTCTGGAACACATAATGAAGAAATAAGGCTTGAACGGATTATATTGAATGAATTTCTAGATTTGCTGCTAAAAATATTGGTTCACTGTATCGCTTGAGACAATTTTTCTCGACAGAATCTATCTTACATATTTATAAGTCTAACATTCGTCCATGCATTGAATATTGCTGTTACATCTTGTCTGGACCTTCTGTTATGTATCAAGAAATTCATGATAAAATCCAAAGAAGAATCTGCAACGTTATTGTTCCTGACCTGGCATCTCGGCTGCCGTAATGTAGCTTCCCTCTGCCTTTTCTATAAATATTTTCACGGTAATTGTCCTGGTGAGTTTTCCTCTTTGGCACCGAGACTTTCAATTTTTTTATACTGCAAATTCCTAATACCGTAAATTTATTACAATAACTGAGAGCCTAAATTTTCTATTTTCTATTTTGATTTTATATATATATATATATATATATATATATATATATATATATATTATAAATTAATTGATTTAAAATATGTTTTTTCGCTACACAGTTCTAACCATGTTTCAAAAATAGAAGCTGAAAGCTTCGAATTTAATTTTGTAATTAAATTAAAGACATTTGTTCCATTTCATCCTCAAGCGAATTTTGGAGTAACTTTTAAAATTACTGGCTTTTAAAGACACAGCAAAAATCATAATTCACGTTTCCAAGGATACAGAGAAATCCATTCAACCAGACAAGTGGTGTTTGCGTGTTCATTATCGCTGTATTTTGATGTATCAGTTATTAGTTACGTTTTGGTAGGAGTAGGGTTGTATTTTTCAAGGAAATCTGACATCCTTTAAATGCATGTCGTCTGGATTTTTTTTAAATTTTATTGTTAACGGCAAAAATTCTTACGGCATTTTTTTCTTTTTGTATATTTAAAGATTTTTGGCGGGTGTTTAGGTTAGAATACCTTTTATTTAACTACGATTTGAAAAATATTTTCAATTTTAATTTTTAATATACTATATTTCTTTTAAAAATTAAATTCGAAGCTTTCAGCTTCCAGTTTTTAAACATGGTAAGAACTGTGTAGCGAAAAAAAACATATTTTAAATCAATTAATTTATAATATTAATGCTCTGTAAATTTACATTGAGCACTATTTTGTAAAAAATAAAAATATCTATAAGAACACCGGATTATATATCTTACTGTTCTTTCTTTATATATATATATATATATATATATATATATATATATATATATATATATATATATATATATATATATATATATATTTATCAGGGAAGCGCCGTCCAGTTCTGGTAAGCACTACCTACCCTGAATGAAATAGATCGGCAGCTATATTTTCCTTCTGTAGCACAATATGCATATAACCCAACGAAATTGTGAAGGTTACTCTGATTATAAAATTATTTTTGTAGATTTATTCGATAAAGATCACAAGCTGCCTAGCCTGAGTAATTACTGACGATACGGGTCTTATATATATACATATATATATGTGTGTGTGTGTGTGTGTGTGTGTGTGTGTGTGTGTGTGTAAAAAGATTTTCAGATCTAACTAAATTATGGAGGATGCTAAGTGACGAAACGATTAAATTTCATAACCTCCTTTTATTTAAATAATATATAATACATAAATTTATCCTATAGTAAAATTGTTTAAATATTAATTGTATAAAAAAAAAATCAGCAACATTATTTACCCACATTCATTTATTAGGCATTAAATTACGTCACTTAGCAACTTCCATAATTTACCGAGACTTTTCAGTTAACCTGCAGAATATTTATGAGCGTCTCTTAAATTTAAAAAAAAATTGAAAAACTAACAACATTTTTACTTTGGTTTATAAATACTTGTTGCAAAATAAAATCTTCACATTAGCCTTGATAAAGTCCGTCAGAAGACGAAACCTTTTTCTTCATTCATATATATATATATATATATATATATATATATATATATATATATATATATAAGCTTACGGTTAACAAGGGTTAAACCAAAAGGAAGTGGATATTTTAAAATAAAGTGCTCAAAGCAAGATTCAGAAAATCGAATATGCAGAGTAAATAATAATATTATTAAAAAAAAACAGTAAGTCGCCAGCACGACCCAGGTTTCGAACTTACGTTCTCATCAGGTGGAAAGGTGAATAAAAAAAAATTCGCGCTAAAAATTACACGTATAAATAGGGAGTGACGTAAAAAAAATTGCTGGGTGCATATTCATTCAGATTCATACAAATTTAGCGTGTTTTTGTTAATTTGTCTACACTCAGACATAATCCTCGTTCTTTTGTTCAAAAGTTTGTCTTTGTTCGGATACGCTACAATAGCAAGATTCTCCTTTGGCAAATTCTACAAACACCACGGTTAAATCTACAGAGCTTAACTCTTCTCAAGATACCCCACTTAATGTCCGGGCTCCTGTTCAACTTATCTTTAACATTTCAGACATGGTTTGATAACTTTCTATGTTTCTCCAGCTTGGATGAGGATCTGTGATTGTACTAGCTTTTCTTAAATTCACCTTTGTCTAAATTATCAGTGCAGCAATAACTCAATTCTACCGTGTTTTTATTAAATATTTCCTGTGGTTCTGAAACTTTTGGGAAATGTTTAGCGAGTATTTTAAAGAATATTTTCCCAAGATTTGTTCTTACATTTAAAGTAAACAATTATTAAAAATTTAAAAAAATATTAAGAAACAAAATTTTGAGCAATAGGAGGGCCGAGTTCGATTTCCAGTCGAATCCATTACATTCATTTATGTGCTAATACTTTTGGGAAAGGTATGAATCCTCTTCTTCGCCCCCACCTATGGGTAAATAGCATGACAGACCGGGTTCTATAGCCTTGTATGGCAATTGGTCTAGAAATGGCAACCTACTGTGGGAGAAATCTGCCTCGTCAGTCATGTATCGAAAGATACATAACTGGCACATAACTGACTGAATTCCAATAGACATGATCGTAGTAACAACACCAACATCAACCTCTTTAACTGCAAAGATAGAAGCAGATGTTGGATGGTGCTTGTAATTCAATGGATGTCATTTACAAAGCAGAAGTGGTGGAATGGTATGTATCGAAGTGTGTGTGTGTGTGTGTTCGTTTACGGCTAGAAATGTAAAGAAAACAAATGTTTATAATAAGCAGTTATCTACGTAAATACTTATTTTAATGCATGCACACACACACACACACACACATATATATATATATATATATATACATATATATATATATATATATATACCTTTATTGAAATTAAAATAACTGATCCAAGTGCAACTTTCGGATAATAAGTGCGACATTACTGTAATTATTGAACAATATAATTCATGCCACTTTGACGGAAAATCTACCAGTAAAAAAAAATTCTCTTATCACTATATTTGTACAAAAACGCACAACGTTAAAATTTAAATTCAAACTCAGCGTTGCGACTGCACGTTCCAAAACAATAACACATTTCTCATAGCATTTATTCGGATTACATTTCTATTTTCGTTGTCTTCTTATTACTGAGAGTAAAAACAAGAACAAAATCTATTTCCATGCCTGAGGATGTCTGTAGGAACAGACGAAAGCTTGTAAAAATAATAAGACCTTATGCAACTGAAATTTTCATTCATAAACAGGTTCGGGGTTTTTGTATATTATTTGAATTGTTCGCGATGATGGATTCTCGCCAATTAAATCATTAACCTTTGTATTTGTTTTTGTATGAATGATTCATGAATATATATATATATATATATATATATATATATATATATATATAGCAAAGGTAACATATTCGTCGCTATATAATCCAAATGGATCCTAGTAATATAAAACATTAAAACTGATCCACAAAAAGAGCTCAATGTATTTATTATTACAAAGAAATATAATTAATAAACAATAAAATTCAAAATCGCCTCGTATGGGGAATAGCCTATTTCGGCAGACCAAGATATCAGTCGTCTGTCTTTGAGTTCGTGCCAGAAATAGAAATTTAACTGTGAAAGCTAAAAACAATACACCAGTCGAAAAACTAATACAGAATTTATTCATTTATATATATATATATATATATATATATATATATATATATATATATATGATAATTGATATATATATATATATATATATGATAATTGACATATATATATATATATATATATATATATATGATAATTGATATATATATATATATATATATATATATATATATATATATATATATATATATATGTGTGTGTGTGTGTGTGATAATTGTCATTTCTTTACAGAAGGATATCTCTTCAACGGCAAACTGAGCGGCCATGAGCCCGCAGATGACTTTGCAAACCAGCCTCGCCCTGTATACCTTTTTACATATGTAACACGCGAAAGGCTTTTGGAAAGTCTTGAACGTGACTTTCTCCTCGAGCACTCTCATATGCCTCATCGACCCGAGATCAAACCTGCAAATTTTACCACAAAAACTGGCATAAATAGTACCCTGCAGGTCATTCAGGAATACATTCACATTGTCGGCATTAAACTGCCAATTTTCATGTGATCTTCGCTGACTAAGAAATCCGGCACCAGATAGAACAAACTTCCTGGGGATGTTACAGACAATATATATATAATGTACTCTCACATCGGTTTCGACGTATGAGGATCTGACAACGTAATTGATTCAATTATGAAATTTTGTGCGATAATCTTAAGTGGAACTTAAGAACCTGCTAGTGATTTACAAAGGAGGCCGCATATGGAGCAAGAGTGAGGATTGTGGGGTGATTCCACTGTTACATTGGCTGACCTTTTAGATCTTGCTCTCGCTTCTTGAAGACAATTCACACAAGCAGAGTGAAAACTGCTGAGTTGATCTCCATTCTACTCGCTCCAAGGCTAAGCGCTGGAGGGTGTTATGAGGTATATTGACAGCTGACATGTTGCTTTTCAGCTTGTCTTTGTATCTTAGCCATGGGCGTCCTACATTCCCGTAGCTCTGATCAAACTGGCTGTACATTAGGATCTTGTTCACCGTAACTGGGACTGTATGAGAAAAGTCTCGATTCCTCCAATATTACACCTGTTACACAGGTCTACGTCAGATGTCCTATCTTGAAGGTTAACTCTACAGATTGCACGTAGACAGCTTTTATGGAAAACATCCAGCTGGCGTATATGGTACCTGTATGGAGTCCACGACGCTGAGCCGTACAAAAGGATGTAAACCCGAATTTTCGTATCCAGTCGAATACCCCGCCCATTCCACAAGCGATGGCGAAGTTTGCCGAATGCATTGGTAGCCTTAGCAATCCTATGCATGAGTTCATCATCTAAAGTTCCACTGTAGATAGGTGAAAGACTTTACATAGTTCAGGACTTTGTCTTCTACTTTCAATGATCTCTCTGGAAATTTGTAGACTAGTGGGTTTTGTTTCTCACCTCAGAATTGCTTCGGAGTTGGAAAAGATTGGTGCACTACTTCTGTTTTGTTTATGCTAAGTGTGAATTATATATATATATATATATATATATATATATATATATATATATATATATATGTATATGTATATATATATATATATATATATATATATATATGTATATGCATATATATGTATATGTATATGTATATATATATATATATATATATATATATATGTATATGATTATATATATATATATATATATATATATATATATATATATATATATATATATATATATATATATATATATAATTTGTTTAAACGTTATTTTTATCGATATTCATATTAGAGTAGATGCTCTGTTTTTAATTAAACTATTTTTATCCAACTATATCTACCTCCATGAATATTCGAAAAATCTTGTCATAAAAATATGTGTCCCCCGGCAGGATTCAAATCTGCATCTCCTTTGGGTAACCGTAACTGAATCTGACGTTCCTGACCGCTCGGCCACGTAGGACTTACGATCAAACAAAGCCCAAAATAATGCTCTTGAACACGCACACTCTACCGATTCTCGTAAGGCACGTCAGATCCAATGTTGGTTCCCCATATGGGATGCAAGTTCGAATCCTTCCAGACGACACATATTTTTCTGACAAGATTTTACGAATATTCAGGCCAGCAGATGTAGTTGGATAAAAAAATAATCTTTAATTAAAAAACAGACCATCTACTTGAATATGAGCATCCCTAAAAAAATAATGATTAAACAATATAAATTAAATATAAAAATACACTGGATTTAATCCATTTTCGTTATATATATATATATATAATTACATGAATCATTCATACAAAAACAAATATAGAGGTTAATGATTTAAATGGCGAGAATAAATCATTAACCTCTATATTTGTTTTTGTATGAATGATTCATGTAATTTTAAGTTGAGCAGCACCTATAATCGATATATATATATATATATATATATATATATATATATATATATATATATATACTTTAAAATACGCAACTTCGGCGACTGAGGGTCTCTTTGGGCGATAATTTTTTAAAATGACCATCTTAACGCTTTATTTAAAAAAAAATTACATAATTATTTTTCAAAAATACTAATATAATTTGTTACTTAGCTGAATGATGTTATATTCACCACCCCGACTTGATTGGGGAGTTGCGAATACCAACCGTTTAGTAATCGTTCTGTCCACTCGTCAGGAGGTTTCAGTAATTGACGGAACTAATTACTGGAACTAATTTCAAATATTTAAAGGTGATGTCATTTAAATTGGTCAAACAATTTTTACGTATTTTGTATACACACTTCCATATATGATCTCCTATGGAGCGAGATACCGTATTCAATGTTGGCTACTATATATATACTGGACATAACTTTGATTTCACTAACGCCAGCCTAATGAAAAAAGAACATAATTCTTTCAGTAGAAAATAGATTGAAAACTTAATAATAACTTTATTACCCACTATAAACACACACCTAAAACATTACATTACATCACCATCTTTCTTTCAATCCATTCTTAAAGAATCTAAATTATATTTATCTAATACAAAGAATACATGCTTAAAGAGGTCAGCAATAAATTAGAACCTTGTGACCGCACAGAGGTGAAGATAGAACTCCCAATAGACAGACACATATTCACAATTACAAATACTCGTTACTATCCTATGCCCACTTAGACATGCAAGAATCTTCACAAACCTAGATACACATAGAATTATATACAATTTTAAGACACGTGACACATATCTGAGAACGGACCCAAACATAATTGAACATACCAGTGTTTTCTGTCTGTTTTCTCTCAATCTCTGACGAAGCTTTAATAAAAGTGAAACATGTTAGATCGATATACCTTTCTTATTTGTTCTTTATTTTATCATCCTGTTCGATTCTGATCCATATTTGATCTGCATTTGATCATTAACACCCCCAGATAGATAGATAGATAGATAGATAGATAGATAGATAGATAGATAGATAGATTTAAAAAGAATATATAACCTCATCAGGATTTTTTCATAATATAGATTTTTGCTTGCAGATAAATGTATCATAATTTTACAACTGCATTGTACTTACAAACTATTAAAAATTTAAATAAAACCTGCTAACTTCGAGCGGATGATGACAAGTTCTTGGCCAAACCTACCGCCTTTTTAGGCGGTAGGTTTGGCCGAGAACTTGTCATCATCTGTATTTCAACTCCCAAGTAATAGAATATTGATTTGGAGAAGTAGATCGTACAAGTGCTTTATTTTCGCTTCAGTGTTTTAAAAAAATTGGATTTATTTAAGAACGAAGATGCGGTTAAAAAAAATTAAAGTCACCGTGAAAATGTGGTCTCGTACAAGTGATGCAAGTGTGGCACGATATACATTGCAGGCCATCAAAGAAAACAGGTGCATCAGAGGTGTGAACAAGCGTTGCTCCCGGTTGCCGAATCAGAACCACAAACATGCATCCAGTTGCAAACGTGGGAAAAATTGTGATACGCATGGTTACTGTTACGGAGTGGTTTCACAGTGGAGGCTTGTATTTGTACTACGTCGGTCCTAAAATAGGTTCGACGTACAAAACGTTAGGAACTTGATATAATAGGTAATGACGCAGAGTAATCTAGTTGTGGTCGCTGATACTTTAGTATCCGACTAACGGTCGTCCGGCATCAACTGACTGACGAAACCCCTGAGCGACTCTTCTCAGCGACTATATTTAGTCACCCCCAACGAGGGCATCATGTGGCACAAGGCCGATTTAACGTGGGATCTCCGAGCCCGTGGGATCTCCGAGCCCGTGGGATCTCCGAGCCCGTGGGATCTCCGAGCCCGTGGGCTCGGCCAAAAATATACCCTTTGAACCTTTGAAACGGGTTCAGGGTCGGTTTACCACACCGAACGAGAATCCGCCCTTCGACGTAGCCTCGTTCGGGTTCCTCCCCGCCCGAAGGCAGAGAGTTCAACCGTTCAGCCAGTCGTCCGACAGCGACTCCCGCGTTACTCTTACTACTCCTACTTATTATAGCTGGGAGAGTCTATTAACTATAGAATAGGGGTGTTCCACTATAACACTTACATTAACAACTGTCCAAAATATGTTTTATGTACAAGGTCGGTTTAGAATGTAACCACTTCGGTTCGGACGAGGGCTCAGTGGACCACACAACACACATTTGCCGAGCGTAATTGACGAATTAGGAGTTGAATAAAATATAATGTTAAATATGAAAGAATCAAGTCTAATGTTATCATTAGTAATCGGGACACCATATTCATGACGCGAGAACGAAACATTCGGCGACTGACAAATAATGTGACGTTTTCTTAAGGAAGCAAAACATCCAGTACAGGAAGGCAAATAACGTTCTGGAGAAAACAAAATCAAATACAGTGTAACCCGGATATAAGAGAGTTGTCGGGACCGGAGACGAAGTCTCTTATATCCGGGTTTCTCTTATATCCGGGTTTGGTCTATTTTGTTTAAGTAAGTATGGCTCTAATTTGGGACCAGATAAAATCTCTCTTATATCCGGGGTTTCTCTTATATTCGGGTTACACTGTATAGAATTTCAACGAAAAGATATGAGGAAATCCCTCCGGTGTAAAAACCCCCGATCAGAATCTGGAAGTGGTTGAATCAAGTTAATATCGTAGGCAGGAATGTTTAAAATGTTGGGAAAGTTATTAATTAATTTGATACGCTCGAAGATATTGGCTTTTCGAGAATGTTGGCTTGCACTCGAAAGTTCGCTGGCATATGTAGATAGTTGCTAAGCTTAGCTTCGTACGACAAAGAGAAAGTAGGACATTTGTAGGAAGATTATGTTGAACCAATCTTCCGTGTCGAGTGGGAGGGGGAGTATGTCTGCTTTGAAAATCAGCGTTCGGAAAGTGTCAGTTTAATAAGAATACACTTGGACATGTATAGATTGATTCTAAGCTTAGCTTCGTATAACGAAGAGAAAATAGGACATTTGTAAGAAGATTGTGTTGCACCAATATACCATGACGGGAGTATGTCTGCTTTGAAAATCAGCGTTCGAAAGTGTCAGTTTAATAGAAAAGCACTGGATGTAAGAGACTCGCTCTTTTAGTGTAATGAAGGAGGTGTTGCTACTAGGTCAGAATGCGCGGAACCAAGCGTCTTCTCATTGTTTAAAGAGGAGACTGGTTTAGTTTTGTTTTATTTTGTTTTACGGCAATGGGTTATTTAATGCCGACAACATTGTTATTGCTGGTAATTTTTTTTTTTTTTTCAAAAATGTATTTCTGCTAATATTCATAATTCATAATTCATCGCTGGTAATAATTTTTTTACAAAAATGTATTGCTGGTATTAAAATCTATTTTTACACTTTCATAATGTTTTGACCCAAGTTTGAGGGTTAACTATTTGCCCATAGCTGGGACCCTAACAGGCGCTACTACCCCGGGTCAGGGGTAGACCTGAGAACACCAGCAATTAAGAGGTGGTTCCATGCTCCTCAAAACCTCCTGATCAGAGGCCTTGCCGTCGGATGTAGTTTATCGTCTTACCCAGGACAGTTAAAGAGGAGAACAGATACAAGACATTGATCCCGGTCCAAAAGCCAAGAAGTGATGATATTTAGCCACCTCCCCACGAGGGTAGAATGTGACACAATGTCGTTTTTAATGTGGGGTGCACATCGGTCATTATCGGTCATTATCGGTCATCATCGGTCATCATCGGTCAGCGGAGCGTTAGTAATTTCTTTTACAAAAATGTATTGCTGGTTATATTTATTCAAAAATGAATTGCTGGTACTTTTACTATAAAAGTCTATTTCTATATTTTCATAGTGTTTTGGTCCCAGTTTGGGGGTTAACTATTTGCCCATAGATGGCACCCTAACAAGTGCTACCACCCCGGGTCAGGGGTAGACCTGAGAACACCAGCAATTAAGAGGTGGTTCCATGCTCCTGAAAACCTCCTGATCAGAGGCCTTGCCGTCGGATGTAGTTTGTCGTCTTACCCAGGACGCGGATGTAGTTTGTCGTCTTACCCAGGACAGTTAAAGAGGAGAACAGATACAAGACATTAATCCCGGTCCGAAAGCCAAGAAGTGATGATATTTAAGCACCTCGTCACGTGGGTAGAATGTGACACAATGTCGTTTTTAATGTAGGGTGCGCATCGGTCAGTTAAATATACCCCTGTCCCCACAACTGCCACGCTGGCGTTAATATTCCACCTTCCCTCTCTTTTCGTGCAATGAATGAGGTCCCGCTACAGGGTTCGAATCCTCGGGACCAAGCGCCTTCTCCACTGATTAATAAGAATATATATTACCTTGGTCACGGTGAGAATACCTAGAAGCGTTATTTACATGACCTCCTTACTAAGGCAGGGTGCGCTCTTCCTTATGTGGGGAAGGCTTACTGGAATACATGGGTAGATTTTTTCCCCTGCAGTAGATCAGTTGCTATCAAAGGCTATAGAACCCGGTCTGTCCTGCTATTTACCCATAGTTGGGGAGAGAAGAAAAGGATTCATACCTTTTCCAAGCACGTAAGTCAAGGACAAATGTTGTCCGGTCACTGCGAACACTGTCAAGTTATCGTCGATATTACACCGACCTCCATCTCTCTTAGCGGAATGTACTGCTTCAGGGTTGGAAAGTCCGAAACCGGGCGCCTTTTCCCACCTCAAATGAAGAGAACGGATACTACAAGTTGATCCTGGCCAAAAGGCCGAGAAGTGATGCTTTCTATTTCGACAATACGGGAATCAACTTCAGTCAGTTATGCGCCATGTGTGATACACGCTTAGGCGATACATGACTGACTAGGCAGATTTTTTCCCCTGCGGTTTACCAGTTGCTATCCAAGGCTATAGAACCCGGTCTGTCCTGCTATTTACCCATAGTTGGGGAGAGAAGAAGAGGACCCGGTCTGTCCTGCTATTTACCCATAGTTGGGGAGAGAAGAGGAGGATTCATACCTTTCCCAATGACGTAAGTGAATGTAATGGATTCGAATGGAATTCGAACTCGTCTCTCCGATTCCTCAATCCGAGCCGCTATCCATTACTCCACCGTGCACGATATGCACAAAGAAAACAAAAATAGAAAGACCGTTAAGTTTGCTTTAAAATGTTTGTTTTTTTTTAAAAAAAAAAGATCAATAAAACAAAACAGTCGACAAACACCCACAACATATTAATTATTTGCGCCAAATGGGTTTCCTGATGTCAGGCCATTTTGACGTAGATAATGACAACTGACGTCATTAAGTGAAAAGTTATTTAAAAATTCCGGGAAACTCCGCCTCTTAAATGGCACTCCCTCTTTCTCTTTCTCTTTCTACTCTTTCTTTCCCTCCTATCCCCACCAGAAACAATCATTATTTATAGCATAGTCACATGACAACTTACGAAATAGCCTAAAAAGCTGTTTAAAATAAGATTATGCACTTAAATTGCAGCAACAACAACAATAATAATAATAATAATAATAATAATAATAATAATAATAATAAACTACAATAATTATTAATAATATAATACTAATTTTATCGTGATTTGCTAAGCACAGCTTAGACATGGCACAAGGCCGAGATTAAGGAGTATCCAGTAAAGGATTAGTAAATTGATGCTTATTTTCTATTATTTATTATATATTTTACTCGTTTTTTATTATTTATTGATTACTTTCTACTATTTTTCATTTAAACTGTTGTTGTAATCATAATAATAATCATAATAATAATTTCAAGAAATAAAGCGACTTCCGGTCTGAAGTTAACAGAAATTGTAATGTTCAGGCCACTATTGCTCCATTGGGGCGTTGTGGTCTATACCAATTTCTATACCATCGAGTTGGAGTCTATACCATCGAACTTTGTGTTCTACACAGGAAAAATTGGGATAAGACCTAGTAATTCATCGCTTCAGAAGTTTTTTTTTTTTGCAAAGGGTGCTTTGTGTCTGAGGTCATAGGACTTAATGGCGAAACCCATAATGCAAAATTTCCGAAAACCATACAAATAAAGATAATAATTATTGATATATATTAACGACGATCCGTTTCCGCCTACGTCCAGTGTAAGAATTATATATATATATATATATATATATATATATATATATATATATAATGGACTTTCCCGTCGGTTTCGACGTATGAGGATCTGCCAGCTTATTGATTCAGTTATGAAAGTTTATGCGCTAATCTTAAGTGGCATTTAAGACCCGCTAGTGATTTACAAAGGAGGCCACATATGGAGCAAGTGTGGGGATTGTGAGATGAGATCACTGTTATATATATATATATATATATATATATATATATATATATATATATATATATATATATATATATTAATAGAAATCTTATAAGTATAAGAAACTATACTCGTTCGGAAAACCTTCGGTGTATTGATTTTCAAATAAACAAGCCAATACCAAAGAGGAAAAAGGTATAAAAAAAAGAAAGAATCAAGAACATGTAACTTTTAGCCGAAAATAATCGTCCAGTATACGAGTTCAAGGCCCAAAGAAAAAAACCTCGATGCGAGTATCCAAAGCAACTAAATAAAGTGCTCAATACAATGAGTAGAGCAGACCTAGTAAAACTAAAGAGCCAGACAAACCTCCCAAAGTTTCACCTAAACGGATCGTCAGGAAAGGTCAGCTCTCTTCCCTGACGATCCGTTTAGGTGAAAGCTTGGTAGGTTTGTCTGGCTCTCTAGGTTTAACTAACTAACTAACAAACTATATATATATATATATATATATATATATATATATATATATATAATTATTTATTTAAAAAAAAATTTATAACATAAATATGTTATAAAATCACTACAAAAATAGCCATTTTGTTTCAACACCCTCGGTGTCTTATCAAGTGATGACGTTGAATCAACGTCATCACTTGATAAGACACCGAGGGTGTTGAAACAAAATGGCTATTTTTGTAGTGATTTTATAACATATTTATGTTATAAATTTTTTTTTAAATAAATAATTATATCTGGTCTACTTTGTATTGAGCACTCTTTTAAGAATAGTAATTGTTGGTTATTGGAATTCATTCCATATACACCAATCACATACTTGGATATATATATATATATATATATATATATATATATATATATATATATATATATATATATATATATATATATATATATATATTACCAAAATATATAACCATTTATTGTAGTTAAAAATACAGCTGTATTTAAGATAAACATGATTTTGATAATCATTGATGTTTTACTTAACTGTATCCAATAATAATGCATGTAATATTCACATATTAGTACCGTATTATAAAATAAAAACATAGCGAATATGCATCTTTTCTATTGCTTACATTTATAAGATGTTTAGCTGTTTCTCGCTCGGTTGTTTATGGCTGTACACGTTTACTCAACGAATATAGCGTTACTAACGATACTTTTATCATTCTCTTTTACTTTTTGAATTTATTTAACTAGACGATGGGATAAATAGATAGAGGGAAGAGGTTAGTCTATCCTGATCTGATCTCTCAAAAAAGGAACTCTTATAATACATAAGATACATGATAAAATCATTTTTTATAAGTGAAAATTTGGGCGTTACACGTGTATATTAAAAAAAGATCGATTTTGTTGAAATATTTACTAAATAACAAAAGTTGCTTCAGGGGCCCCACTGGGATTAAGGACGCTGAAGCTTAAGCTTCATTAATTCCATGGTAGATACGCCACTGCCAGCATTTCAAGCAATAGATTTTATAGATTTGGAGGCACGGGGGAGTAATGGATAGCGGCTCAGATTGAGGAATCGGAGAGCCGAGTTCGAATTCCAGTCAGATCTATTATATTCAAAGGAATGAATCCTCTTCTTCAACAGACTGGGTTCTATAACCTTGGTGAATTCAGAAATGTACGTAGCTCTGGCGTGACTACGATCGAATGATGATGACTATGACATTTTTTAAAAATTGTTTTCCTTCAAGATGTAAGCGATCATGGTCCTCCACATATTCCTTTGCTATACAATCTCCGAATTGCCATGACTTAAGGAGGGTACGGTGGAGTAATGGATAGCGGTTCGGATTGAGGAATCAGAGTTCGAATTCCAGTCTGATCCATTATATTCACTTACGTTTTAACACCTTTGGAAAGATATGATTAAATAGATATGATTAAATAGCAGGACAGACTGGATTCTATAGCCTTGGATGGCAACTGGTCTAGGAGAAAGTACCTATGAAATCAAAACTGTAAGTCGCCCTGGCGTAGCACATACTATACAGCTAAGGAAAGGACCGTTTGCATTGGCTTGATGATCCAGACTACAGTCGAACTGGATGGATGGACAGATGAAAAACATTTTGATGGGTGTTCTAACATCGACGGTAATAACGAAGAGTTAAATAAATCTTTTTGATGAATAAATTCTTTTCTTTAGTTATCTCTTTAAAGTTCTTAACCTTTTTTGCAGTTTATGAAATTCAAAAAAAAAGAATATTTCTTTGTGTGATTTTTATTTTAAATAATCGAGGAATTACGCTTGCGTTTTCCTCCCACTTGTAAATATTCATTAGCCATCATGTCTTAAGCTACAAGATTTCTCACTATTTTTAGTCCGACAGTTCAAACATACACGTGGTTAATAATTAAAACGGATTTTAATTAAGGATCAGTAGATATACTAAATCAAAATTGAGATATGTAATAATTAATTAAAATAGCCATTTCTATATTAGCTACTACAATTATTTCACATGCTCGCACACACACACAGACACATACACACAGGATGTCTATATTAGTCCGTGTGCAATTTAAAATACTTGTAGCTTTGTAACTATACGTAATAGAAACAATCTGTAAAAAAGAATAAAAAACTTGACATGTTTTGTTTTTGTTTTTGTTTTTCTTGTCTTCGGAAAATTTATTCATTATTTGTTTTACTTATTTTTTTTCTTTTTCAATTTCTTGAAACTTCAAAATGGCTTTTATGTTTCAATCTCTTGAAACTTCAAAATAGCTTTTATTTTTCAATATCTTGAAATTTTAAAATGGCTTTTATTTTTTAATTTCTGGAAATTTCAAAATGACATTTATTTTCAACTGTCCATAGCTAACTGGGACAAAAGATGGTTTGTTAATTTATACGCTACCAAAACTAAGCTTTTCTCCATTAATCGTCTGAGAGACCCCTTTCTGCCTTCCATCAGCATGGCTGATGCTAACCTCCAGCAAAGTAACTCATTGCGCCTACTAGGGCTAAGGTTCTCAGCTGAAGTGGAAAGACTATATTGAATCCATTGCCAGGTCAGCTGCCAAGAAAATCGATTCACTGTTGTGCGAGACATTTTTTTCTCCAGAATCTATCTTACATATCTATGTCTACCATTCGTCCATGCTTAGAATATTGCTGCCATATATAGTCCGGCGCCTGTGCTATTTACCGAGAGCTCCAAGATAAGATTCAAAGAAGAATCACTAATATTATTGGTCCTGATCTGGCGGCTCGGTCCCAGTCATTTTCACACCGCCGTAAGATTGCTTCTCTCTGCCTTTTCTATAAATACTTTCAGGGTAATTGTTCGGGCAATCTCTTCGCTATGATACCTAGGCATCATAATTTTAAACGTAGTACTAGACTGGCGTCGAGATCTCGTTAATTTACAGTTGAGCAGGCTAGATGTAGTCGGAAGTTCTATGCTAAATGTTTCTTTTCTCGCTCGTGGAACTCCCTTCAGGTTCCATGTTTTCCACACAACTTTAATCTGCAAAAATTTAAAAGCAATTAAAGTCCCTGGGGAACTTAAACTAGTCGTATATAACGCTGTGAAGTGTTATTTAGGTAATAAATGCGTTGAGCGCTTTTGTTTACTAAGTAGGTTGTTGTTTGACATCCGGTCATTTTCTTTACTTGTTCGAGTTCTTCTCTTGATTTGGGTGTTAGGTCTTTTGGCAAGTTGTCTGTTGGTTTCACCAACGTATGTGTTTTTCTTTAATACGGGGTGTAGCAGCAAAATTGTCCAAATCGTGTAACAGCATGATTATTCATCCCACAAAATGTTTAATATCTAAAAAACCACTAAACTAATTGAGTTTCTTTTTTCCAGTTTTTCAGATACGACGTTTAGCTATCTTGACACTATTTGTCGTAAGAATCCCTGAAAAACCCCTTTGAGCTATTCAGCTAAAAAGAGAACATGTTAAAATCGTCTTGTATCACACCTACTGTTTTCCTAACGGAGCAATGGTGAGAAGAAAAAGATCTTTCAGGCCTTCAGTAAAAGTACCAACATGTATACTGGCTTCCATCTTCAAAGTCTATTCAAAAACCATCACGGTAAATGAGTTTAAAAAAAGATGTAACAGTAGAGAGGAAAACTGGATCAGGAGGTCACAACAGGAAGAGGAGTCATCATTTCAAATTAAAGCTAAAAGATCCAAATCAATTAATAAGACGTTTAGCACATGAGAAATGAGTTTCAGCTATGGCAGTCCAAAGAGCAGTGAAAAAAAGACATGAAAATGAAATCGTTCGTGAAACGTGTGAGGCGCCTTGTTACTCCAGGACAGAAAGTTAGAAGGTTCGAGAGGGCGAAGATCATCTCGAATAAGATGGCAAATAATCCTGAAATAGTATATATATTTTAACTTTATTCCAATATTTCATGAGCTTCTGATCCTTAGATATGATTAATTAATGATTAACATGTCATTTTCATTTATGATCGATTTCATCACGATTCTTCTGATAAGCTTGGAGAGTAATTATACATTCTTATTGTTCAAAGTAGAGTCCAATAATGTTATGAAAACATGGAGAATTCCAGTAAGATATATTTAATCATTTCTAAGATACAATAATTGAATAATTTTGCTGTTACACCATATATATATATATATATATATATATATATATATATATATATATCTTTCTTAGTTTACCTGAATTTTTAGCATGTGATGGACTGATGGTTTCAAGGTGATGGTTTTAAATTTTTGTTATGAGTTTCGCCTGCTTGTACCTGATATAATGAGGCGCGTTGAAATCCCTCTGTAGAATTCCAATACCCATGTTTAAGCCTAGAAGTTAAGCATACTCAGAGAATACAGTTTCTATAAAAAGCTTTCTACAAATCCTCTGACGTCCTAATTGGGATAAATAATTAGCCGCGAACTATCAGATCTCTTCAGTAGTATAACTCATGCGGAAACCCCGTCCCAAATAAGAAAGCCCCACTTCATTTTTCATTTTTGTTGTGGATTCCGCGTGAAAAATCGGTCTCCAATAAATGAGAAACGCAAGTATTTAAGCTAAGAAATTAAAGGTATTTACACAAAATGCAAAAGGTAATGCTGTTAGTAAAATCCAGGAACGCCGGTTAGTATTAATCAAAGATCGCTATACAATCTCGAAGTAAACTTCCTTAGAGTCGGGTGTCCTTGTAACTGACTTCTAACGTCAACTCAATCACAGTGTCTATGTACTTTCCACTGTTCCTCCACCCTGTTCCTCTACCTGTACCTCTCTTATCAGACTCTGACTGACTGTGGCTATTTTATGGCAGCAGGATGAGTCCATTTATATCAGAAAAGGGTGGATCCCATAACAATTTTTTTACTTCTCGACTCGTTGAGAAAGGACACGCGCAAGTCCCAAAATTCCAATTTTATCATCTTTTCTCATCCTGCTTCTATTTAGTCAAGGGTCTACTAATATGCAATAGTAATAGTCTTATTGTCAATATTATTATTTTTGTTGTTTTTTTTTCTATCGACTTTCTTTCACCCGCCTAATATATCTAGATATTATAAGAAACATACGTGAACAATCTTTCTTTACTACTATATATATATATATATATATATATATATATATATATATATATATGCATGTTTCATTAAAAAGGACAAAGAAGGTACTACGGTTAAGCTTTTTATTTAATTTTTCTTGTGTTCGAACAAGAGCTTTCTTTTCTGGACAAAGGGTGTGTAAGAACTGTCCAAATGTTTTATATTTCCGAGCGCTTTCGGCTATACCTTTAACCATTATCAAGGATGATTCGATTTTTCATCTTAATTTAGTGTATGCATTATGTGTATGTTTTAGTGTGTTGCAGAGATGTTTTTTTTAATTTCCGAATACGGTTAGCACATTGTGGCATTATTCGCAGTTAAAATTGTTAAGAGTTGGCTTTTTTTTTATTATTAAAGCTTCCATTATTTTTAATCTTTTTTTTACAGGTGGATGAAGTTCGTATATTTGTGTTTTCTATTAGTAGAAAACAGAAATATATATATATATATATATATATATATATATATATATATATATATATATATATATGTGTGTGTGTGTGTGTGTGTGGTTGAACATTTTCATTTCCTTCATTGGTCTGGTATGTCACATAGTTGGCATTCTTTGAATTATAAAAGAACGGAAGACATTGTAATAAATAGAATTTAAGAGAAGAGAAGAGTAAAAAAAAAAACAAAAAAACAGTTACTATTGACTCACACACGAAAAGCAATTTTCACACGCATTTCACACACACACACATACACGCCCGCACACATACACACACATAAACACACACACACACACAATCTTGTGTTTTCAAATATGTAGATGCACCTAAACCTTTACGCCACGCCTCTTCAATTTGCAATTCCACCAAATCCACAAAACGGACACATCTGCTCGTATATTTTCATTACCCACACATATGGATATGAAGACATACACACACATGCGCACAAAGCCATGCACAAACCTGCGTAAAACACGCAGTATAAACAATTAACGCTTACAACTTAAAATATTTAAAACAAATACTAGAATTAAACAAAGAGTTAAAATAGCAGGGTAAACGGAGATGTCTAGCCTTGTTTGACAACTAGTCTCAGAGAAAACCGAATAACACGAAACCGTTCCGAAAATAACTGGAAACCATTCCACTAACTTTCCCAATAACTCATAGCAATTCATTAATAATAATAATAATAATAATAATAATAATAATAATAATAATAATAATAATAATAATAAAGAAACGGCAGGTGTGGAGAGTCGTGATTACATATATCCTGAAGTTTAAATTAAGGTTTAGCCTCCTATATTCATCTTCGCACTTATTCCCTCATTAAAGACATGAAGCCTTCTCATCTCTCACTAGCTATGAATTAGATAGCAGCATAGACTGGACATTAACATTATGTGACAGCCATCTTGGAAAAGGGCTACTCTGAATTCAAAACCATGGAGACGGCAACACGAAACCACTCCACTATCTTTCCTAAGAAGTCATGGCAGTTTACAGGTAGTCATAATGAAAAGGAATCTGTGGAGAGCCATGATAACTATTCTCCTCAGTCCTGGTATGCGGTTCTTTTCTCAAGAAGAAACTTGTTTGGAAGACTTTGTCATCAAATCTCTGCGATAGCAGCTTTTTTGCTCATTGGTGGCAGTCAACGACAATAGAGATTAAGGTCTTTTTAAGGAGTCTTTGTATCTCTAATGGCTTAACTCTTCTTATTCTATGTGCCGTGTCCCTTCAGGCTGTGGGCGATCACAGTTCTCCACAACCTCCTATCCTTTGTAGCCCTTAGTAATGATATTTGTCTCTTCACTATCTCTCTCAGTCCCTGTTCTGTCATTCACTTACCCAAGCTTATTAGGTAGGTAACGAGCTACTTTCCTCTATCCATCTTGCATTCAGTGTGTCCTGTGAGTGTCAAATATTCCAATATATATATATATATATATATATATATATATATATATATATATATATATATAATACTTTTATATATATAATACAGAATATATCATAACATCGGAATACTTTTTCTTCGCTTAATAATATGTACAGAAGGTATCAAATTTCTTTTCACGTCTTTTGATCGATGAAGAATGCACGTTCTACTATTTTCATGGAATTCCTAATGCATTATCTGTTAATATTACGTTACAAGGCAACGTATTTGTAAAGTTGCAGGCATATTGTGGGGAGTCAATCAAGCAAATACGAAAATTTAAATATTATAGAAGTAATAATCTACATTACTTACATTGTTCACTTGGTTCAATCCGGTGACTTGACCCAAAGAATTGTGAGTTCAATACCTGGCTACAGCAGTCGTGAACAAAAACTTGAGTTAAAGGGAGATAACTGAGACATCTGGAAGAGGCTTGGCGCGTGGAACTAGAACAATCTAGCTGGTGGAAGGAATAAAGGGTTCAGTTGGAAATTCCAATCACCGGAGTGTACAACAGCTGAAACGTCGTGAATATGGCAACAAAAATGAGGACAATAGTCCGAAAAATTTAAATAATTTCAATAGCTCATAGAAAGATATTATAGGAGTATGCAGATTAGCCTATTGCACGGTCTACACTACTTCTCGGCCTTTTGAACAGGTGTAGAGGTTTATCCCTCGTTCCCTGTTTAGGATTGGGTTTCCGCTTCCTTCTAAAGTCTACTTCAACTTTATACTTCTAACATCTCTTCCCCGGTCTTTTGAACAGGAGTAGAGGCCTATCTCTTGTTCCTTGTTTAGGATTGAGCTTCCAGTTACTTCTAAAGTCTAATTCAACACTATACTTCTAGCGTCTCCTACCCGGTCTTTTGAATAGGAGTAGAGGTTTATCCATTGTTCCCTGTTTGGGACTGGGATTTCGGTTCCTTCTAAAGTCTACTTCAACTCTATACTTCTAACGTCTCCGCCTAAACTCTGAAATTTTATTTACTAATCATTTATTTATTTATTTTTCTCGCTCAATAGGAGTAGATAGGTTCGCCTATCGCCAGGTTTGCACACATCACTTGTCTTTTTAACAAGAGTAGAGGTTTATCCCTTGTTCCCTGTTTAGGATTGGGTTTCTGTTTCTTTCTAAAGTTTTTCATTCTCTTCCCCTCCCTGTAACCCCTTGCGACGTTTTATTTTTTAAGCGTTTCACCCCAAGCAAGGCGGGAAGCCACTAGCACGCTGGGGGTTACAGAGAGTTGGAACTAGAGCAAATAGGAGTGATAGAGGAAAGGATGAAAAGAAGGATAGGGGATAGATCAGGGCATCTGGAGACGTTGATTGACATTACATTTGAATAGTTGGAGATTATAGCTATCAGGGAAACAGGAAGAGGGTAGGGAGTTCCACAGGCGAGGTGTGCGAGACGTGAAGCCATTCGAGTAGAAGAGACGGCTACATTTAACAGTTTCGACAGTGAAAGGGTGTGAGTGAGATGCCAGCCTAGTAGAACGCTTAAATTCATGAAGTTTGGAAACCAGCGAAAGCAGTTCCTCGGAGCAGTTACCATGAAAGTATCTATAAAAAAAAGACAGAGGGAGGCGACGGCACGTCTGTGAGAGAGCGACTGCAGACGAGATGCCAGATCAGAGCCAATTACGCTGCATATCCGTCTCTGGACCTTATCAAGAACCTTGAGACAAACAGAAGGGGCTCCAGACCATACATGGCAGCAATACTCCATACAAGGGCGAATGGTTGATTTGGACATTTGAAGGATCGACTTCGGCGAGAAAAATTTCCTGGTGTGGCACAGGGAGCCAACTTAATGACATTTTCACCTTATTTGGAGTGAATAGACTAAAAAAATGGAAAGTGTTTTAACTTGACGAAAAATGTACCGTCGAAATCTGAAAGCGTATTTGAATAGCCAAAGGTACCTTCCAAAAATCAACCAAAATATTTAAAAAATCGAGAAAATTTCGCTAGAAATAAAGAAAAAAAACTTTTGAACTGTTACGTAATATCGGTCCTCCTCTATGGCAGTGAATGCTGGACAACCTCCTCACAGATGAAGAAGAAACTAGAGACAACAGAAATGCAGTTCTACAGAAGGATGCTGAAAATGAACATGTGAATAGCGAGGAATTTTTATTTTCTAGCATTTCACCCTAAACAAGGCAATAAAGCCACTAAGACACAAGGCATTATTGAGTGGGAAAGAATATGAGAAAAAGAAAACAGGAGAAAGAACAATGAAAGAACCGGTATTAAGAAGACAGACGATAACGATTGACATTGCAATTAAATTTTCGAAGATCACAAGATGACAAGAAATCAAGAACCTGGAAACGAGTTCCACAAGTGAGATGTGCGAGAAAGGAAACTGTTAGCATGGACTTTACGGTTACATCTAACTACTTCAACTGTAAGATGAAGAGACCTTGCAGCCAATCTCGTACTGTGCTTAAATTAATAGTCTAGGAATCATAGAAGAATATTTATCACAACAATTACCATGAAAATATTTATAGAAAAGGCACAGGAAAGCTACATTACGGCAATGGGAAAGTGACTGAAGCCGAGATGCCAGGTCAGGACCAATAACATTGCAGATTTTTCTTTGGATTTTATCAAGGATCTCTTAATATATAACAGAAGCAACTGACCAGTTGTGGAAATAGTATGCAAAAAAAGAATAAATGAATGACTTATAAATCGAGTGAGGAAAATTGTCTGGTACAACACAGTGAACCCACTTTCCTAGCAGCAGACGTAGCAATTGATTCGATATAATCTTTCCACTTCATTTTCATGGGATACATTGCGAAAGGGGTGTTGAGAGTTGCTAGGAAAATGAACAAAATAAGCCTACGAATAGAAGAATACCAAACCAATAAAAATACCAATTAAGAAAGAATACCAGTCAAAAAAATACCTGTAAAAATACCAGTCAAAAATACTTGTAAAAAACAACAGTCAAAATACCAGTCAAAAATACCTGTAAAAAACAACAGTCAAAATACCAGTCAAAAATACCTGTAAAAAACAACAGTCAAAAATACCTGTAAAAAACAACAGTCAAAATACCAGTCAAAAATACCTGTAAAAAACAAGTCAAAATACCAGTCAAAAATACCTGTAAAAAACAACAGTCAAAATACCAGTCAAAAATACCTGTAAAAAACAACAGTCAAAATACCAGTCAAAAATACCTCTAAAAAACAAGTCAAAATGCCAGTCAAAAATACCTGTAAAAAGCAACAGTCAAAATACCAGTTACTAATACCTGTAATAAATACTGCTGCAAAAATAATTCTAGTAAAAAATACCCGTATAAAATGCCAGAAAAAATATCTGTTAAAAATTAATACTTGTCAAAAAAATACTTGTAAAAATAAACCAGTAAAAAATATAAGTAAAAATAATACTGGTAAAAAAAAAAAACTCTAAAAAAATACCAGTTAAAGAATAATACTTTTCAAAAAATACCTGTAATAATACCAGTAAAAATACCGGTAAAATTATAATACCAGTTAAAAAATATCTGCAAAAATACCAGTTAAAAAAGAATACCAGTCAAAAACAATACCTGTAAAAATACCATTAAAATAAATAGAAAATCTTAATCTGGTAACCAAGCGACAAGTGCTAAGTAAGTAGAGCAGTTCAACTGCTTATAACGAGATCACTGACCACAAGAACGCATTAATTTGCAGAACGTTCTGGGAAACGAAGGTTACATTCTTAGCAACGTTTTAAAGGCTATCGTGCCCAAGAGAGAACTGAGTGTTTGGTATGCGATGTGTCCACATTTCTTGACGTTTACATATGATTAAGAATTATCGAGGAGACGTGTGCATTCACATAACTTAAAGTCCAAGTAATGTAAATATCTAAGAAGTGTTTTAATAGAAGATGGAAAATGTGACAACGAAATCCGAAGGTACATTGGAATAGCGAACAATGCCTTCCAAACATTAAGCAATGTATTAAGAAACAAGAAAGTTTCATTGGAAACGAAGAGTACTGAACTTTCATGTAATATATGTCTTTCTATCTGGCAGTGAATGTTCGACACTCACCTCACAGATAAAGAGACTTGAAGCAACAGAAATATGGTTCTATAGAAGGATACTGAGAATGCCATGGACTGAACACGTGAGCGACGATAAAGTTTTAAGGAAATGGAAACAGAAAGGACACTTATCAGAAAGAGGCAGTTCATATTTCTTGGGCGCAATGTGAGGAAAGAGGGCTTGGAAAATCTGATACTCATGGGTCATAGTGAAGGCAAACTTTACTAAGGACTACAAAGGACAGAAAGTTGTGAAGGTCCATCATCTCTTTCGCCTTGAACGAACATGGTACAGAAGAAAAAATCATGATTATATCTATATGCTAAAAATGCACTTCACAAAAAAAATGTTAAACAGTGTATTTCTAGAGGATAACGCTTTTAAGGCGAGCGGTCGTTGTAATTAAAGTGCTCAATATCAAGAGATAGCAACAAATGAGGTCGTGTGCCAGGGTTTGCTTGACTAATTTGTTTTTTACGGCCTGTCAACCCTTTCTGGGTTATTTAAAGTCGAAAAATATTTATAGATATGAGCTTGCTTACGGTAGCTGGTGTTCCCTGCGGTCTCCCATCTACTTACTGAGCGGGATTGACACTGCTTAACTCCAGAAATCGAACGAGAGCCTGCTGTGTTTTCAGCGTCATTTCTATTTTTATCACTTTAAATTGCTTTTGGCATACGGCCACATCACATTGAAACGCTGGTTCCCGTATGATCAACGAAATTATGTCAACGTCAACCAGATGGGTGACCATTTGGGAATACCAAGTGCTGTAAATCTGGATGTGCGGGTGGTGTAATGGATAATGGCTTGGAATTGTTAAACCGAGTTCCAATTCCAATTGTGTTCGTTTTATTCACTTACGCGCAAATACTCTTGGAAAAAAGTATGAATCCACTTCTTCTCCCCTCCCCCAACTATCGTTTAATTAGTAAGTTTTGTGTCACTAATTCATTATTATCTCCCCCCCACAAAAAAAATTATTATAATCTAAAAATATTTTCTGGCTTTAAATAACCTGCAATGGGTTGATAAGCCGTAAAAAACGAATCAGCCAATTCATCTTCGTCTACTGACCTGATTATTCTAGAAATCTTATAAGTGAGGTACAGATTCAATTCCCGCCGGAGGGCTTAGTTTAGATTTATCGAATATTCAGACTGGTAAACGAAAATAAATATAATATTTAAAAAAATAAACGAGGAGTCTACACATATGTTGGTATCCACTAAAAATAACGTTTAAAGTGATAAAAAATTATGTTGGATTAATAAATTTTTAAAATCCATTACTTCTTTAGAAATTGCTTTGTTTACGTTTGGATACGAAACTGATCTGATATGAACTTTCGCGAACCTAGAACAAGAAGAGTGTGCTTAAAAGGCAGTATTCAACGTAGATTAATCCACGTCAGCCTTTGTGGCCGAATTGGTTAAAAGCACGTTGGATCTAACTGCAATTTCTCCTGCAAAAGTGAAAGTAGGTTCGAATCTTGCCGGAGGGCGAATTCTTTCTTTAATAAGATTTATTGAATATTCAAGCCGGTAGACAAAAGTAAATAAATATACTGTTTAATACATAAACAGAATATCCACTAAAAATGACGTTTAAAGTGATAAAAATCTATCGGATTAAGAAATAAAAATCCATTACTTCTCTAGAAAATACTTTGAAATAACAAGTAGACTATTTTTCAATAATAAATGCATCAATAGATTTATATCTCCTGCAAAAGTGAAAGCAGGTTCGAATCTTGCCGGTGGGTGAATTCTTTCTTTAATAAGATTTATTGAATATTCAAGCTGGTAGGCGAACATACATATGCTGTTTAAAAAAAAAAAAAAAAAAAAAATTTGTCGGATTAATAAATAAAAAATCCATTACTTCTCTAGAAATTACACATTCCTATACATAACGAAGAAACTTCAATCCTATTTTATTAATATTTGTTCTTCCGGTCTGTTTTGCAATTCCTCGGTGTATCTGGGTTGGGGTGGGGTTGTCGCAACATAACTATGGGCGTGCAGAGTCTGGAACTGTGGAGTACTCAATTTTGTGCGTTGCCAGATCGTTGACGTAATCATGAATTGATGCATTTCCAAAACAAACCACTGCGCGAAGAATGTATAATGGGAAAATCCTTACATTGGGATAATTCCACTCTCTCGGCCCGTGGGAGTCTTTTATCCAGTGGGATGCGTGGGCGGATTGTAATGGATAGCACCTCGGAATGATAAATCTTTACATTTTACATTCTTTACATTCACTTACGCACAAAAAGTCTTGAAGAGGTTATGAATATATCTCTTTCCCTAAGATATGGGTTAAATAGTTGGAGTCATATGTGGAAAAGTCATTGTCATTCTCAAAAAAAAAAAAGAAAAAAAAGAAAAAAGGTCACTGCAATATTCATCCGGGAAAAAAAAAGAATTATTCGTACAATCCAAAAAGGTGTGATAATCATTAAAAAGAAATTAATCAAACAATATATAAGTAAATATATATATGTAAAGCAGCTAAGACACAAGGGGTTGAAGAAGAATTAGAAAACAGAAGCATTACTAAGAAACAAAAAGAAAAGAAGTGTAATCAGGAAGACAGCAAATAGCGATTGACATTGCATTTAAATTTTTGGAGATCCAAGTTAACTGGAAAGACAGAAGCCAGAAGAGAGTTCGGCAAGCGAAAAATGCGAGAGAAGAAATTGTTAGCATAGAACTTACGGTTACATCTAGGCAATTCAAGTGTAAAATGATGAGATCTTGTCACCAATCTAGTACTGTTTAAATTCATAAAGTCTAACAGCGATAGAGGAAAGTACATCAGAAAAATTCCCATGAAAGTATTTATAGAAAAGGCACAGAGAATCTATATTATGACGGTGGGAAAGAAACTGAAGCTGAGATGCCAGGTTAGGACCAATGACATTGCAGATTCTTCTTTGAATTTTATCATCTTTATTCTTCATTTCTAATTTGTGCATTTTATTATTTTATCTACGGTGGTCGACTTGCAAGAGGAATTTTAGGATGTGACCCCGGAATATTTTTAACCAAAAATTTGTTTGAGCAAATTGCAGTACGCACTCTGGTGTTCTTGGATTGAATTGTTTCGTTATGTATATTAGACAATTTTTATACAATTGAATTGCATGTGAAAATTGATTCCGGGCGGAGTGGGCAGATGAGATCTCCTACAGACCTGGCGGCCATGATGACGGTATCAACAAGTGCTGTGGAGTACATCAGAGTATGAACGTTACACTTAAAGTTCTGGCAATCTTCTGCAGCCTGGAAGTCTTCCTCGTGCCACCGGATGTAGTTTCATTGATTTGTTTTCTTACGGATTATGAGCCCTTTGTGGGCTATTTAAAGACGAAACTCTTTTATTTTACGAGTGTATATTCCATTATCAATTTTTGTTAGAATTACAATAATTTTTCAAGATACAAGTTCTATTATTCTACTGTTTAACCCCTAGCTGGGGTAGAAGATGGATTCATATCTTTCCCAGGGATATTTGCGCGTAAGTGAATGTAACAAACTCGATTGGAATTTCGAACTCATCTCTGCGATTTCTCGTTCCGTTAGCCATAAAAAAATGTACAATTAACTTCTATAATTAATAATATAATATTCAAATCTATTCTATGTTATATATATATATATATATATATATATATATATATATATATATATATATATATAAGTGAACATTGAAGTCAACACCCAGAGAGGACAGTGTGTTAAATGCTTGAACGCAATCGTCAGGCTTTCAATGTCCACTTTCATATTTACATTCGCTCTATCCCTGATATTGAGTATTTTAACCCATAAATATAGCATACCTTAAAACTACATTTTATCATATATATATGTGTGTGTGTCTGTGTGTGTTTGTCTGTGGTTATGCGTGTGTGTAATGAAATGGGAATTCTGATCAAATTATTAAAATGAGACTTGAACTTTTCATATTTTGTTCAACGTCTTATTTCGTCCGTAAAAAAATTTATAGTTTAACAACCCTTTATAGGTTATTTAAAGAAAGAAATTTTTTTTTTATAGATTGTAAGTTTTTTTTTAAGATGATAACGGTTTTAGTGATACAGGTCTAACTAATTAACCCAAAGCTGGGAGGAGAAGTGAGTTCATTCTTTTCCCAAAGGTATTTGTGTATAACGAACCCAGCAGGAATTGGAACTCGGCTCTCCGATTAAAAATTCCGAGCCATTATCCATTACATCACCCGTGCATTCAAGCTTACAACACCTGTTATTCCCTTTCGATCACCCATCTGGTACGAATAAAAGTAAAGGTAAATAAATAATGACCAGTCACGACGTTGCTTAACTTCGGTGATAGAATGGGAACCGGTGTTTCAACGTGATGTGTCAAATAACGCTGAAAGCACAGGCTCTTGTTCGATTACCGGAGTTAAGCAGTGTCGAGCTAGATTAGTACTTCGATGTAAAGAACTCGACTGCGATCCGAGTCGCAAACGATTACAGGGTGGTCCGAAAGTCTTGTCGCCCCATCAAGAAATGAGAAAAATAGAACAATATGTACTGGATTCAGTTTATTCCCTTTTATTAAAGAAGATCCTTTGTCATTGTGGTTTTGTGAATTACTAGCTCTGAAGACCGTTTTCGTAGTGACTTCTTGGATGATCGTAGCATAGATGCCTCCACCTCCGTACATATGTACCTTCGCGTTGAGAGTCGTCCTTTCCTTGGTTTGTCCTTAATCGATCTCGTGAGAAACAGTTTGTGTTCCCATCGCAATATTGTCCTCTTGGGGGGAGCTGGTTTGCCGAATCGTGCAGTGAAGTCATATCGCACATCCTCCATGTTCTTGCGAGAATACACCCGATCATGTGTCCATAAACTTGCAAGCAGACTTTCTTCCAAACTGTAGGAGCTTGTGTCAGCCATCTCAAATAGAAAATTATATTATGTCGGGGTGAGAAGACTTTCGGGCCACCCTGTACATATTTAAACGCAGTACTACAGGATGATCCGAAAGTCTTGTCACCACCTATCAGTATTGTCCTCTCCAAGGGAGCTGGTTTTCCGAATCTTACAGTGAAGTCATATCGCACATCCTCCATGTTCTTGCGAGAATACACCCGGTCATGTGTCCGTAAACTTGCAAGCAGACTTTCTTCCAAACTGTAGGAGCATGTGTCAGCCATCTGAAATAGAAAATTATAATATGTCGGGGTGAAAAGTCATTCAGGCTACCCTGTGCATATTTAAACGCAGTACTACAGGATAATCCGAAGGTCTTGTCACCACCTATCAGTATTGTCCTCTCCAAGGGAGCTGGTTTGCCGAATCTTACAGTGAAGTCATATCGCACATCCTCCATGTTCTTGCGAGAATACACCCGATCATGTGTCCATAAACTTGCAAGCAGACTTTCTTCCAAACTGTAGGAGCTTGTGTCAGCCATCTGAAATAGAAAATTATATTATGTCGGGGTGAAAAGACATTCAGGCTACCCTGTACATATTTAAACGCAGTACTACAGGATAATCCGAAGGTCTTGTCACCACCTATCAGTATTGTCCTCTCCAAGGGAGCTGGTTTGCCGAATTTTACAGTGAAGTCATATCGCACATCCTCCATGTTCTTGCGAGAATACACCCGATCATGTGTCCTTAAACTTGCAAGCAGACTTTCTTCCAAACTGTAGGAGCTTCTGTCAGCCATCTGAAATAGAAAATTATATTATGTCGGGGTGAAAAGACATTCAGGCTACCCTGTACATATTTAAACGCAGTACTACAGGATAATCCGAAGGTCTTGTCAACACCTATCAGAATTGTCCTCTCCAAGGGAGCTGGTTTGCCGAATCTTACAGTGAAGTCACATCGCACATCCTCCATGTTCTTGCGAGAATACACCCGATCATGTGTCCATAAACTTGCAAGCAGACTTTCTTCCAAACTGTAGGAGCTTGTGTCAGCCATCTGAAATAGAAAATTATATTATGTCGGGGTGAAAAGACTTTCAAACTACCCTGTACATATTTAAACGCAGTACTACAGGATAATCCGAAGGTCTTGTCACCACCTATCAGTATTGTCCTCTCCAAGGGAGCTGGTTTGCCGAATTTTACAGTGAAGTCATATCGCACATCCTCCATGTTCTTGCGAGAATACACCCGATCATGTGTCCATAAACTTGCAAGCAGACTTTCTTCCAAACTGTAGGAGCTTGTGTCAGCCCTCTGAAATAGAAAATTATAATATGTCGGGGTGAAAAGACATTCAGGCTACCCTGTACATATTTAAACGCAGTACTACAGGATAATCCGAAGGTCTTGTCACCACCTATCAGTATTGTCCTCTCCAAGGGAGCTGGTTTGCCGAATCTTACAGTGAAGTCATATCGCACATCCTCCATGTTCTTGCGAGAATACACCCGATCATGTGTCCATAAACTTGCAAGCAGACTTTCTTCCAAACTGTAGGATCTTGTGTCAGCCATCTGAAATAGAAAATTATATTATGTCGCGGTGAAAGAACATTCAGGCTACCCTGTACATATTTAAACGCAGTACTACAGGATGATCCGAAGGTCTTGTCACCACCTATCAGTATTGTCCTCTCCAAGGGAGCTGGTTTGCCGAATCTTACAGTGAAGTCATATCGCACATCCTCCATGTTCTTGCGAGAATACACCCGATCATGTGTCCATAAACTTGCAAGCAGACTTTCTTCCAAACTGTAGGAGCTTGTGTCAGCCATCTGAAATAGAAAATTATATTATGTCGGGGTGAAAAGACATTCAGGCTACCCTGTACATATTTAAACGCAGTACTACAGGATAATCCGAAGGTCTTGTCACCACCTATCAATATTGTCCTCTCCAAGGGAGCTGGTTTGCCGAATCTTACAGTGAAGTCATATCGCACATCCTCCATGTTCTTGCGAGAATACACCCGATCATGTGTCCATAAACTTGCAAGCAGACTTTCTTCCAAACTGTAGGAGCTTGTGTCAGCCCTCTGAAATAGAAAATTATAATATGTCGGGGTGAAAAGACATTCAGGCTACCCTGTACATATTTAAACGCAGTACTACAGGATGATCCGAAGGTCTTGTCACCACCTATCAGTATTGTCCTCTCCAAGGGAGCTGGTTTGCCGAATCTTACAGTGAAGTCATATCGCACATCCTCCATGTTCTTGCGAGAATACACCCGATCATGTGTCCATAAACTTGCAAGCAGACTTTCTTCCTAACTGTAGGAGCTTGTGTCAGCCATCTGAAATAGAAAATTATATTATGTCGGGGTGAAAGAACATTCAGGCTACCCTGTACATATTTAAACGCAGTACTACAGGATGATCCGAAGATCTTGTCACCACCTATCAGTATTGTCCTCTCCAAGGGAGCTGGTTTGCCGAATCTTACAGTGAAGTCATATCGCACATCCTCCATGTTCTTGCGAGAATACACCCGATCATGTGTCCATAAACTTGCAAGCAGACTTTCTTCCTAACTGTAGGAGCTTGTGTCAGCCATCTGAAATAGAAAATTATATTATGTCGGGGTGAAAGAACATTCAGGCTACCCTGTACATATTTAAACGCAGTACTACAGGATGATCCGAAGATCTTGTCACCACCTATCAGTATTGTCCTCTCCAAGGGAGCTGGTTTGCCGAATCTTACAGTGAAGTCATATCGCACATCCTCCATGTTCTTGCGAGAATACACCCGATCATGTGTCCATAAACTTGCAAGCAGACATTCTTCCAAACTGTAGGAGCTTGTGTCAGCCCTCTGAAATAGAAAATTATAATATGTCGGGGTGAAAAGACATTCAGGCTACCCTGTACATATTTAAACGCAGTACTACAGGATAATCCGAAGGTCTTGTCACCACCTATCAGTATTGTCCTCTCCAAGGGAGCTGGTTTGCCGAATCTTACAGTGAAGTCATATCGCACATCCTCCATGTTCTTGCGAGAATACACCCGATCATGTGTCCATAAACTTGCAAGCAGACTTTCTTCCAAACTGTAGGAGCTTGTGTCAGCCCTCTGAAATAGAAAATTATAATATGTCGGGGTGAAAAGACATTCAGGCTACCCTGTACATATTTAAACGCAGTACTACAGGATAATCCGAAGGTCTTGTCACCACCTATCAGTATTGTCCTCTCCAAGGGAGCTGGTTTGCCGAATTTTACAGTGAAGTCATATCGCACATCCTCCATGTTCTTGCGAGAATACACCCGATCATGTGTCCATAAACTTGCAAGCAGACTTTCTTCCTAACTGTAGGAGCTTTTGTCAGCCATCTGAAATAGAAAATTATAATATGTCGGGGTGAAAGAACATTCAGGCTACCCTGCATATATTTAAACGCAGTACTACAGGATAATCCGAAGGTCTTGTCACCACCTATCAGTATTGTCCTCTCCAAGGGAGCTGGTTTGCCGAATCTTACAGTGAAGTCATATCGCACATCCTCCATGTTCTTGCGAGAATACACCCGATCATGTGTCCATAAACTTGCAAGCAGACTTTCTTCCAAACTGTAGGAGCTTTTGTCAGCCATCTGAAATAGAAAATTATATTATGTCGGGGTGAAAAGACATTCAGGCTACCCTGTACATATTTAAACGCAGTACTACAGGATAATCCGAAGGTCTTGTCACCACCTATCAGTATTGTCCTCTCCAAGGGAGCTGGTTTGCCGAATCTTACAGTGAAGTCATATCGCACATCCTCCATGTTCTTGCGAGAATACACCCGATCATGTGTCCATAAACTTGCAAGCAGACTTTCTTCCTAACTGTAGGAGCTTTTGTCAGCCATCTGAAATAGAAAATTATAATATGTCGGGGTGAAAGAACATTCAGGCTAACCTGTACATATTTAAACGCAGTACTACAGGATAATCCGAAGGTCTTGTCACCACCTATCAGTATTGTCCTCTCCAAGGGAGCTGGTTTGCCGAATTTTACAGTGAAGTCATATCGCACATCCTCCATGTTCTTGCGAGAATACACCCGATCATGTGTCCATAAACTTGCAAGCAGACTTTCTTCCTAACTGTAGGAGCTTTTGTCAGCCATCTGAAATAGAAAATTATAATATGTCGGGGTGAAAGAACATTCAGGCTACCCTGTACATATTTAAACGCAGTACTACAGGATAATCCGAAGGTCTTGTCACCACCTATCAGTATTGTCCTCTCCAAGGGAGCTGGTTTGCCGAATCTTACAGTGAAGTCATATCGCACATCCTCCATGTTCTTGCGAGAATACACCCGATCATGTGTCCATAAACTTGCAAGCAGACTTTCTTCCAAACTGTAGGAGCTTTTGTCAGCCATCTGAAATAGAAAATTATATTATGTCGGGGTGAAAAGACATTCAGGCTACCCTGTACATATTTAAACGCAGTACTACAGGATAATCCGAAGGTCTTGTCACCACCTATCAGTATTGTCCTCTCCAAGGGAGCTGGTTTGCCGAATCTTACAGTGAAGTCATATCGCACATCCTCCATGTTCTTGCGAGAATACACCCGATCATGTGTCCATAAACTTGCAAGCAGACTTTCTTCCAAACTGTAGGAGCTTGTGTCAGCCCTCTGAAATAGAAAATTATAATATGTCGGGGTGAAAAGACATTCAGGCTACCCTGTACATATTTAAACGCAGTACTACAGGATAATCCGAAGGTCTTGTCACCACCTATCAGTATTGTCCTCTCCAAGGGAGCTGGTTTGCCGAATCTTACAGTGAAGTCATATCGCACATCCTCCATGTTCTTGCGAGAATACACCCGATCATGTGTCCATAAACTTGCAAGCAGACTTTCTTCCAAACTGTAGGAGCTTGTGTCAGCCATCTGAAATAGAAAATTATATTATGTCGGGGTGAAAAGACATTCAGGCTACCCTGTACATATTTAAACGCAGTACTACAGGATAATCCGAAGGTCTTGTCACCACCTATCAGTATTGTCCTCTCCACGGGAGCTGGTTTGCCGAATTTTACAGTGAAGTCATATCGCACATCCTCCATGTTCTTGCGAGAATACACCCGATCATGTGTCCATAAACTTGCAAGCAGACTTTCTTCCTAACTGTAGGAGCTTTTGTCAGCCATCTGAAATAGAAAATTATAATATGTCGGGGTGAAAGAACATTCAGGCTACCCTGTACATATTTAAACGCAGTACTACAGGATAATCCGAAGGTCTTGTCACCACCTATCAGTATTGTCCTCTCCAAGGGAGCTGGTTTGCCGAATCTTACAGTGAAGTCATATCGCACATCCTCCATGTTCTTGCGAGAATACACCCGATCATGTGTCCATAAACTTGCAAGCAGACTTTCTTCCAAACTGTAGGAGCTTTTGTCAGCCATCTGAAATAGAAAATTATATTATGTCGGGGTGAAAAGACATTCAGGCTACCCTGTACATATTTAAACGCAGTACTACAGGATAATCCGAAGGTCTTGTCACCACCTATCAGTATTGTCCTCTCCAAGGGAGCTGGTTTGCCGAATCTTACAGTGAAGTCATATCGCACATCCTCCATGTTCTTGCGAGAATACACCCGATCATGTGTCCATAAACTTGCAAGCAGACTTTCTTCCTAACTGTAGGAGCTTTTGTCAGCCATCTGAAATAGAAAATTATAATATGTCGGGGTGAAAGAACATTCAGGCTACCCTGTACATATTTAAACGCAGTACTACAGGATAATCCGAAGGTCTTGTCACCACCTATCAGTATTGTCCTCTCCAAGGGAGCTGGTTTGCCGAATTTTACAGTGAAGTCATATCGCACATCCTCCATGTTCTTGCGAGAATACACCCGATCATGTGTCCATAAACTTGCAAGCAGACTTTCTTCCTAACTGTAGGAGCTTGTGTCAGCCATCTGAAATAGAAAATTATAATATGTCGGGGTGAAAGAACATTCAGGCTACCCTGTACATATTTAAACGCAGTACTACAGGATAATCCGAAGGTCTTGTCACCACCTATCAGTATTGTCCTCTCCAAGGGAGCTGGTTTGCCGAATTTTACAGTGAAGTCATATCGCACATCCTCCATGTTCTTGCGAGAATACACCCGATCATGTGTCCATAAACTTGCAAGCAGACTTTCTTCCTAACTGTAGGAGCTTTTGTCAGCCATCTGAAATAGAAAATTATAATATGTCGGGGTGAAAGAACATTCAGGCTACCCTTTACATATTTAAACGCAGTACTACAGGATAATCCGAAGGTCTTGTCACCACCTATCAGTATTGTCCTCTCCAAGGGAGCTGGTTTGCCGAATTTTACAGTGAAGTCATATCGCACATCCTCCATGTTCTTGCGAGAATACACCCGATCATGTGTCCATAAACTTGCAAGCAGACTTTCTTCCTAACTGTAGGAGCTTTTGTCAGCCATCTGAAATAGAAAATTATAATATGTCGGGGTGAAAGAACATTCAGGCTACCCTGTACATATTTAAACGCAGTACTACAGGATAATCCGAAGGTCTTGTCACCACCTATCAGTATTGTCCTCTCCAAGGGAGCTGGTTTGCCGAATCTTACAGTGAAGTCATATCGCACATCCTCCATGTTCTTGCGAGAATACACCCGATCATGTGTCCATAAACTTGCAAGCAGACTTTCTTCCAAACTGTAGGAGCTTTTGTCAGCCATCTGAAATAGAAAATTATATTATGTCGGGGTGAAAAGACATTCAGGCTACCCTGTACATATTTAAACGCAGTACTACAGGATAATCCGAAGGTCTTGTCACCACCTATCAGTATTGTCCTCTCCAAGGGAGCTGGTTTGCCGAATCTTACAGTGAAGTCATATCGCACATCCTCCATGTTCTTGCGAGAATACACCCGATCATGTGTCCATAAACTTGCAAGCAGACTTTCTTCCAAACTGTAGGAGCTTGTGTCAGCCCTCTGAAATAGAAAATTATAATATGTCGGGGTGAAAAGACATTCAGGCTACCCTGTACATATTTAAACGCAGTACTACAGGATAATCCGAAGGTCTTGTCACCACCTATCAGTATTGTCCTCTCCAAGGGAGCTGGTTTGCCGAATCTTACAGTGAAGTCATATCGCACATCCTCCATGTTCTTGCGAGAATACACCCGATCATGTGTCCATAAACTTGCAAGCAGACTTTCTTCCAAACTGTAGGAGCTTGTGTCAGCCATCTGAAATAGAAAATTATATTATGTCGGGGTGAAAAGACATTCAGGCTACCCTGTACATATTTAAACGCAGTACTACAGGATAATCCGAAGGTCTTGTCACCACCTATCAGTATTGTCCTCTCCAAGGGAGCTGGTTTGCCGAATTTTACAGTGAAGTCATATCGCACATCCTCCATGTTCTTGCGAGAATACACCCGATCATGTGTCCATAAACTTGCAAGCAGACTTTCTTCCTAACTGTAGGAGCTTGTGTCAGCCATCTGAAATAGAAAATTATATTATGTCGGGGTGAAAGAACATTCAGGCTACCCTGTACATATTTAAACGCAGTACTACAGGATAATCCGAAGGTCTTGTCACCACCTATCAGTATTGTCCTCTCCAAGGGAGCTGGTTTGCCGAATCTTACAGTGAAGTCATATCGCACATCCTCCATGTTCTTGCGAGAATACACCCGATCATGTGTCCATAAACTTGCAAGCAGACTTTCTTCCAAACTGTAGGAGCTTGTGTCAGCCATCTGAAATAGAAAATTATAATATGTCGGGGTGAAAAGACATTCAGGCTACCCTGTACATATTTAAACGCAGTACTACAGGATAATCCGAAGGTCTTGTCACCACCTATCAGTATTGTCCTCTCCAAGGGAGCTGGTTTGCCGAATCTTACAGTGAAGTCATATCGCACATCCTCCATGTTCTTGCGAGAATACACCCGATCATGTGTCCATAAACTTGCAAGCAGACTTTCTTCCAAACTGTAGGAGCTTGTGTCAGCCATCTGAAATACAAAATTATAATATGTCGGGGTGAAAAGACATTCAGGCTAACCTGTACATATTTAAACGCAGTACTACAGGATAATCCGAAGGTCTCGTCACCACCTATCAGTATTGTCCTCTCCAAGGGAGCTGGTTTGCCGAATCTTACAGTGAAGTCATATCGCACATCCTCCATGTTCTTGCGAGAATACACCCGATCATGTGTCCATAAACTTGCAAGCAGACTTTCTTCCAAACTGTAGGAGCTTGTGTCAGCCATCTGAAATAGAAAATTATATTATGTCGGGGTGAAAAGACATTCAGGCTACCCTGTACATATTTAAACGGAGTACTGCAGGATAATCCGAAGGACTTTTCACCACTTATCAGTATTGTCCTCTCCAAGGGATCTGGTTTGCCGAATCTTACAGTGAAGTCATATCGCACATCCTCCATGTTCTTGCGAGAATACACCCGATCATGTGTCCATAAACTTGCAAGCAGACTTTCTTCCAAACTGTAGGAGCTTGTGTCAGCCCTCTGAAATAGAAAATTATAATATGTCGGGGTGAAAAGACATTCAGGCTACCCTGTACATATTTAAACGCAGTACTACAGGATAATCCGAAGGTCTTGTCACCACCTATCAGTATTGTCCTCTCCAAGGGAGCTGGTTTGCCGAATCTTACAGTGAAGTCATATCGCACATCCTCCATGTTCTTGCAAGAATACACTCGATCATGTGTCCATAAACTTGCAAGCAGCCTTTCTTCCAAACTGTAGGATCTTGTGTCATCCATCTGAAATAGAAAATTATATTATGTCGGGGTGAAAAGACATTCAGGCTACCCTGTACATATTTAAACGCAGTACTACAGGATAATCCGAAGGTCTTGTCACCACCTATCAGTATTGTCCTCTCCAAGGGAGCTGGTTTGCCGAATTTTACAGTGAAGTCATATCGCACATCCTCCATGTTCTTGCGAGAATACACCCGATCATGTGTCCATAAACTTGCAAGCAGACTTTCTTCCAAACTGTAGGAGCTTGTGTCAGCCATCTGAAATAGAAAATTATATTATGTCGGGGTGAAAAGACTTTCAAACTACCCTGTACATATTTAAACGCAGTACTACAGAATGATCCGAAGGTGTTGTCACCACCTATCAGTCTTGTCCTCTCTATGGGAGCTGGTTTGCCGAATCTTACAGTGAAGTCATATCGCACATCCTCCATGTTCTTGCGAGAATACACCCGATCATGTGTCCATAAACTTCCAAGCAGACTTTCTTCCAAACTGTAGGAGCTTGTGTCAGCCATCTGAAATAGAAAATTATATTATGTCGGGGTGAAAAGACATTCAGGCTACCCTGTACATATTTAAACGCAGTACTACAGGATGATCCGAAGGTCTTGTCACCACCTATCAGTATTGTCCTCTCCAAAGGAGCTGGTTTGCCGAATCTTACAGTGATGTCATATCGCACATCCTCCATGTTCTTGCGAGAATACACCCGATCATGTGTCCATAAACTTGCAAGCAGACTTTCTTCCAAACTGTAGGAGCTTGTGTCAGCCCTCTGAAATAGAAAATTATATTATGTCGGGGTGAAAAGACATTCAGGCTACCCTGTACATATTTAAACGCAGTACTACAGGATGATCCGAAGGTCTTGTCACCACCTATCAGTATTGTCCTCTCCAAGGGAGCTGGTTTGCCGAATTTTACAGTGAAGTCATATCGCACATCCTCCATGTTCTTGCGAGAATACACCCGATCATGTGTCCATAAACTTGCAAGCAGACTTTCTTCCAAACTGTAGGAGCTTGTGTCAGCCATCTGAAATAGAAAATTATATTATGTCGGGGTGAAAAGACATTCAGGCTACCCTGTACATATTTAAACGGAGTACTGCAGGATAATCCGAAGGACTTTTCACCACCTATCAGTATTGTCCTCTCCATGGGATCTGGTTTGCCGAATCTTACAGTGAAGTCATATCGCACATCCTCCATGTTCTTGCGAGAATACACCCGATCATGTGTCCATAAACTTGAAAGCAGACTTTCTTCCAAACTATAGGAGCTTGTGTCAGCCATCTGAAATAGAAAATTATATTATGTCGGGGTGAAAAGACATTCAGGCTACCCTGTACATATTTAAACGCAGTACTACAGGATGATCCGAAGGTCTTGTCACCACCTATCAGTATTGTCCTCTCCAAAGGAGCTGGTTTGCCGAATCTTACAGTGATGTCATATCGCACATCCTCCATGTTCTTGCGAGAATACACCCGATCATGTGTCCATAAACTTGCAAGCAGACTTTCTTCCAAACTGTAGGAGCTTGTGTCAGCCCTCTGAAATAGAAAATTATAATATGTCGGGGTGAAAAGACATTCAGGCTACCCTGTACATATTTAAACGCAGTACTACAGGATAATCCGAAGGTCTTGTCACCACCTATCAGTATTGTCCTCTCCAAGGGAGCTGGTTTGCCGAATCTTACAGTGAAGTCATATCGCACATCCTCCATGTTCTTGCGAGAATACACCCGATCATGTGTCCATAAACTTGCAAGCAGACTTTCTTCCAAACTGTAGGAGCTTGTGTCAGCCATCTGAAATAGAAAATTATATTATGTCGGGGTGAAAAGACATTCAGGCTACCCTGTACATATTTAAACGCAGTACTACAGGATGATCCGAAGGTCTTGTCACCACCTATCAGTATTGTCCTCTCCAAGGGAGCTGGTTTGCCGAATTTTACAGTGAAGTCATATCGCACATCCTCCATGTTCTTGCGAGAATACACCCGATCATGTGTCCATAAACTTGCAAGCAGACTTTCTTCCAAACTGTAGGAGCTTGTGTCAGCCATCTGAAATAGAAAATTATATTATGTCGGGGTGAAAAGACATTCAGGCTACCCTGTACATATTTAAACGCAGTACTACAGGATAATCCGAAGGTCTTGTCACCACCTATCAGTATTGTCCTCTCCAAGGGAGCTGGTTTGCCGAATCTTACAGTGAAGTCATATCGCACATCCTCCATGTTCTTGCGAGAATACACCCGATCATGTGTCCATAAACTTGCAAGCAGACTTTCTTCCAAACTGTAGGAGCTTGTGTCAGCCATCTGAAATAGAAAATTATATTATGTCGGGGTGAAAAGACATTCAGGCTACCCTGTACATATTTAAACGCAGTACTACAGGATGATCCGAAGGTCTTGTCACCACCTATCAGTATTGTCCTCTCCAAGGGAGCTGGTTTGCCGAATTTTACAGTGAAGTCATATCGCACATCCTCCATGTTCTTGCGAGAATACACCCGATCATGTGTCCATAAACTTGCAAGCAGACTTTCTTCCAAACTGTAGAAGCTTGTGTCAGCCATCTGAAATAGAAAATTATATTATGTCGGGGTGAAAAGACATTCAGGCTGCCCTGTACATATTTAAACGCAGTACTACAGGATAATCCGAAGGTCTTGTCACCACCTATCAGTATTGTCCTCTCCAAGGGAGCTGGTTTGCCGAATCTTACAGTGAAGTCATATCGCACATCCTCCATGTTCTTGCAAGAATACACTCGATCATGTGTCCATAAACTTGCAAGCAGCCTTTCTTCCAAACTGTAGGATCTTGTGTCAGCCATCTGAAATAGAAAATTATATTATGTCGGGGTGAAAAGACATTCAGGCTACCCTGTACATATTTAAACGCAGTACTACAGGATGATCCGAAGGTCTTGTCACCACCTATCAGTATTGTCCTCTCCAAGGGAGCTGGTTTGCCGAATTTTACAGTGAAGTCATATCGCACATCCTCCATGTTCTTGCGAGAATACACCCGATCATGTGTCCATAAACTTGCAAGCAGACTTTCTTCCAAACTGTAGGAGCTTGTGTCAGCCATCTGAAATAGAAAATTATATTATGTCGGGGTGAAAAGACATTCAGGCTACCCTGTACATATTTAAACGGAGTACTGCAGGATAATCCGAAGGACTTTTCACCACCTATCAGTATTGTCCTCTCCATGGGATCTGGTTTGCCGAATCTTACAGTGAAGTCATATCGCACATCCTCCATGTTCTTGCGAGAATACACCCGATCATGTGTCCATAAACTTGAAAGCAGACTTTCTTCCAAACTATAGGAGCTTGTGTCAGCCATCTGAAATAGAAAATTATATTATGTCGGGGTGAAAAGACATTCAGGCTACCCTGTACATATTTAAACGCAGTACTACAGGATGATCCGAAGGTCTTGTCACCACCTATCAGTATTGTCCTCTCCAAAGGAGCTGGTTTGCCGAATCTTACAGTGATGTCATATCGCACATCCTCCATGTTCTTGCGAGAATACACCCGATCATGTGTCCATAAACTTGCAAGCAGACTTTCTTCCAAACTGTAGGAGCTTGTGTCAGCCCTCTGAAATAGAAAATTATAATATGTCGGGGTGAAAAGACATTCAGGCTACCCTGTACATATTTAAACGCAGTACTACAGGATAATCCGAAGGTCTTGTCACCACCTATCAGTATTGTCCTCTCCAAGGGAGCTGGTTTGCCGAATCTTACAGTGAAGTCATATCGCACATCCTCCATGTTCTTGCGAGAATACACCCGATCATGTGTCCATAAACTTGCAAGCAGACTTTCTTCCAAACTGTAGGAGCTTGTGTCAGCCATCTGAAATAGAAAATTATATTATGTCGGGGTGAAAAGACATTCAGGCTACCCTGTACATATTTAAACGCAGTACTACAGGATGATCCGAAGGTCTTGTCACCACCTATCAGTATTGTCCTCTCCAAGGGAGCTGGTTTGCCGAATTTTACAGTGAAGTCATATCGCACATCCTCCATGTTCTTGCGAGAATACACCCGATCATGTGTCCATAAACTTGCAAGCAGACTTTCTTCCAAACTGTAGGAGCTTGTGTCAGCCATCTGAAATAGAAAATTATATTATGTCGGGGTGAAAAGACATTCAGGCTACCCTGTACATATTTAAACGCAGTACTACAGGATAATCCGAAGGTCTTGTCACCACCTATCAGTATTGTCCTCTCCAAGGGAGCTGGTTTGCCGAATCTTACAGTGAAGTCATATCGCACATCCTCCATGTTCTTGCGAGAATACACCCGATCATGTGTCCATAAACTTGCAAGCAGACTTTCTTCCAAACTGTAGGAGCTTGTGTCAGCCATCTGAAATAGAAAATTATATTATGTCGGGGTGAAAAGACATTCAGGCTACCCTGTACATATTTAAACGCAGTACTACAGGATGATCCGAAGGTCTTGTCACCACCTATCAGTATTGTCCTCTCCAAGGGAGCTGGTTTGCCGAATTTTACAGTGAAGTCATATCGCACATCCTCCATGTTCTTGCGAGAATACACCCGATCATGTGTCCATAAACTTGCAAGCAGACTTTCTTCCAAACTGTAGGAGCTTGTGTCAGCCATCTGAAATAGAAAATTATATTATGTCGGGGTGAAAAGACATTCAGGCTGCCCTGTACATATTTAAACGCAGTACTACAGGATAATCCGAAGGTCTTGTCACCACCTATCAGTATTGTCCTCTCCAAGGGAGCTGGTTTGCCGAATCTTACAGTGAAGTCATATCGCACATCCTCCATGTTCTTGCAAGAATACACTCGATCATGTGTCCATAAACTTGCAAGCAGCCTTTCTTCCAAACTGTAGGATCTTGTGTCAGCCATCTGAAATAGAAAATTATATTATGTCGGGGTGAAAAGACATTCAGGCTACCCTGTACATATTTAAACGCAGTACTACAGGATAATCCGAAGGTCTTGTCACCACCTATCAGTATTGTCCTCTCCAAGGGAGCTGGTTTGCCGAATCTTACAGTGAAGTCATATCGCACATCCTCCATGTTCTTGCGAGAATACACCCGATCATGTGTCCATAAACTTCCAAGCAGACTTTCTTCCAAACTGTAGGAGCTTGTGTCAGCCATCTGAAATAGAAAATTATATTATGTCGGGGTGAAAAGACATTCAGGCTACCCTGTACATATTTAAACGCAGTACTACAGGATGATCCGAAGGTCTTGTCACCACCTATCAGTATTGTCCTCTCCAAAGGAGCTGGTTTGCCGAATCTTACAGTGATGTCATATCGCACATCCTCCATGTTCTTGCGAGAATACACCCGATCATGTGTCCATAAACTTGCAAGCAGACTTTCTTCCAAACTGTAGGAGCTTGTGTCAGCCCTCTGAAATAGATAATTATATTATGTCGGGGTGAAAAGACATTCAGGCTATCCTGTACATATTTAAACGCAGTACTACAGGATGATCCGAAGGTCTTGTCACCACCTATCAGTATTGTCCTCTCCAAAGGAGCTGGTTTGCCGAATCTTACAGTGAAGTCATATCGCACATCCTCCATGCTCTTGCCAGAAGACACCCGATCATGTGTCCATAAACATGCAAGCAGCCTTTCTTCCAAATTGTAGGAGCTCGTGTCAGCCATCTGAAATAGAAAATTATATTATGTCGGGAGAAAAGACTTTCGGGCCACCCTGTACATATTTAAACGCAGTACTACAGGATGATCCGAAGGTCTTGTCACCACCTATCAGTATTGTCCTCTCCAAGGGAGCTGGTTTGCCGAATCTTACAGTGAAGACATATCGCACATCCTCCATGTTCTTGCAAGAATACACTCGATCATGTGTCCATAAACTTGCAAGCAGACTTTCTTCCAAACTGTAGGATCTTGTGTCAGCCATCTGAAATAGAAAATTATATTTTGTCGGGGTGAAAAGGCTTTCGGGCCACCCTGTACATCGTGCCTCCCAAATGGGTTGACTCTTTCGTATATAATTAGGTACCTCCACGAGATCGCTAAAAATCAGCATACCGTGATGAAAACATGCTCCAACCAAACATCGTGAAATCAATTTTATTGTCAAAATCTTTGTCATTATTAAGAGGAAAGATCAAAGTATTTTTTGACCATTTAATTAAATGTTTTACTCCTTTTTAGAATATTCGAAATTTTGATTAAAAATAAAACTTTGATTTTCTTCCGCCAGTCGTTGTACTAAGTTTTAGCATATCAAATTTTCGCCTCTTTTTTGCGGTGACAGACACATTAATTTGAAAATTCTTGCAAAAATTAAATAATTTTAATGAAATTTCCCGAACTTATTTACAAATAAATTAAATTATTATTGAATTTTTTTTTTTGAGAAAATCTTGTCAAAAATATTTTTCTTTTATATGAGTTTCTCGCCCTTATTTAATTCTATGAAATTCATCAAGATAATTTTTAGTGACTATTTTAGTTAAAAGCAGAATTTTTTGAAGAATTTAAATGACCGATTTTTTTTCTTTGGAAAATTGAACCCGGTCTTACCGAAAATCTGCAGTGAATCTAAAAATAAAAAAAACAATAAAACTAAGATATTATTTAATTAGAGAAACTTTTAATTGCATTTATGAATAATATATATTATATTGTATGGTGAAAAAATTTAATTGAAAAATGAATTTTTACAAAATTTTTCATTTTTTACAATTTAAAATTGAATAATTTATAAAGTTTTGAATTTTTTAAAGTTCAATTTCGACGAGATAAGTCTTAGGGAATATTGTTATTAAGTAAAACTATATTTACTAATCATATTTTTAAAAGTTTATTACAATCTAATGACCCTGGCTATTTATATATATATATATATATATATATATATATATATATATAGATGGATAGATATAGATATAGATATATATAGATGCAAAATTTCTGAAGTATGGATGTACAAACCGATAAATCTATTCTTAAAAGTTCAGTGTTTTAAGGGTTACCCCCCACCACATACACACACCCACACACTTACAGAAAAAATCAAAACCCTAATGAAATTTATCGTCTGCTACACATTACTTAACTATGAACACATTCGGCGGTCAAACCACTGTCAATAAATCGATTAACACGTCAGGAAAACAAGACTTCATGGTTAGGAAATACTTGTATACAATATTTTATGCTATACGTAAGCAACAGATGTTTCAACTCAGATTAACTTAACTTTAAATTTGCTAATTTTCCTCAAATAACGTTTCAGAAAATAGATATTTTATTTTGGAACAATTTTTAAAACGGAAAATTAAGTTTCGTTTACATATGTCTTCAAAATGGCTGATGTTATCGATTTTACTGAAAAATTTCAATCTATTCCAATCAATATAATTACTATCTGAAATACACCAAAATATTTTGCTTACCGGGTATAGAAAATTTAATCTTTTAGCTTTCATTTAAAGTTAATTTGAAAGCTTCAAGAAAAATTCTTCATTTCTAAAAAATTGTTTTAAACATTACGTATACCCAATTCGTGGCGGTACATATATATAATGTATATGAAAATTTATACGTTTTTTCCGATTAGCTAAGATTCGTCATCCGAGATTAAAATGATTCTGTCAACAAGTTTCAGTTTTTTCGGGGTTTTGTGGGGTCCTTTTTTTTAGTTTCGGCCTGTGTCATGTTCTCTATGCAAGCTGCGTGTGACCCCTTAAGCCTTGTACAAAAATTCTCTATTTAATCCCAAAAGTACGCGAATACATGCTTCTGTGAATTTTTGGAAAAGTTTTGGTTAGCCAAATTTTAAAGTCAAATATCTCAAAACTACAAAAGAAAATGAATATAGCGATTTAACAAATGGAGGAAGCGCCCAGTGAGGATCGAACTCACTCGTAATTAATCTAGCGAGATCCGCTTGCTAACCATCACACCACGTCTAAGTGTCCACAAAAAGTGAAGATAAGGACCTTTTTCATTTCGGTTAACGTATTTCTACAATATATGATTTTTTTTCCCCAGGATTAAATATTTTACTTCAAAAATGGAAGAATCCGGTTTTGATTTGGTCAGTCTTGGAAAGAAAGCCATCAAAATTATGACGCATCCAAGACGATGCCAAAATGTCTGGCATTTGCCACGAGAAAGGCATTTACTGACGACGTGGGTGATAAGGATTTTAAAGATCAAGTAAACACCAGACGGGTCGAAAGGGAAGTGAAATTATCAAATCATGTCGGATTAATTTTGAAAGGAAATTATAATTAAAAGTTGATTGCTTCGGCTCCTAGCCTGGCCATTTAATGAGAGGGACAAATTCTTCACTCGGCTAATTAAAATACACATTAGCTATCAACCAAGAAAATCTACACTAAAAAAGCAAAATATTAAAAAAACGACATATATATATATATATATATATATATATATATATATATATATATATATATATATATATATATATATATATATATATATATATATATATATATATATTCAAGCATGTTTGGTTGAATAATTTAGATATATTATGTCTGTCTAATTTTATTTGAATCCTCCTCTAGACATATTATGTCTATTTATTTTTATTTTAATCTCTCCAATATTTTGGGATGATCAAATTGTCAAAAATCTTTTAAAAAGTTTTTTTTTTAAAGGATTGCAGGTTCAGTATTTTTAAAAACATTAACAATAAAAAAAATAAACTAAGAAATTGATCCGTGAATTCGAGAGGATCGAAATAAAAAAAAAAAATAGACATAATATGTCTAGATTATTCATGCATGTTTGATATGCTGCCTAAATATATGTGTGTGTGTATGTGTGTGTATGTGATTGTTTTGCGGATTTGAATTATTCCACAATGACGTAAAAGGCGAACCTTCATCTGGTGTTTGAACATTCAGTTTTGAGATTTTTGTCCGGATGAGGAGAGAACAGTTAAAAATTAAAATCTTTCTTCTTCTGTCTTCTAAATAAACAGCAAATTCTATCTGTCCGTACATGTGTCTGAAACACCTCTAACTCGAGCCACGCTTGCTCTAAATAGACATATTATACCTTTTTGCAATCGGGATTGAAAATCTGCCCTTCAGCTGGTGCTTGAATATCCAGTAGTGGGATTTGTGTCCGGATGAGGAAGAGTTAAAAATTCAAATTTTAAAATAACTGAAAAGAAAATAGTGATTTTAAAAGGTTTTAATTTATATTGCGTTTAAACTAACGCAAAAACTTTGTGAATTTTGAAAAAAAGTTTTAAATTCAGTTTGAAATATCTCCAAAACTTTGTGAATTGAGAAAATCAATTTTATTTCTTCAAAATGCCAAGGAATCAGAGTTAAAGTCAAAAGTTTCATGGCGTGAATTGTTGAAGTTCCGCAGAGTTTGTCATTTGAAGAACTCAACTCAATTGAAGTTCCACAGAATTTGTGATTTAAAGAATTCAATTATTGGCCCAAATCGGACTTTCGGCCTAAATCGGACTTTCAGCCTAAATCGGACTTTCGGTCCAAATCGGACTTTCGGTCCAAATCGGACTTTCGGTTAGAATTGGACTTATAGACCGAACCAGAGTTAAAGTGAGGTTTGAAATTCCATGGAGTGAATTGATAAATTCAAAGTTATTTCTCTAAATCCATCATTGCTGTTTTCTAACCTGAAGTAGAAACCCCATTTGTTTTGGACCGAAGGTACAATTAGCCCTCAACAGTAGCTTGCTTAAAAATTAGCATGGAGTGCAGCGTTTCAGTTACTAAGAAATAAATGTCATTTCTTCGTGTATATGTATGAGAAAGAAGAGGCGAAACAGAAAGTGAAGAGGAAAGTGTAATTGTCCTGTAGCTTGGAAGACGGGTGAATGTGTAAGGGGACTCAAGCGTCGTGACCTGTTGCTGTCTGTTGTCTCTCCTTCTGGTTTGTCTGTCTGGAAACCTTAAATACCCTTCAAATGTCTATTATATTTGTTCTTCCTTTCTAGTGTGCGAATAACATTTCACAAATGTGGCTGTTGTTTATGTATAAAATAAACTACATATTTATAGCACTAAAAAAATTATAATATAAGACAGATCGTTCCTGATAATACTAGAATTATTTATAAATCTAATTGCAAAAACAAAAAAAAAAAACGAACTAAAGATTATAGAGGCTATTTATATTCAACAACTTGTTTGGTAATTGAATGACAAGGTAGAAAAATATATGTAATGCGTTTTGTCCGCTGAAAGGGCTTCACTAAACGCAATACGTAGAACTTACACTTTTCTTATATATACATTTATATATGAAATTCTCTCTCATCCAATCATCCATAAATAAAAATAAATATTGTCTGAGACCTCGGATTCTTGAATACGTATAAAAAATTACACATTTGCCCTCACATGAATTTAGCTTTCAAAAAAAGATTTAAAAAAAAAAATAACTATATAAAGACACATAATTTTCTATTCTTTTCGTTTCTAATTCACACTCCTGATGACGACTCAAGTGAGTCGAAAGCTTAAACTGTACGATATGAATTTTGGCTATTTTGTACACAAACAACATCCAAAGATTTCAGAGACATAAAATGCCTATTCTTTGTAATAAGACATTATTATCATTGCATGAACGGTTTCTCCCTAAATATAGCAAATTATAATATATATATATATATATATATATATATATATATATATATATATATATATATATATATATATATATATCAGGTGTATTTTGGCATATATATATATATATATATATATATATATATATCAGGTGTATTTTGGCATATATATATATATATATATATCAGGTGTATTTTGGCATATATATATATATATATCAGGTGTATTTTGGCATATATATATATATATATATATATATATATATATATATATCAGGTGTATTTTGGCATATCAGGTGTATTTTGGCATATATATATATATATATATATATATATATATATATATCATGTGTATTTTGGCATATCAGGTGTATTTTGGCATATATATATATATATATATATATATATATATATATATATATATATACCATCATCCACATATATATATATAAATAATTTTTATTAAATCTTTCAAATTTACGAATTAGTTGTTTTATGTTATCGGTAAATTTGGCAAAGTTCATAATTCATAAAAGTTCTTAAAAGAAAAATAAATATTAACTTTGCCAAATATACGGACAAAAAGCGGGATAATGAGACAATGTGGAAAAACGTTTGCAAAAAATGCGTTTCGTCTCCGTCTGGTAAGCGGTCTTCAGGTTAAAAGGGGAGACAAATCCTGTGTGTAAAGAAAGTACATTGGAAATTTTGAGGAAGTTATTATTAAATAACGTTATCATAAATAAATATTTTTGCATTGATGCCGTTAACGTCTGCTGGATTTGAAATTAGCGCATTCCTTGTAGATCTCTGAGTTCGTATTCCGCATTATGTTACTATTGCTTTTGCGACGATCTATGATATTATGTATGATCCCGGTCTGAGATTGACCGTGGAGAATTGTGAGATCAGTGCACTTTCAATGCATTTTCTTTTTAGTGATTTTTTTCTCCTCTAATCAGACTGATATTTATTAGGTTGAAATTATTACATATTATTTTAAGAAACTTTTCAGATTAACAGATTGATTCTAAAAAAAAGTTTGAAATAAATGATCATAGGTCTTCCACTGAAAATAAATATGAAAAGACTGTTCAATTAACACCAGTAAAATTTATATATATATATATATATATATGTGTGTGTGTGTGTGTGTGTGTGTGTGTGTGTGTGTGCGTGTGTGTGTGTGTGTGTGTGAAAATATTTAGAAAATTGGAAAGAACTGGTTAGGTAAATAATCCAAAGTTCTTTAGTATTTTTGTTATTATTTTTTAAAAATAGTGCTCGATACAAAAGTAGAGCATCAATATAATTATTTATTTAAAAATATGATTCCAACACGCTACATAAGAGGTCTTATGTTTCAAAACAAGAGTCGAAAACTTCAATGTAATTATTTGAATTAAATTGAGTTAAAGTAAGCACTGTTCCATCTTCAACCGAAATTTTTTTGGTTCCAAAAAAAATTTCGCTTGAAGATGGAACAGAGCTTACTTTAACTCAATTTTGATTCCAAAAAAATTTCGCTTGAAGATGGAACAGAGCTGACTTTAACTCAATTTAATTCAAATAATTATACTGAAGTCTTCGGCTCTTGTTTTGAAACATGAGACCTCTTATGTAGCGTGTTGGAATCATATTTTTAAATAAATAATTATATATATATATATATATATATATATATATATATATATATATATATATATACCTCCTCAACAAGATGCATAAGATTACAGCTGCAAAAGGAAATCATAAACACTTTACTTCTTGCTTGCATCAATAGCAAATGAAAGCAATCAATTTCCAAACCCACCGTCACATAAAGGGACATAGGTATGCAGCTTAGAGGACCTAAAAGAGTGGTCGGACCCAGGCAATAAATTTTGGGGAGGTGTCGTTTAGGTGAATTAGTAAAAAGCTTTAGTCGGCAAAATGGGTTGCATCCTTTTTTTCCATTCAATGAATTTGTGCCATTTTTTTGCCTAAATGAACTCACCATTTACTTTGAGAGTTAAACGAAGGTTTTTTTTTATAGTGCCTATATTGTTAATATATAGAAATGCATTTCAAATTATTATTGGAAGAATTTATTAAACAAATATTAGGACCTTGAATAAATTCTGGCTGATTTTTCATGAAAACTAATGTTTTATTTTTTTTAAATTAGCAAGAAACATGTCACTGAAAGTATTGTCCATCACTAGCCACTATTTTTCCCCATCTTTCTGGGGCAGCATTTGAATTCCACGTCGGAAAAACGACACGTATTTTGAGGCTAACCACGAGTCGACACATTTTTTGCATCTTCATAAGAATGAAAGTGCTGCTCAGCCAGGCCATGTGCCATTTATCGGAACAAGTGATAATCGGACGGCGCAATGTCTGGTGAATACGGCGGGTGGGGTAGGACTTCCCATTTAAGAGTTTCCAAGTAGGTTTTCACCCGTTTTGCAATATGTGGCCTAGCGTTGTCAAATTGCAAAATCACATTGTCGTGTCTCTGCTCGTATAGCGGCCGGTTTTTCTTCAATGCTCGGCTCAAACGCATCAATTGTAGTCAACAGCGATCTCCCGTGATGGTTTCGGTCGGTTTGAGCAGCTAATAATAAACTATACCCAGCTGATCCCACCAAATGCAGAGCAGAAGCTTCGAACAATGAATATTCGGCTTTGCCACCGATGATGATGTCTGGCCGGGTTTACCCCACGATTTTCAACGCTTAGGGTTATCGCAGTGTATCGCCGGTCACGATACGATGCAAAAAAACTTTCCTTTTCTGTCGTTGAAGCAACTGTTCACAGGTGAAAAGACGCCGTTCGACGTCTCTCGGGTTCAACTCGTACGGCACCCGTCATTCCTAATGCTTTCAACCGTTATGAAATTGTTATGTGATCAACTCCTAATGATTCTGCAAGTTCAGCTTGCACCTGTCATGAGTTTTCATGAAGTAATACCTCCAATTCTTCGTCTTCAAACTCTTTCGGTGCGCCAGAACGTTCTTTATCTTCAACATCAAAATCATTATTTTTGAAGCGTCTAAACCAATTTCTACATGTTGTTTTCCACAAAGCATGGTCGCCGTAAGTCACAACAAGAATTCTGTGTGATTCAGCTGCAGATTTCTTTTGAATAAAGTAGTGCAGTAAAGTTCCCCGCAAATACACTTTCTTTGGCACGAAATCCGACATGTTTAACGCTATGAAAAACAAAGTTGTTTACAGTTAGGCAAAATGATATACACTGAATTTCAAGCTCGCTTATAGTACTTCTTTATAGATGCGTTACCATCTGAAATTACACGTATGCAGTTCTGGGAACGCCATCTGTTGGAAAACAGCGAGAACTTATTCAACCTCCTAAAACATCAAAACTTTCATTCAGTCTAATTGTTTAATTGATTCGTTTTCTACGGCTTTTCAACCCTTGGGAGGTATAAGCCAAAAAATATTTTTAGATTTTAAGAATTTTTTTAGATAATAATGATTTACTGATACAAGTCTTACTAATTAACCCATTGTTGGTGGGAGAAGAGGTGGATTTGTTAAAGGTAAACAGTGGAAGTCGCAATAACATTGACATTTACTTACTTTCATTTATTAGACATTAAATTGCATCGCTTAGCGCCCTCCATCAATGCCGAATTGGTTCATCATCTCTCATTGCAGGTCCTGTTTTCAGACAAGCAATATAGCTTTCGTTTCTCCAGGTCAACTGCTGATGTACTGGAGATAATTGCAGAAAGAGTCTATCATGCTCTAGATAAAAACGATGTAGATAGGGCTGTAGCATTGGATACCGCGAAAGCTTTTGACAGGGTTTGACATACAGGTCTTCTCCACAAGCTAAAAAGTTACAGTATCTCCGGAAACATTTTGAAATGATCCAATCTTTCCTATCAAATCGTGAAATAAAGGTTATCCTGAACAGACAATCGTCGAGATCCTTTTGTACTAACGCAGGTGTCCCCCAGGGCTACCCTGTTTTTAATTTTCATTAATGAACTTCCCGACGACATCAGTTCTCAACTTGGAATCTACGCTGATGGCACAACCATTTACTCCCACCTCGAGTTAGACAGGATCAAAATGTCCAAAACGACCTCAAGTCTGTCGTTAACTGGGTCAAAGGATGGCTTGTTTGATTTTAACACCTCCAAAACTGAACTTCATTATTCATCTGAGAGACTCCTCTCTGACTTCCATCAGCATAGTTAATGCTAACCTCCAGGAAAGTGACTCGTTGTGTCTTCTTGGGCTAACGTTCTCAGCTGACATGAAGTGGAAAGACTATATTGAATCTGTTGCCAGGTCAGCTGCTAAGAAAGTTGGTTCACTGTGTCGTGCGAGACAATTTTTCTCCCAGAATCTCTTACATATCTCTAAGTCTACCATTCGTCCATGCTTAGAATATTGCTGCCACATATGGTCCGGTGCCCCTGCTATTTACCTTGAGCTCCTTGATAAAATCCAAAGAAGAATCAGCAATATTATTGGTCCTGATCTGGCTGCTCGGCTTCAGTCACATTCCCACCGCCGTAAGGTTGCCTCTTTGTGTCTTTTCTATAAATACTTTCATGGTAATTGTTCGGATGAGATCTTCGCGATGGTACGTTTTTTTTGTTTTTTTGTTTTTTAATTTAAGTGCAGTACTAGACTGGTGTCAAAATCTAATCAATTTACAATCCGGCTGGCTAGATGTAACCGTAAATTCTATGCTAATAGTTTTTTTTCTTGAACTTTGCGCTGGTGGAACTCCCTTCCGGCTCCATGCTTTCTGGCCAACTTTAATCTGCAAAAATTTAAATGTGATGTCAACGTCCTCCTGATTACTCTTTCCTCTTCCCACTCATTATTAATGTTTCTTCCACATCCATTAACCCCTTGTGACTTAGTGGCTTTACTACTTCGCATGAGTAATACCGATTTTAAAAATATTCATCATGTTTATATAGAAAGAATTTATATCTGTCTTGTCAAAACTGTTGTAGAAAAATGTCAGTGTGTTTATATTTAAAGAAAATTGAAAAGTGAAAAAAGTTATATCTTGGCTTCCAAGACTAACTCTTTAGAAGTCAAGTCAATTATAAAGTTAATTATTTTAAAAATGTTTAAAAAAATTATAGAGTTCTATGATTTTAGGCCCGGCAATGTCAGTTACGATCATATTACCTGCAGTAACTATTTTTGTCTGCCAATTTCACATTACGACAATTTAGACGTTGAAAAAAGAAAGCATACGAAGGTCGTTCAAAATGTTTTAAGCCTCACCCACAAAGAGTTGAAGACACAAGGCAGATTTTCACTATTTTTCACTATATTCCCCGCTCGACATCAATGCACTTGGTCCATTGACGCTTAAGTATTGCAATCCCATCACAGAAGAATGTGGCGTCCTGGTCCTCGATAAACTACTCCACATCACATATGATCTTATCATTGTTTCCAGGTGTAATTTGGGTTTAGGAAACAGTCAGATTGAGCTAAGTCTGGTGAGTAAATGGGATGGGGTGGCAATGCAAAGCCACGGTTGGCTGATTCAGCTACTTCAACCTGTGAACGTGTGCGTTATCCTGGAGCAAGAGTACACTTGTCCTCAGCTTCCCTCTGTGTTTTGACTTGATTGCTTCTTCTAGTTGTCTTAATTCTTGTGCATAGTACTGTCCATTAATAGTTTTTACCTTTTCCGCATAGTCTATCATGATTACGCCTTCAGACCCCCCACCCCCGCAAAAAAAAAAAAAAAACAGGAACTATCACATGGCCAACAGACGCTGTCTGCTTGAACTTCTTCGCGGGTTGAGAACCAGTGTTTCCATTGTTTCCTTTGAATTTTTGATTCGGGTTCGAAGTGGTGAACACAGGTTTCATTTTGAGTTACTAATCTGCGGTGGAAATTCTTAGGGTCAGCCTGGAAGTGAATCAAAAGTGTCCTGGGAATGTCAACCCTTTTCCGCTTTTGCCCTGGTGTCAGCATTCTTGCGACCCATCCTGCAGACAGATCATCCCAAGTTCTCTGTTAAAACGGTATGGACCGAACCAGAACTAATGCCTATGGACTTAGCTATCTGTTGGACAAAACAATATGGTGAATGGCATCGACTTGTTTATCAGTGGTTGAGGTTTTTGGACGACCTGATCGAGGATCATTTTCTGTGCTGTCCTTGCCCTGCTTGAATTTCAAAGCCCATTTCTTCACAGTTGCATAGGAAGGGGAGTCCTCAGCATGTGTCTGTACCATGGTCTTATGGATTTTCTTCGGTGTCATACCTTTCTTGTGCAGATATTTTATGACTAACCGGGCCTCCGTTTTTTGTTTTTTTGTTGTTTTTTTTCTGCATTATTTTCCTTAGTCGCACACCTCGCACCTTTGTATGAGCCTCGCCTACACAGAAATCTGAATTAATTTTTCTAGTTTTATAAGAAGTGGTAGTGTGTTGCCACAACAAAAATATGACTCTTCTTTCTGGGTGAGGCTTAGAACTTTTTGAACGACCCTCGTATAAATTATCGAAATAAGTCAAAATAATCTGTTTAATTGGATTTTCTTAAAACTACCTCAACTTATTTAAACAAGTGAAACAATAGTAAGTTTAGAGAATGTTTTATTTATAATAATAATTATAAAAAAGGATGTCAAAAACAGTCAAATTATAAGGACCTGTAAATCGAATTAATAAAAATGTAGAAACTTAAACTACGATTATCCCTGTTGTGTTAGGGGACGTTGGGCATGATAAAAAGGGTACCGAAAATCATGTAAGTAAAATCATTGGACGCTTCAGCATCTCAGAGCTACAAAAAGATTACTTTGTGCAGAACTGCATCCGCCAAGCCCTCTCCATCTAAACGAAACGTCCCAAGCATGCATAGATAACTATCTTACTGTACTCATAGACCCCGGAAGGGACGTGGTAATTAGTTTATAGTGAGTACGAAATAATAATAACTCCCTTTACTCACTCCCTTCAAATTTGGGGGACTGAAGAAAAAGACGGAAAGGAATTCGCGAGCCTATGAGAAATTTTCTTTGCTTCAATGAAAACTTTGCCTTCACAGAGATTGACCGATGAGCTGAGAAGAAGACGGAAATAAATTTCCGATCCCATGTAAAATTGGTTTTGAACCAATGAAAACCTTGTCTTCACAGAAATTAGTTGTGGAGCCAAGAAGAAAGACAAGAAAGTAGCGAATCGATGCGAAATTCCTTTTAATATAAAATGAAGAGAAAAATTAAATAAGAGAAAACTGTTTGAAGTCATGCGAATGGTTTCGTTTCAGTAACTCGCAACCAGCGAAGAGCGTTCAAGTTCTTGCCAGTGTAAAATTATTCGCCATTTATATTATCGGCCTTTAACCAAGCACACGACACATTTCTCTCAACAATCCAAGAAAGTTAAGTATTTCAAACTATCTCACTTCGTCTACTTTTGAACTAGATATCCCTTTGGTGTTGCAACGAACTCTCTTACCTTTGTTTTAAGTATTTTTAATATTATTATGTGTGGTATCATTTTGCCAGAGAGAGAGAGAGAGAGTGCTTTATAGTGGCATGGGGCTTTGTGCTTAAAATGAACAGTTGATTTACCCACATCAAGAAGATTAATGGAGGATGATAATAACGAAAAAACACACGGTTAATTTTTAATAAAGCAAGATAAGGAATTTATTTACGAATGTACACGCTTGAAGTTGTGTCAATAGCTTGTTTCAGGAAAATAAATCTGAATTTTTTTAAATCCATAGTTTTAACGAACTGTCGTGAAAATAAAATGTTCTTACATCAGATTAAATGATCTGACACAAAATAATATTTAAAAAAATAAAATAAAGGTAAAAATTATTTAAAAAAATAAACTCTGTAGTTATTATTTCTTTGTTGTTGTAAAATAATTTGACACGTCATAAGTCTTTTTATATCTGCCTTAGTTCCTTAGCGTGTACATACGTTATGTCTTCATTTCTTTATAATGGACTATTCCATTTTGATAACGTGGAAAGACATATCAGAAACGCTACTTCAGTGAAAAAAAAAAATGAAAGAAAGAAATGTCTGAATAACGACGAGGCATCCCTCACCTGGCTGGTGTTGCGAGGGGCTCTCTGGGTCGGCAAAAAGATCTGCACAGCGGGCTTGGCGATTACAGCCGAATGTGTGCGCTGTGGTGACTGGGAGGAGTCAATCGAACATGTCTTCTTTCACTGCGACCATGTGCGACCTCTGTGCAGGCTGATTGAAGGCTACATGGTTCGCGTCTTGGACGGAAAGTTTTTTTGCCCTGGAAGCCAGTTCCGTTTGTGCCAATGTGGTTCCGTCAATGTCGAGGGATCAGCACTATATGCTCTTGTGTCTGCTCGGCATTATGCGAATGGTAGTGTGGACGACTAGACAGAAGAAGTTTCATGCAGGTGAGAAGTTTTCCTCCTTGCAACTGGTCTCTTTCTTTAGGCATCAGCTTAAGGTTAAGATCACGTCGAAATTCGGCAAAAGGTGGGTGAAAGTTTCACGCTTGGTTCGAGTGAGAGGTGCTGACCTCGAGTGGTTGTTGGATGCAACTTAGGCAAGAGGATTTTGGGACTCGAACCGAAACATCAGTCATCCCAGCCTTTTTAAGGTAAGATAGGACTTTTTCATTTTCAGTTTTGGCCTTCTCAGGGCTAAATATTTTCCTTTCAGCATAGCTAGAGCATGCAAGTACATAAGTCCCGCCTTTTTTGTCCCCCCTTTTAGTTACTTGTCTCCACCCCACCCCACTTTTTTAGGTGACAGATGTATCTTTTCTCTGGATTTGTTTCAACCCAGTTAATCGAGATTTCTGCCACATTTTCGGGAAGGGTCCTACTACTAATATTGTTTTGTTTAGTTTCTTTAACAAAAATATTTTTCATTGTATATAATGATTCGGTTTATGATTTTTCCCCCATCCCTCGATAATTGTGTAAATAAAAATTTCATGTTAGGGCTTTTTTCATAGAGAAAATGTGGTATTTTGGTGATTGCGGTGTGACAGCAAGGAGTAAAAGCGTTGTTATGGTGAAAGGAAGGAATATTTTAAGTACGAATGGGTCAAAGATTGAGACTAGTTAGTTTTGAGACAGGACTAGAGAAGACCAATCTTTTCCCCACCCCCATTTTGTACCTTTTTGGTGAATAAATAAGATAAGAGACGATACTCACCCGTTTAACGTCTGTTTCAATGAAATGAGAAAAAAAAATGTCAATTTCAAATCTTTTCATTTGTGTCCCCTTCTTTAAACAACGACCAACATTCATATTGCAATATTTTGTTAAAGTTGTTAATCTCAAATATTTAACGATAGGATATCGGAATTTATATGGATATTTTATTGTAGTAGAACTCACCAGGAGCTTATTCAATCATAAACTCGGAAATTTCAAATAGGAAAACTGTGATATTTTCATATGCGTATCATAAAACTGAAACAGCACTTAAAATCGGAATTGAAACAAAGATAGACTTCCAGAAAATTGTTATCATTTACTGTGAGGATTCTCCAAAAAGTTGCGTTTTGTTTTGTACCATCTTGTTGGCGCCATGCCTCAAGAACAGAAGTCCCATTGACTATGTCAATGTAGAAAAACAACATAATAATAATAAACATTAGACAAGTATTCAAATGTTTCTCTTATGGTAAAATAATTTATTGCAAGGATTTTTCCCATGAATACACTTAAATTTAATTTTCATAACGAAAAATCCACAGATGGGATATTCACGGAAGCAGGAAAAATGTCCTCGGTTAATAGAAGCGTTTTGGTTTCATGGCTTCTTCTCCCCTACCAGCGTTTTCACAGACATTCTACACTTTCGGTGTGCATACTTTTTCAGGAATTCTCAAATTCAAAGAAAGGCTCAAAATAGTTTTAAAAATGCGAGGGAAATGTAAGGGAGGTAATTCAGTGTTTGCTTTACAAAAATAATCACGAGTGATAAAAAGCTACAATACCCGACATAATGTGATGCGAAATTAATTTCTTTCAAGAGAATCTTCTTTTCTTTTGTCTCGGGCAATTAATATGTTTTGGCTGTTTGTTATTCTAGTCTCACAAAATCCAAGAATGGTTTTTTAGTATGAAAACTATTTTCTCTTCCAGAGTATTGATTTATAAAATAAAACAATTAAAAACTTTTTTCTTGTCAAAAGTTTAGTTTCCAATAAAATAATTTTTACTGCAGTCCGACCTCTTTAATCCGGCACCGTTAGGACCAGGCCACAGAACACAGAAACTACTATTAAAAAAACATGACATTGCTGTGTTATCCAAGGTAGAACAAAGCTTAAAAACTAAAACAAGAAGTAAAACAATGCTTCCAAACAAGGATTTTTTATTATTATTATAAACAAATAAAATATAAAATAATAATAATGAAAATTATAAATAAAATAAAATAAAACAACATAAAAATGTTGTATGAAATAAATAAAAATTAAAAATAATAAAAATACTCCAAGCATGCAACAAAAACCGTTCCTGACGGAAATACGGACATCCCGCCAAAAGATGTTAAATTCACTCTCTTCCCCACGAACCTTGGTACAGGCAACACGTGTCCAACTTCTCTCTGTGATATGACTTGTAATACTATGGAGTAAATTTCTCCCTTTTATCACATGTATCATAAAATACTTGTAACCTAAAAAAATACACTCAAAAAAACATAAATTGTATGAAATTAACAAAATTTACCATGTCTTTCCTGTTATTTCTACGTTTTATTTCCTGTCAAGTATGCTTTTATCTCCATGAACACGAAGCTAATTTCTGCTGCTTTGATGCAAGTGAATCCCCTATATGGTACGTGTGTAATTTGGCTCATTTTCTTAGACTTTTAAGGACATTATTCTTAATAATAAATAAAAATATAAAATAATAATAATAATAATAATAAATATCATGAATAAAATAAAACATTAAAAATATTTTTAAAATAAAATAAATAAAACCAAAACATTAAAAGTTATTAAGGAGGATAAGAAGAGGAATTAAGATTAGTACAGAAGATAATGATTTACATTGCATTTAAATCTGAAGATCAAAGTTGGTTGGAAAGCATGAAGATAGCAATTTACCAAGTGTAGCTTAGATGTGGCACTAGGCTGAAAATATGGACTGCCCAGTGAGGATTGAACTCACTACTCAGTCATAATTAATCTAGTGAGACAAGTTTGCTAACACCATGTTGAAGTACTCTCCAAAATGTTTGAATAAAAATGCAGCCAAGGTTGAAAATGCCTTCTTGTGATTGGTTGACTTTCCATGACCCCAGTTTTTATTCTGATGCAATAAATTTACTTGTGGCTCATTAGCAACATCGTGTTGGTTGTAAAGCCAAACTTGGTAAATATCAAAATCATTTATTTATTCCATTAAAGCTTCCTCAGAGACTGAAATATGGAGAAAAAGAAACAAATTCTGATATTTTTACTTTTGGGTTGTTTTGATATTCATTGGTTAATCTTGTTTCATATGCAATTGACTTGTTAAACAAACGTTAGTGTAATTTGTGACAAATCCTTGAATTTGGGACACATTAGATTGATAAATGTTTCCTATTTGTTCTTTATCGTATTTAATAGTTTACAAAATATGTTAAATGTTAACTACTTACAATGCAATATTTATCATATGAAAAAGAAATAACGATGAAAACAAACAAATTTTTAAATTCATAAATTTATAAAAATGAACAAGAGAACAAAAAAAATTAAATAAATGCATAATATAGAATAACTGTGATTATAAAATTAGAAAAAATGCATTTTTCTGGTATTTGCTCTTGCCACAGAAATTTGCTGAAATAAGTCATAAACATCTGCATTTATAGTTAGAAGAATGTTAGACATTGATATTTATTAGACTGTTTATTTACAAGAATAGTGTTTAACATTTTTGTCATCAATTTTTGAGAGAGAAATGTGTAAATCCCTGTTTCATGTTTAGGTTTTATTAAAATTGTAAAAATAGCTTTTTAAAAACTATAAAAATTACCAAGGGAATACAACAGTAATAGGGTGTCAAGAGAAAAAAAAAATTTTTGACACACCCAGTTTTTTTTTTTTTTTTGAAATATCATAATCTGGAGAACATAATCAATGTAAGAAACCTTTTATCTTTTTAAAAATTAATAAAATCATGTGGTATGAGAGGGTTTTGTTTTTACTTCCATAGTAGAAGCATAGTCTTGAGTATGACAATAAAAAACATCCAGCAACGAGACCTCTGATCGGGAGAGTGGAGGTTTTCAGAATCGTGGGACCACATCTAAACTGCTATTGTTCCTAGGTCCACCCTTACCAAGATTGGTAGTACCTGTTCGGGTCCCAGCTATGGACAAATAGTGACCTTAACCCCCAAACACTATAAAAGCATAAAAATATATTTTTGTAGTAAAAATATAAGCAATCCATTATATAAAAAAAAATTACCAATGGTACATATTTATAGTAGAATTACCAACAATATATTTTAAAGTAGAATTGCTAACAAATTTTATAGCAAAATGACCAACAATACATTTTATTGGTAGTTGAAGCCATCAAAGCATATTCAAAATATTTAGATTCCAGCATTAAATCACCAATGGAGGTTGATATGCTGCGAAACTAAATCAAACAACCATCATGAAAGAACTCTTTTATGACATGAATCCATATATCTTACAATTTTGTAAAGAAATACAACTGTATTTTAAAATATAACTTCAACAAAACTACAACATAAAACACACATATCACCACCTCTAGTAATTATGTCCACATAAACAGGTATATGTACAAAAGCTGAGTATCATCTACCATGTATTCAGTTGTGAAAGCAGAATAACATATATCATATTTTCATTATTTCCAAGCTCCCAAGAAAATTAAATTCAGGCATTAATTAACCCATAAGGAGTTGATGTGCCGTTAAACAAAACAAATCAATCAATAATAGAACCAATTGAAAATGAATTTACATATCAAACTGCATTCCCCCATTAACTTTTATAAAATTTAATAAAATGAAAAAAAAAAAAAAAAATTTTTCTAAGTTACAGTGCCTATTGTATAACTCCGTTAAAAGTTATCATAGTGAAGAGGATTGAATCCTGAAATCACCAAGGTCTTCGTCAATAAGAAAAAAAAAAAACATTTGGCAATTTTAAACTTTCATGCCTAGTGTGTTAAGAGTTTTTTCTCTTTACACTGCATTATTTTAACTACCTTCACTCCTTCAGCAATGTTTGTTGTTTTAATAAGCAAAGATTAGAATTGTAATAAAACCAAAACATGAAAGTGATTCTATACATTTTCTTTGTTCTTTGAGAATTTACAACAAAAATATCAAACAGTATTAGATTGTTCATTTACAAGAATAATTTCATATTTACATTCTAAAAAATGTGAACCTTAAAAATAAAAATGTGAAGCAACTAATAAAATGCAATGTTTATCATTTATCAATTTACAATGAAATATTTTTTTTTTATTCATAAATTTATAAAAAAATGTTTGTCAAACCTAAAGATTTAAATTAGTCATAAACAAAATAACGTTTCTTAAAATTTTAGTTTGTTTCATTCTCACTTGCTCAGTCACGCACTCTCGTAATAAAATGATTAAGTACAAGTTTTCTTGAATTTTGTAAAATTTCAGGGAAACTAATGTTGTCTGCATTTTAAATCAGTAGTAATTTTCAAGGAAGATCGTAAATGTAAACAGCTTTTTCTTTTGAAACAGGAAATGTACATGAGAATGTTTTTTCTAAAAAAATTTCATCTTCAAATAAATTAGAAATAAATCCAATTCAGCAACATGGGATAATCTCACCATCATCAGTAATAATATCATACCAAGACTTCAATTTTTTAATTATGATAAAATATTTTCTAAAAAATAAGACTTTCCTACCATTTCTAAAGGTACATGCTTACACATTTGGTCTTCTGTAGTGAAAGTAGCTGAGATACCTACAACGAAAAATTACCTTGAATCTTTTTAGTAATGCGACTCGCCTTGTGATGAACCATAGCTCATGAGGCCCAGGACTCAAACAAGGTTCCCCATGCCTGGCTTAAATAAACAGATTATGACAAGTAACTGTAATTATAAATTTTGAAAAAAGAATGAATTCTTTCATGCAGCAATTCATTGATATTTTTTATAAAATTATGAACAAAAACTTGTTTTCATACTTACTTATAAAATGGTAATAAATATTGCTTTGTAAATGGTTTACATATTTTTAATAATTTTAAAAAATTTTTGATTTTTCACCTTTATATCTTTATAAAATGTAAATAATAAATAGCACATGGTTCACATATTTTTATGATCTTTTAAATAAACATGGTCAAGAGAGAGAAGCTTTTGCAAAGTAATACTAGTGTCAAGGAAAAAAAACTGTCCTTTTTTTATTTTTCCAGGTACAAAAGTCAAAGTTTGTATCATTATTATAAAAGCAAAATATGAAGAAATATCTGAAGATTTTGAATGAGTCCTGACAATTTTTATTGATTTACATTAATGTAAAAAAAAAAAAAAAAAAAAAAAAAAAAAAAAATTGTTAGCAGAGGTATGTGGTGTCAAAAGTTTTCTAGTTTTGATTGAACCAATTCATTTTGATTTTTGAAAAAAAAAAAAAAAAGACTTGCTTTATCTTCCTTTCTCACACAGACTGTCAGTTATGCAATATTAAGTTCGAGTGGTTGAAAATGGAAGACAGAAAACTACTCTATCCAGAGCTGGATCCTGGCAACATGCAGAGACCACCAATTCAGATTTACTTTTAACAAAGTTTCCACTCAGAGTTTATCTTAAAAATTACCATAAAAAAAAAAAAAAAAAAAAAAAAAATACATATTCTTAATCTGACACATAGCATTCAAAAAGATTTTAGATGGACAAAACAAGGTTACCCCAATACTTTACTTTTATAAAAATCTGTAATGTATCCAAGCACTACAAAATATATATATATATATATATATATATATATATATATATATATTATATTTGGGCTACAACATTTCTTTTAAACATGTTTTGTTGAATATGACAGACAAGGAAAATTTGAAGAATTTTTTTTTTTTTTTTTTGTGTTTCACTAGTATTCTTAAATTCCTTTGTTTGTAAGGGAGTGCAAAAATTGTAGTGTTTATTGTCCCAAGTGCTTTTGGCCACATATTTAGCCATTTTCAAGAGGTTTGTGGAATACTGGTGAAACACAAAAAAAAAAAAAATTCTTCAAATTTTCCTTGTCTGTCTTATTCAACAAAACATGTTTAAAAGAAATGTTGTAGCCCAAACATACATTATATATATATATATATATATATATATATATATATATATATAATTAGAAAACGTTCATGAAAGTATACTGTTTCAAAACAATATACTCTCATGAACATTTTCCAATTATCAATAATTTATAACTCTCAGGATCATATACCCCAATTTTATTTTATATATATATATATATATATATATATATATATATATATATATATATATATATTAGTGAGGGGAAAGGCATACACCCAACTAAGAAAATACTAACAGTATCACCAATCGAGGAAATTTTGAACTATACATTTTTTTTTTTTTACTGGCCTCATATTCTGAATGTGGACTTAACATCAACAATCTTACAGAGGGAAGGATAATAAAAAAAAAAAGTGTCACAACAGAATGACAGTACCTCATTTGACTATCATCAGAAGAAACAATATAGTCAAACACACTTCCTTCCTCATATGTAAAAAGACCATCTCTGTTGCATAATATAAGAGAAACTGAGGCTTGCATTTTCCATTTGCTTTGCTTTATTATGAAAAAAAAAAAAAAATAATGCTGTTAAAATTTTGGAAGATATTCATAATGTGAGGCATGGTAAAATAAATCACAGAATCATTTATGAAAGACTAACGATCAAGGAATGTTCTCAATGCTTGTACCGGGTGTTTGCAAGGCCCATTGACAGCCATTGATGATGTGTTGATGGAATCATTATTTTCCATGAAGGCCCTTAATCTCAGAAGTGGTTCTTCAAAGTTCTGCAATACCTCAGCACCCAGAGGTAGAGGCTCATAACAATCGGCTTTAACATCTTCCAGAATCTTCTCGACAGCAGCCTTTATCGCATTGATATCATCATCACTATCTTGGTATGCATCCTCCAGGCCCGTGAAATCAATATCAGTTGAGTTATTCCGTGATTGTCGGCGCAAGGTCACTAAACTGTCATTGTCAGGGCTTGGTGCCACATTATCGGTACAACATTTCTTCATCATGGCTTTTTTTTTTCCTCTCGTTAGATTCAACCTACAATGAAACAAAAAAATTTACAGAAATGGATTTAACAGTTTAGAACCCTAAAATGAGATCAGGCCAAAAAAAAAAAAAAAAAAAAAAAAAAAAAAAAAAAAACTTCTGCTGCAGGGTATTGCTGTTACATCTTGGCTGGAGCTACACAACCCACACATTCCAGCCAAGACAGAGTGCAAAAGTATATACACGGCCTTGTGGGTGATGAATTATTTTCAAACTTACATCCCCTTAATGATAATAATAAACCATAATTATTTAATATCAGATTTTTTTTTTAAATATACACAGACTTTAAACAAGAGCAAGGACTTACCTATAAGGTACTCCTCCACCCAACTCCCAAAGATAATGAGTATGATGATAAACTACATCCAACAGCAAGACCGCTGATCAGGTGGTTTTGAGGAGCGTGGAACCACCTCTTAATTGCTGGTGTTCCCAGGTCTACCCTGACCCAGGTTAGGGTCCCAGCCATGGGTAAATAGTTAACCCTCAAACTGGGGTCAAAACACTATGAAAGTGTAAAAAATAGGTTTTAATAACAGAAATACGTAGTAAAAGAATTATTACCAGCAATACATTTTTGAAAAAAAAAAAAAAAAAAAAAAAAATATTACAAGCAATAAAAATTGTCGGCATTAAATAGCCCATTGAGGTTGACACACCGTAAAACAAAATAAACCAAACCAAAGATAAAACATTGCAAGCCTATCATTACTCTGCTTCTATTTCCACGGTAACTGTTCACCTACATTCCTCAGTTCAGACCTTTACAACTAAGACCTGAACATGTTAACATAGAATATAAGAACCTATTTCTGTAACACGCTACTTTAAGTGGTTCTTGGGTTTTGAACATTTAGTAAAAAAAAAATTCTGGTAAATTTTTTAAAATTACCAATTAAACAAATCAGTTGGTAGGTTGGTTGTTTTTTTATTTTACGGCATATCAACCTCAATGGATTATTTAATGCTGACAAGATTTTTAGGATAGGTTCATATGGATAGTATACATATATTTTTGTAAAAAAAAAAATCAGTTTGTAGATAAGGTTTCATTGGTGTATTTTTGTAAAGTGGATTTTTATCGAATCAAGTGAATTGCTTGTAATTTTTTTTTTCAAAAATGTATTGCTAGTATTTTTACTATAAAAATCTATTTTTAAATATTCATAGAATTTTGACCTCATTTTGGGGGTTAACTACTTGCCAATAGCTGGGACCTTAATGGATGCTACCATCCCAGGTTAGGGTGGACCTGGGAACAACAATTAAGAGGTGGTTCTGTGCTCCACCAAAACCTCCCAATCAGATGCCTTGTTGCCGGGTGTAGTTTATCATCATATCCAGGACATAGCCAAATTGGATGATGTATGCTAGATGTCGATTTTAAAAAGAAAGCAAATAAATTTTTTAATTTATTTAAGCTGTACTTTGTTTTCATTGACAGGAAGAATTTCGCTAAAGACAATTTGTACAAATCACAGTAGTCTTATGATAAATCACAATATATGCTTCCTTCTAAGAAATTGTGGAAAAAATATTAATAAAAGTAAATATATGAAGCTTTATAATCTTGTATGTCAATGCTAAAAGGATGAAGTATTTAATGAAAATTAAAAGACTCTTAAACAAGTGTACAGTCAAATTGTTTCTTGGCTAATCTTCCATTTTCGATTCTGAGACGATTTTTGTAACTCAAATACTGAATTACCTCCCTTACATTGCTTTACCTAGCAGCTTATACTGAAAACAATTGGAGGTAGTTGAAGTAGACTTTAAGGAACCGAAAACATGATAAACTGGAAGGATTAAAATTGAAAATTTTGCCTTCATCAGCAACTATAGTGATGCCGAGTGGTGTCGTGAACAAAGGGAAAAAAAAAAAAAGGAATTAAGAAACTTGGTTGGGCTCCATTAGTAACTTGAGACTAGTGCCCCTCAATTGCACTAATTCAAAACAAACTGACACCGGTGTCAAAAATCAATGGCGACATAAAAAAATGACTTAGTGTTGTGTGCCATAATAAAATAACTGTATGAAGTATTGCCATTGGAGGAAGACAAATGCTGGAAGGAAATTAAAACAGATGCCCAACGACTCAGTGGTTCACAGTGCCATGCATCTCTCCAGGCATGTCAAACCCCACAACTAGAAAAATGACTCCCCATTCCAGTGAAAATGATTGTAAATTATGGTCATTTTCTTTTTTTTTTTTTTTTTTTTTTTACTAATATCTACCAAATACAAGGCCCAAGAGCCACTCAAGGTAGAGGGTTACCGTGTAGAGTTGTATTAGCATAAGAAAGGACAAGAAGTGAAGTTCTTGGGCCTATTCAGGAATAATAACTGTAGACTTGAAGAGATCAAAATTGAATTAGTAAAAATAACATTTCAGAGTTTAGTCAGAGAAGTAGTATGCAAGTAAACTTTGGAAGGGACCGGAAACCCAATCCTATACAGCAAACAAGTGCTCTTCTCCTGTTCAAAAGACTGGGGAGGGGTATGAACCGGACGATCACTGAAAATGATATGAATTAATTTTATTTTTAGTGTGCAATTTTTTTTTTTACTCATGCACTCTTTGATTTTAAGCTCCCCTCCCGCAAAAAATACTCACACACAATCACTTTGGTGATGGCTCTGTACATCATCTGATATTCTTTATTGAAAATAACTTTCTTTTTATTTTAACTTTCAAAAATTTAATGTCAATATCACTCCTAAAGTTGGACAATTGGCAATGTGAAACAGAAATAATCATTTTTTTTCTTTTGGTATTATTTTATTTTTACTATTACACAACACCCATCTCATCCCTGGCTATGATCTTTATAGTCAAATGGCCAATGATGGTGAAACACTGAAAAGTAAGGTCAGAATTGATCATGCGCATCGGGTCATAAGGTAGATTGTAATACTAAAAAAAAATGACCTTTCTTTTTTTTTTTTCATATAAGTACTCCAAATCATGATATTGAAAAAAAAAATTGTTCCTTATAAAATTTTGACATGTAAATTCATTTTTTAAATATTGACCCCCCTCCTACGAAAGGTAAAACAAACTCATCTGTAAGTTAAACAAAATTGAAATTCATTACAGAAGAAGACGAATGTCAAAAGAAAATTTATTTTCTTAAATTTTAAGAATAATTAGTTTTTTTTCTTATTTATTTTTTACAGTTTATCAACCCTTTGTGAGTTATTTAAAAATTAAAGCCGAAACACATTTTTGTAAGATTTTTTTGAGAGTGACTATATTGCATTTAAATTTTGGAGATAATGAGTTTTTTCCTTTTCAGATACAAGTGAAAGTCATAGCTGGGGGCGGGGAACATGATGGATTCATTCATTTCATGCCATTTCCAAGTTTATTTGCGCGTACGTTTAAAAATCACGTCGCGTGAGCATTTTTTGTTTTGCTTTCTATGGTGAGGGATCAATTTTTTACACAATGTGTTTACAGAAAAACTAGACCCAACCTTTTAATGTCTTTAATTTTTTTAAATATTCATAATCTGCAGGTGCTTAGTAGATGAAAAAAATAATGATTATTTCTAGTCGCAGTGCCTAAATGTCCTAGATAATATGAAATTAAGGCCTCAAGAAAAATACAAATTAATTAATAATACCTCAATAAATTCATATGGTCATTTTTATTTTAAGAACAGATGACCAAGATCCTTGGGAATCATAAGGTAAGGATCTCATATTGGTCATTTGTTGATAGAATATTATATGCTACTTAATAAAAACATAACTCAACGATGAGCGTTTATTTTCTTAAAATAAAAATGACCATATGAATTTATTATTTATTGAGGTAAAAAAAATACTACTCAAATTAATCAATCAAAGCTTCCGATTTTAAGAATAAAGATACTTAAAGAAAAAACTCATAAAATGTTATTACACGGATTAAAACAATAGACCACTAAAGCAATAAAAATAGCCTTAAAAAAAAAATTAAAAAAGAGATTTATTCTAGTTTTTAAAAACAAAAAATGTGGAAATAACAATAAAAACTGTCAGCTGTCATTCTTGAAATCCTTTTTTTAATGAATGAAACTAACAACCTGTAGATGTAAAAAGACTCAAGACGTGCCAGATTGTTTTACAAAAGAAAAAGAAATAATAACTAGAGTTTATTTTTTTAAAATAATTCCGGATCTGTAAGATGACAAGGGAAAACCCCAAATGAAGAAGAGGAAAATACAAAGGAAGTTATATATATCACTTTTTCATTTATTTGGGGATGCATGTACATGGGCAAACCCACATAAAAAAAAATGACATTGTCACACTGCCTTACTGGGGGAGGCTAGGTAAAAATTTTGGGATAATCATAGAAAATAGTTATTTTTCGTTATCAGTAACAATTTTCAAGTTGTTACCTTGGCTTTTTTTACTAGTTTAAAAAAATGAGTTGAAATGAAACAACAGAGAAAAAAATCTAAGTTATTTTTTAAGCTTTACTGAATCCATTTATTTTTTAAGGAAATGTTGAGTATTTGAGAAAGTTAGGGTGCGATATTTATATTCACTGTCAGCCAATTCAAACAAAATAAAATTCTAAGCGCTTACCTAGCAAAATAATTTGTAGTAGTAATTTCCTGGTTTTGAATTCCGAAGTGTTTGCTGAGATGACGACGAGAGAGCAAACAAGGGAGATAATTCTGCTTCTTTTTTTTTTCTTTACCAAATAAATTGTAATTATGTTTCAATCTCGAAAGTGTGAGAATTTAATCTTCTCGTTCCACAGTTGACACAGCATTTTTTTTTTTTGCTTTCTTGCAGTAATTTCAAATATTTGTAAAATCTGAAAAGCCTTAAATGCTTGTCCCACAAAATAAAAACTAAGTTTGAAAACAGATATTTTACGACGTACGTGTAAAGGAAACTGAATGAAAAAATGTAAAAATAAAAATAGAATTATTAGTTGAGCGCCTTATCGTGAAAGATGAAATTGTAGATCATGAGAGGTGAATTCGTTTCTCACTGTGTGTCTTATACTTGTTCGAAAGTTCAGCTATGTTTATTAAATATGAAAAATAATTGAATTGATCTAACTCTAGTTTAAATGCATAATTATTTCTTCTTTGCATAGAAAGTAATGCTGATTTTGTTTAAATTCGAGAGATAAAAATTCAAATACGAATTTTATTTAAAAAGAAAGAAAGAAAAAATTTAATATCAGACTCTGTAAAATTTTTCTTTCTTTTCAAATAAAATTTAAGAGAGGTTTCCCCTTTTTTAGCGGTGGGGTCCATATTTTTATCTTTTTATTCTATTATTTTTAATTTAACATTTTAAAAGTAACATTATCTTAATTTAATTTTTCGGTAATAGGAGATCATTTTTTTAATTTATATAGAAATTGTTTTGTTTGTTTTGGTTTTTATTCGTATCTTTTTTTTTTTTTTCACAAATGTTTCCACTGCATCATCTAGGTGGTGTTGATGTGGTGGAGTTCAGGGGCCACAACCTCACAACACTAGGTGTTATTGATGTTGTTTTCTGTAGCAAGTAGTTTTTTTACAGGGTAATTCTACATGTATAACCGGTTTCGAATTCAGTATTATCATTCTCCTAAACTGGTTACCAGCCAAGGCCAGATAGCCTATAGTCCGCTCTTCTAAGTAACACATAGCTAGCGGAGTGGAGAAATGGATTCATCATACCTTTCACAAGGGTGTATGAAAATGAACGCAATGACTTCGGTTGGGATTTGAAATGAGTATGGCATCCGATGTTTTATTCAGTTTTAGTCTGACTCTGTAAAAAAATAAATAAATAAAATAAACGGAAGTGGAAATCTCCGCATATATGAAAAAAAAATCCCTAAATAATATTCTTGCTTTCCAAACGTTAAAGAGTGTTTACAGTAAGTAAAACAATGTGCTTTTTTAAAATCTATCGACATTACATTTTTCCAAATACATTGTTTTAAATAATTATAATTTTTAAAAGTGTTACATTTTTTATGGAATTACACTAAAAAACGTGATAACAAAATAATTCGATACGACTTGTTAGTTTCACACGATTCATCAGTACAAAAACTATACAAGGTTTTTTTGAGCTTTACTTTTTACCCGGTAACTAACCGGCTATGTTGCACTTTTTCACTATTTTAAATTATTTTTAATTTTATTCAAACAACTAAGAATTTGACATTTTATGGGTTTAATTCTTATCTATGAACATATTTAAACTGAAACAATTATCATTTTTTTGTTTTAAATAATAACTAAGAATTTAAAGTTTTTGTTGTTCATTTTTTTAGCTGAAATAATATTTAATTTATTAATTTCACAATTATTTTTATTTTATCCAATAACCGTTTTGAGTTTTCATTTTCAAAATTCACATATAATCACATTTTTATAATTAATGTTTTTATTTCATTATGGTTAGAATACCTGGACCATGTGCACCATTGAAAATTGTTGCACAAAATAATTCCATAGATTTAAAAATTAAACATTTCATTTTTTTTAACCAATATAAATTTATTCACGGGAATTAGATAACGCAGAATAAGCTTTCAATAATAAGAATAAGATGGTTAGCATATTAAATTGTTGAAAATTAATTAAAATTGCGAACATTGAAATAAATTCTCAAAAATGTGATTTGAATTTTGTTTTTGTAGTTGGCTTTTTTTAGTTTTTTTGGTCATACTAGCGACGTAGACGTCGGCGAGGCATTGAAAAATAATTTAACGCAAATGAAAAAGTGCAATATCGCCGAACTATAAACAGATACTTAAGTTATCGTGGACTTAAAAATTAACAGAAACTGCACTAATTTTCTCTTCAAAATTACTTTTTTAAGACTTAAAAAAAACAAAAAACTTTTAGTTTAGCCAACAATGATCTGATCGTTACCAATATAGCAGGGATTAGCTTTTAATTTTAGCTTCAGAACAAAGAAATACTTTTCTCTAGAAATGGAAAAATCATGTTCGTATTTTACATATGAAGAATACCGTCCTTTTTAATACAAAATTTTCTCACAATAGAAATCTTGAGTTATTGTCATTTTTCTTACCGTTTATTTTCGCATAACATTTAAATTATCTCTTTTATTTCTTGAACGAATTTCATATTCTGAAACCTCTTCTTGTGTGTGCCTTTGAAAAAGACATGCATCAGAAATTAAACAAAAAAATAGTGTCTGAAATTAAATTTAACTATTTTTCCATAAGTAAAATTTAGATTTTAATATCCTTGGAGAAAAATCCAAGGATACATTCAATATCGATGTTATTGTTAACTTAAGGTTAAAAGAAAACTTAGGAACCCGGAAATAATGTCACATTGTTTTCGATTTTGGAGTGCAATTTTCCTTCATAATAAGATATAGGATTTAAATGATTAAAATACTTCTAGCCTGGTAGAACCGCTTTTGGTTTTGCAACTATATTTTTGGAGTGTATATTTTTTTTTTTGTTTTGTTTCTGATGCATGATTTTTTCAAATTGAAATGCGGGCTCAAAACACGAGACCAGTTTAAGCAATGTAAGGGAAGCAATTCAGTGTTTGCTATATGAAAAGAGTTTTTTATGTGCTGAAATCTACAATATCCAAGATCTTATTTAAAGGTGATGCAAAGACAAACTTGGAATTAACTTTATTCAAGAGCATTTTTATCTTTCTAGAGCGATCAATAAATTTTGACTGTTGTTCCAGTTCCACAAAATCAGGAATTGTTTTGTTTGAAGACGATTTCCTGTTCCAGAGTAGTGGCTTATAGAAAATAAAATTTCTTCAAGGTTGAGTTTAGCCTAAAATAGAGGCACTCAAAAATTTACTTAGTGGACATCTTAAAAATGAATCTGTCACCTGTGTCTCCTCCCTTTAAATCCTGCCAGAGAGTGCATTTTTCTTTAATAAGATTTCTTGAATGTTTCAGCCACTAGATGAAATAAAATAGTTTTACTACAATATATATATATACACACATACACGACTGAGTTTATCCTAAAACAGAGGCACTCAAAAATTGGCTTGGTGGACCTCTTAAAAATGACGGCACAGTGGCAATTTTTTTTAGAATTTGCATTTTTTTTTTTTTATTTGTAAAAAGTAATATGTTTTTGTATGTGTATATATTTTTTTTGCTTGTTTATTATTGAGTTGTTATTATTACCAACCCACCTGTGTAAAATAAGATGGACTGCTTCACTATCATTATAGTATGGTGTGTTTGTGTATGTATATATATATAAAAACGCACCTCAAACACACTTTATTATATCACCAACCTTTATAAAATCCATCTGTAAAGAGTCTAGGATATGTCTACCTACTACCACAGCCAGTATATTCTTTTCTCCTCTCACACAATATCCCAAAATAATCATGCAGACAACCACCAAACATAAATATGAATATCTACTAGATACACACACACACATGCACACACACACACACATTACAATCCCACACAGACAAAATAGAATTATGAAACACTTACACACATGAATTATACACATAAATGCTGCTTGACAAGTCTAATGAGTGTGAAGTTTGCTAAACCAATTAAAACTTGTATCACTAAACCATTAATATCTCCCAAAAGAAATTCTTAGAATCTAAAAATATTTTCTGGCTTTAAATAACCTGCAAAGGGTTGATAAACTACAGAAAACAAATCAATCGGAATCAATGAAAAACAAACACCAAAATCAAAATACCAGCATGTTTTTTCTCCCCCACATTTAATTCTCTGAAGCTTTAAAAAAGCAAAACCTGTTACCTTCATAAAGGTTTCCTATTTGTTCTTTATCCTATCACATATATAAAGTTTACAATACTTATCTAAACCAACTAAAATTTTTGTGATGTTAATGCCTCTTAGATAAAAATTTTTATCTGGCCCTGAGTAGCATTAACATTGTGTAACAGTTGGTTTAGATAAGTATTGTAAACTTTTATTTATTGATAATTATTACTAGGTCTGTCATTGAGTGCTTTTATTGACAAAATTCTGCTAACCTTGACATATATTAAATTATATAATTTTACATATATCAATAGGTGTTACATATAAACTCACACACACACACATGCATATATATATATATATACATACATACATACATAAGTGGACATTGAAGTCAACAGCCAGAGGTGACAGTCTGTTTCATGCTAGACACAATCGTCAGGCCATCGACAATTGCATTTAGCATGAAACAGATTGTCGTCTCTGGGTGTCGACTTCAATGTTCACTTTTATATTTACATACATTCTATCCCTTATATTGAGCACTTTAATCCATAATTATACTATACCTTAAAACTATATTTTATACTATATATATTCACACACAAACACACATATGTATACATATATGCATACCCCCACACACATATATATAGATGTTATATCAAATCTGTAAGTGGTAAGGATAATCCAAGCAAGTCTATTTAATATGACATATTAAAAAGATAGAGCCATGAAAAGAGCTCAACGTATTTATATACAGAGCAATATGATATACAAGGAAAAAACATATCACATCATCGAAGAATTTGGTAATAAAGTTATTTCACCAGATATGTTCTTAATGTCTGCCTCATCAGACTGAAATTACAATATATTAAAAATTAATTCAAATTAAATCATAAAAAAACAAGAAGTAAATGTTTAAATTACTTGACCTAGAAAAATGTTTACATTATTGAAGAGAGGCATAGGGAAAGAAAAAATGAATTTAAGTTTTTTTATATTATTAATTTTTCATTATTTTTATATACATATATATATATATATATATATATATATATATATGATGATGATGACATAAAATTTAATTTCAATGTATTTCACTAGTTGTCACTTGTACTTCTCCCTCCTACCCCTGCTCATTGTGCTGGCACCTTGCTTCTCCTTCTTTTCCCCGCCTACTATTTTCAATTTTCCGAGCTGCTAAACCTTTGTAATCACCATTAGACATTAGACTCATCCAACTCTTTCTGAATCAATTTTTGTTTCTTTTTCCTTTTTTCAATTTTTATCTTTATGATATATATATATATATATAAATAGAAAAACAGACTTTCTTTTGACAAACCCACCTAATCAAAAGATATTGTTCTACTCACCAGCTCCATCACAACAACAATTAAAAAGAATTTATATAAACTCAACATAAAATTTGTTAGAACTACAACTAAAACAATGGAAGACTTAATACAGAAACTTGGAGGTATTTACTCTATCACCTGTAATAATGACCACAAGCAATACATAGGAGAAATCTCAAGAAATTTAAATAAAAAGATTATATGAACACAAAAGAGGTCTTTTACAAAATGCTAAATGCATTAATTGCTCAATGTAATGAGTCTGGCCATAATTTATCTTTTTAATCTACCCCAAGCACTAAGATTTAAATGGTTACTATAAGCAAAAGAGAATGAAAAGAATTTAGCAGGAACCGGAAATCCAATTCTAAACAGGAAACAAGGAATAAACCTCTATTCCTCTTCAAAATCTGAATATATTCATGAAATAAACTATAATCAAAATGGATTTTTAAGGATTGTCTTATATTGTCATCCACAGACTGTTTCGTTGTATCCCAGCTCTTCAGTGTGGCTAGATGTACAATCCTAGGCTATCGTTGCACAGCAGAGAGGAAGGGAAATTTTAATGTTTTTCTATGCGAAATACGCCAGTGACCTGGAGAACTCAATTTGTACTTGAAGAGTAAGGCATTAATAGCATTAGGAGCAGCTGTTTTTATAGGAGTAAATAGGTTTGTCTATCATCCAGTTCATATTCCTCTCCAGTCTTGAACAAGAGTAGAGGTTTATCCTCTGTTTTCTGTTTAGGATTGGGTTTCCAGTGCATTTGAAAGCCTTTTTCATTCTCTTTCACTCCCTGTAGTCCCTTACATCTTAGTGGCATTATCACCTTGATTGGGGTAAATTGATTAAAATATATATTTAGTACCGCACTAAATTATGAAATCTATAATGGAAATTAACAGTTAGTATAAGAAATTGTATCTGTACAAAACTTTTTCAACACCAACAAGAGCAAACCACCTAACTTATTTACCATGAAGTGAATCTGAACTTGCTATCACTTTACCAAGTAGCTGTCATACAAAGAGGATTTACAAGTTGTGAGACTTTTATAAGAACACAAAGTGGAGTTAGGAATCTGGGTTCAAATCCTGGACTCTGTCACATTCACTTTTACACAAATGCCCTTAGAAAAGGCATGAATCCATCTCTTCTCCCCTCAGCTATGGATTAAATAACAAGGTAAACTGAACTCTCTAGCCCTGGGTAGCAATCAGTTTGAGAAAAAGAAAACTTTGAATTTCAAACCATAGTGAAAGCAATGGGGAACCATTCGAATATCTTTCTCAAGAATTTCTGACAATTCACAGATAAAGCAGAGTCTGTAGTGTGTCATGCTTGTCTACATCATGAATGGACAGGTCATTATAAAAAAAGAATGTTATACAAAGATATTTAGCAAATAAATACACTCTCGTTAAGTTATTCTTTCTCTATCAAATCATTTGAAATCTTGAAACTTTTTATATATTTTCAGATTTTTAGACATGGGTGTCCATGGTCTTTGGCAACTGCTAAAGCCATCTGGCCGGCCAGTTACTCTGGAAAATTTGGAAGGCAAGGTTCTTGCCATTGGTATCCTTTTTTTTTCTTTTCTAAATATATATATATAGATAGATAATTATTTATTTAAAAAAAATTATAACATAAATATGTTATAAAATCACTATAAAAAAAACCATTTTGTTTCAACATCAACACTTGATAAGACACCGGAGGTGTTGAAACAAAATGGTTATCTTTGTAGTGATTTTATAACATATTTGTTATAATTTTTTAAATAAATAATTATATCTGCTCTACTCTGTAATGAGCACTCTTTTAAGAATAGTAATTGTTGGTTATTGGAATTCATTCTGTATACACCAATTATATACTTGGGTATATATATATATATATATATATATATATATATATATATATAGGATGTTCCAAAATATATATACACATTTTATTAGACTATAAATCAGGTACGATTTTTGTTTTATATTTGAAAATTGGCCTTTTGGCCTTAGAAATGGATAATAAAGAATTTACACTGTTTTTTTTTTTATATTTTTAATCATTTTACTCTAAGCATGGGGTTAACTGAGTGTGAAAAGAATATAAGAAAAAAAATAAACATTATTAAGAAGCGAGAACAACCAAAGAACAGGAACTAAAAAGACAGAAGATAAAGATTTACATTGCATTTAAATTTTCAAAACACAAATTTGTCTGGAAAGCAAGAAGCTAGAAGAGAGTTACACAACTGAGAAGTGTGAGAGAAGAAATTGTTAGCATAGAACTTACAGTTACTTCCAGCCAACTCAACTGTAAAACGATGAGACTTTACTGCAAATCTAGTACTGCGGTTAAATTCATTAAGTCTTCATACCTTACAGGAAAATAATATTTACTTTGAAAAATACAAAAATGTGGCACAAGGCTAAAATGAGGGATAGAGGAAGGCTGGTCTTCAATCTGTCTTATCTTAAACTTAGCGAGCTACAATTACCAACTCAAACATACCACAGTATTCTTTACACCAAAACAACACATTCTTACTTTTCATGCTTATTACAGTCACCATAATACCTCAAAGTCTCTGTGAAGTCCTAATTAGTTCCCATATATACAATTTGTCTGTGGGGAATGAAAATAACAACTATACATACAGGAAAGTTCATCAGAACAATTACCATAAAAGTATTTATAGAAGAAGCACAGAGAATCTGTTGTAGCAGTGGGAAAGTGATTGATGCTGAGATGCCTGGTCAGGAACAATAACATTGCAGATTCTTTTTTGAATTTTATCATTTTTATTCATAATTTCTAATTTGTGCATTTTATTAATGGCTGTAGATTAAGTCTAGGTGGGCATGGAGAAAAGCCATTAAAATTAAGATGAAAGAAATACTAATAAAAAATAATTATTAACAATGTTTCATCTAATTTCTGCCTGAATTTCTGGGATGAGGACTTATCATTATTTACCTGTGAACTATTGTCCTTATCTTTGTTATCACAACATTTCAACCATTGTTCCTTCCAGCCTTCATTGGGTGCTTGTCAATTCAGAAGATATGTGGTTCATATAACATCAGGACACTATCAATCCTAAGACAGCAGGAAAACATGACCAAGAACTGTGTATTTAATTCCTCACGGTTGTGTCAAAGAATATGAAGGTGAAAGTAGCTGTCCCCTAAAAGTAAGTCTGGAGGAACATCAAAAAGTCATAATTAGGGATGAGACAATGAAATCAGGCATGGTGGATCATATGGCAGGAAAGGGATAGTCATCAACTCCTGTGGAATGAAGTAAAAATAATAGAGAAGAACATTGGAGAATTAGATGTTTGAAAGAATTAATGTGTATGCTTGGTTATGAGAATCTCCTCGGCCTTGCATAGAAATACATACAGTATGGGAGCCATTAATAAAAATGGTTTCAACAGCAGCTACAGTTGATAAGCTTTGGTGAGTGTGTATAAGTATGACTAACAGCAGCTACTAAAATGACATGAGTTCACAGAACCACTTTTTAAATTCCCTTGGCCTTTTAAGCATCCACAAAAAATCTGGGGACTATTATTTACATTATTCAGACCGTTTTGACCGTTGTACACTCCGGCCTTCTTCAGGTGGTTGGAATGTCGAACTGAACCCTTTATTTCGCTCACTGGGATAGACTGTTCTAGTTCCACGTGCCATGTTTAATGGATGTCAGTTATCTGTTATCTCCTGTTAATTTCCCTCTGAAAGTTCTCCACTGCCTTAATTGGGTATTAACCTCACACTGTTTGGGTCCTGTCAGTGGATCTAACCAATGCCTTTTGAGGACACAGTCTACCCCAGTGAGTGAAATTAAGGGTTAAGTTTGACATTCCAACCACCTGAAGAAGGCCGGAGCATACAATGGCTGAAATGTTGTAATAAATATGGCGACAAAGCTGAGGACAATAGTCTGAATAATGTAAATAATGTACATAATACCTCATCTCAGAAATATAGACAAATCTGGGGATATTTAAAAAAAAAAAAAAAAAATTGGTATGTATAAGAAGAGAGGAGAGAACTCATTGATAAAAATTTGAATGTCACTAGACAGAGGTATTATTATTCTGTTTGGAAGTCTGCTTATCTCGGTTATTATAGTCACTAGACACCTGAAGAAAGCATGCAAATACAACAGCCAAAATGTGCCTATAACAACCAAGATGAGGATACAAGTTTGACTAGATCATTTTTAATGATATATCCAGCATGTTTCAAATTTCTAATGTATCACATTTAACTTTAGTGGCTACTTGGAAAAAAACACATTTCCATTTATTTATACAAATGATAGAGAATTCACAATTGTTTGTAGCATTCACACAATGATTAAGACAAATGGAAAACTAACTTTATTCATGGAAATTCTAATATGATTCATTATCTCAAATTCAAAGATCAATGAAAAGACTTCCCTACATCTGATTTTATTTGATGTTTGGCTGGACTACAGTCATCACTTCTCAGTGGGCCACATAAGTTTTGCAGCCAATACCCCAAATCGCATTGTTGCAATTTCTCACTGAAAATCGGAAGTCACTATATGGGGGGGGTTGTGCCTTATAATAAATGACACAACACCTGAGCTCTAAATTTTTTTCCTCTTGTTCCAAGTCAAAAAAAACTTTAAAAATAAGATAATGATATGGAAAAGAGGATCTGTTTGTCACTGTTTTTAAAACTGAGATAAGGGATAAAACAAAATATGCCAGTTTTGTTTTGTCATTTAACCCTCCATTAGTACTGTGCAGTGTTTGAATATCTCACAAAAATGTTTTTTCCTTAAAATTTAACAAGTGGTATGTCAAATTTTCATGACGTGTCAAACAGCTTTCTAAATACAACTGTCAAGTAAGAACATTCTGGTCTTAGTTAAAATATTCGCAGAAATTATGTTTTATTTGTTCCTTGAAAAAAAACAGAAATCTATTTTTACATATTTCCCTTTTTGAAACTTACCAATTCATTTTTTTAATACTGGCCTTTTCATTTGATTTTTCAAAATAAAAACTTTTTATCATTTTGGTTTTCCAATAAAAACTAGAAAGAATACCCAAGACAATATATAACAAGAAAATAAAGAACTAAATGATATACCAATAATATTTTAAATGGAGTGTTTGAAAACGGCACAACTCTAATGTGGCAATGCCCCACAATAGTAATGGCAAGTTAAAAGATCTTACAGCTAGCATTTTAACCTGGCAGCAAAGAAACGCATCATAAGCATGGCATAAAACAATTTTAGGTTAATAGTTGCACCTCCTGATTACATGAAATATCCACAATTTCTTTTATTAGCAATTTTGACCAATAATCAAGTTTTTTATACCTGGGTTTAATAAATAGAAGTGGAGGACATTTTGATTTAATTATCCCTCTTCACTCAATATGAGGTGCTATCATCATCTGCTGATAAAACAGAATGTTTTGCTTGTAAATCCTCTTCCACTTCTACTCTTGACTCATTTGGGGCATCTTAACAGCATCTCTATTGTATGATATGCATATAATTCCATCCATGGTTTCTGTTATCTAAACTGGATCCCTGCAAAGCATGTTGACTTGATGGTATCCCATCAATAGTTCTTGGGGAAAAGTTGTCCTGGTCTCTCTCAACTGTACAATAAATGCCTGATTGTTTCTTGCTTTCCTACTTGTTAGCTATCTTCTTCTGTAGCTCCAGTCTTTAAGAACTTGGGAGAACCCAACTATCAACCTATTAGTCTTCTAACTCTTTTTGACAAAGTTATAGAATAAAGGAGGCACAGTGGAGTAATGGATAGCGGCTCGGATTGAGGTATCAGGGAGACGAGTACAAATTCCAATCGAATTCGATACATTCACTTATGTGCTAATACCCTTGGGAAAGATATGAATCCTCCTCTTCTCCCACCAGCTATGGGTAAGTAGTAGGACAAACTGGATTCTATAGACTTGGATGGCAACTGGTCTACTGCAGAAAGAAATGGCAACCTACTGTGGGAAAAAATATGTCTTATCCATCATGATTGCCTAAGTGTGTATCATATATGGCACATAACTGACTGAACAGAGACTCTAACAAACTCTGAATTGGCTAAGCATCTCACCTCACAGGATCTTCTTTCAGACAAGCAACATGACTTTTGCTTCTCTGTCAATTGCTGATGTGGTTTAGATAAAAGTGGTGTTGCTTTGGATATCTCAAAAACATTTGACAGGGTTTGAAATACTGGTCTTCACAAGTTGAAAAATTATGTTATTTCTGGAGAAATTTTTGATTTGATTTCTTTTTTTTAATCAGATCACAAAATGAAAGTTGTCTTGAATGGCCTCTCTTCTAGAGCTTGTTGCATTAATGTGGGTAAAGGGCTCTGTCCTTTGACCTGTTTTGTTCCTAATTTTCATCTACAACCTTCCCAGTGTCATCAGTTTTCAACTCGCTGTCTATGCTGATGGCGCAACTATTTGCTCTTTCTTGATGGTAAGTCTGATCGGTTGAATATGTTAAAATTGGATGATGATCTCAAAAATTACCTATAATCTGTTTTTAACTGGGGGAAAGATATGGTTTGTTAATTTTAATATCTCCAAAATGAAACTGCAGTTTTAATTTTAGAGAACCTTTCTTGCTTTCCATCAGCATGGCTGATGCTAACCTACTGGAGAGTAATTCATTATGCCTTCTCAGCCTAACACTTTTAGCTGACATGAAGTTTAAAGATTATATTGAATCAATTGCTAGGTCTGCTGCTAGGAAAGTTAGTTTATTGTGTTGCCTGAATTTATCTAATATATTTATCTAGAATTCATCCATGCATGGAATATTGCTGTCACATCTGGTGCTTCTGCTATGTATTTAAAGATTCTTGATAAAATTGAAAGAAGAATCTGCAACGTTACTGAGCTGGTATCTCAGCTTCAGTTACTTTCGCACCGTCATACTTTTCTTTCCCTGTGCCTTTTCTATAAATACTTTCATGCTAATTGTTCTGATGAACTTTCCTCTATGGTACCTAGAGTATTAATTTAAATGCAGTACTAGATTGGCAGCTAGGTTTCATCATTTTATAGTTGCAATGTCTCAATATAACCATAAGTTCTATGCTAATAGTTTCTTTTCTAGCACTTCTTGTGTGTGGAACTCTCTTCCAGACTCTTGTTTTCCAATCAACTTTGATTTTCAAAAATTTAAATGCAACCTCAATTGTTATTTCTTGTTTTAATTCCTGTTCTTTTATTGTTCTCTCTCCTTATTGTTTTTCTTTTTCTCTTATGTAACTCCTTATATCTTAGTGGCTTTATTGCCTTGCTTAGAGTGAAATGATTACAAAAATAAACTAATAGAATTCTTGAATCTTACTTATTATAAAACGCAGATTGTGTGTGTGTGTCTGTACGTTTATATATAGGATCAGATTTCCTACGTTTTTCAACCAATTTCAACAAAACTTCACAGGACTACATAAAATTACCTTGCGGTGGTTCTAACAGTGCCAAAAATTGGAAAAACACAATTGTTTTTGCATGAAATCAATTTGAAAACATGATTAAGAGGCATCACGAGAATGAAAGGGGGACAACTCATATAGAGTTATTATAAAACCCAGGTTGTGTGTGTGTGTTTGTTTATATATGGAATCGGATTTCCTACATTTTTCAACCAATTTCAACAAAACTTTTTTTTTGGCAGGTAGTGTTTCTTATTGTCTTGCACACTTTTTTCTTTATTTTTGCATTCAGAATGCTTAAAAAATTCCATTTACAAGACAATTGTTTATAATAAAATTCTATTCAATCGGTAGACTCATAACGATTGAAAACAATGTTTTTGTTTGAGTTTGGGTTTGACTAATTCATAAAAAAAAACAAAAAAAAAAAAAACAAGACATGCGTGTCTGTCAACCTTAAACAATAATCTTAGTCAATTTTATTTTTCAGTCTTTATGATGGTCGATACTTGATCTATCTCTTACTGTTACATCCCCGGGCAACGCCAGGCTCTACTGCTAGTAGTGTATAAAATAACATATTTATTAAATCTTTGTTTAATTTTACATTATCTTTCTTTTTTCTTTGAGTTGCTTCTGTCACACTAATGTCAGTAGTTGCTTAAATGATTGGTTAGATTTTTTTATGCTTGGGCCTCATAAATAGAAAAAGAAAAACTTTTTAATGTAATTAAACTTGTAGAATTTTTGAATATAGCATAGAACAGGTTTGGCCAAACTTGCTTAATTCAAAAGCCACATACAATAACATTTAGATGTTTGAGAGCCACAAGACATGAACAAAATTTACACCTTTTATTCATACCCAGTAAAGTTTTTCTTATTTAACTTTTATATTAACTGTAATGAAAAAAGTAACCAACATATTTCCACTAGCCGCATATTAAAAGTCGAAGAGCCATATGTGGCCCATGAACTGTGGTTTGGCTACCTCTGGTATAGAGTAAGGTATTTAGTAACTCTTTTTGTTTACTTACATTAATTACATACAAACTATTGTTGTCATCACAATGTTTTGGCCATTGTGTTCCTCGGCCTTCATCAGGTGTATATTGATACAGGTAAACTACAGGGAATTTCAAGTACATAACATTATGATAACTCCTCATCCCAGAAATTCAGACAGAAATTATCTTTTTTTTTTCTCTCTTTTTTTTTTTTTTTTTTTTTTTTTTTTTTTTAGTTGCTTAAGCCTCACTGACATCAGTAGTGGAGTCACTTAAGATTTTGTCAAATTTGAGGGCAGTTACTTATAAACAAGTTGCTTATTGCAGAAAATGTATGCTTTAAACAAATTTAATGGAGTTTTGAATCTTCAGCTATTGAATGAAAATTTATTTTGTCTTATATCTGAGATTTATTTTTACTTAGGCTTACAACCATATCATGTTGAAACACTGGTTCCTGTACAATCACCAAAGTTAAGCAATGTCAGGCCTGGTCAGTACCTAGATGGGTGACTGCTTTAGAATGCAAGATTTTGTAAGTTTGGATGTGCGAATGGTATAACTCTTAATGGGAGATCCGAGTTCCGATTCCAGTTGGGTTCATTATATTTACTTACACGCAAATACTATTGAGAAATGTATGAATCCGCCTCAGCTCCCCCATCTATGGGTTAATTAGTAAGACTTGTATCACTAAATCATTGTTGTCTCCTCCCAAAAAACATTCTTACAATCTAAAAAAATATATTCTGGTTTTAAATAATCTGGGAGGGGCTGATAAGCAATAGAAAACAAATCAATCAAAAAATTATTCTTATTTGCTGCTAAGTGAAAAAAAAATGCTAAATGAACAACACTTAACACTTTAACATTCAACCCACCCAAACACACCACATAAATATTGTCTATCAATGGTTTACCTACTGCAACCGACTCCATGTATACTCAGCCATAATATCACAACAACATCATAAATAATGAAGGAAGTTTTACAGACAGTGAAACTTTGACCACAAGCAGTGAGGCTTTGAGAGCCGCTAATTACAAAGCAGGTTTCAGTGTGTTGATTGCTAAAGGGTTAAATGTAGCAAACTTATAATTTTTGTCAAGGATTGTAGCAGCTAAATCTTCATGAAAGTTTTTGCATATAGATAATTTAAAAAAAACTCCTTCATGTTCATCCTGTAAAAACCTTGACTGCATTGAAGATGTCAGTGTGTGGCTTCATCAGGCATCCAAAGGAATGAGAGATCGCTATGGCAACCCTGTGCCAAATGCCCATCTTGTTGTTCTCTTTAAAAGGATTTGTAAACTGCTTTTCTACAGAATAAAGCCCATTTTTGTTTTTGATGGAGGCATACCAATGCTGAAGAAACAAACTTTGGTAAGATATTTTTTTTCATATTTCCACTATTTTTAACTTTTTCTTTTCTTTTTTTTTTTTTTACTTTTTTCACACTTTTTTGGCTTTTTCATATCTTTTTTTTCTATTTTTTGAATTTTTTTGCATCTTTTCTTTTTTTTACTTTGTTCACATTATTGTTTTTTTTTTGTTTTTTTTTTTACTTTTTTAAAACTTATTTTCTGAATTACTATATCTATGCTAAACTGTTTACAGCTTTTGAGAGGGCCTAGAATATGTCAAATGCATCCTCAGCAGAGCTGTAATATTCCTCTAAAAGGTACCACCTATCAGGTACTTGTTTGTGGAACCAAGTATGAATACAATGTTTTCCTAGAAATTTGTTCATGAACACAGCTGACGTTTGCCTATGAACTTGATTTTGAGGAAAGGATAAAGAGAAGGACGGGGATCAAGATCAAGGCATCAGATGATGTCCACTGACATTAGATTTCCATCTTTGGATTTTGTCAAGAACCTTGACATGAACAGCGGGGACACCAGACCATATATGGCAACATTATTCAATGCAAGGATGAATGGTAGATTTGAAGGATGGACTGAGACAAGAAAAACCTTCGGCCACAACACAAAGAACTAACTTTCCTTGCGGTAGATGTAGCTATTGATTCAATGTAATTGTTCTAGATCAGGACAATAGAAAATCTGAGACAAAGAAGGTGCAGAGAGATGCTCTTTTGAAGTTGAGCATCAGCCATGTTGATGCTGAGGCAGGGAGGTTTCTCTATGGTAAACATGAACATGGTTGTCTACCTCAGGGCTTGAGTGCATGCATGGCTGGCATTTGCCTCTGGGTCTGAACCCAATTGGTGTATACCTATGGGCTTGAGCATAAACACGGATGATATTTACTCTGGGCTCGAGCACAAATACATCTGATGATTACCTCTAGACTTGAGTTTGAACGTAGCCAATATTTACCTCTGGACTCAAAAACAAGATCATGGTCAATGTTTATCTCTGAGCTTGAGTGTGAACATGGCTGGTTTATTTCTGGACTTGAGTGTGAGCCTGGCTAAAATTTACCCCTGGGCTTGAGCATAAATAAGACTGATTATTATCTGTAAAGAAAATGGTTATTCACCTCGTTTTGAAATTAAAGTTAAGATTACAATTAGGTATAACTTTTAGTGGGTGTTTTTTATATCTGTCCTGCAGTTCTTTCATACAAATGTACATCTCAAGCATGGCTGGGTTAATCATGCATCCACCCTTCAGTGTAGCTACTGACATCAAGTAAATTGTGGATCTCCACCACCAGAGAGGAGGTCATCACTCAAGTCAACCTTGTACCTGGATTCTCTAAAGGATACTGAATGCAAAGTCTGATGATCTGGAGTGAGATGCATACTAAGCAAGTAATTAATAGTTGATTAATGGTTACATGAATCTGCACTTGGTGGCTGGGAGGTTACCTTTCACCTGTCTTAGTGTCCTTTAGAGAAGTATATTCTGGAATGATCTGAGGTGAACAGGATAATGCTCCAAGTTATGCATACAGAAGTTCTACAAAGCTACTTTTGTTGATTTCTGACCCCTCTTTCTGCCTGGACCTGAACTTAGGAAACCATGCCATGTGGGGGTGTTTTGGAACCATCCAGCAACAAATATCCTCAGTCAAATATCGATACCCTGAGGGCTGTCATCAAGGATTGATTGATTGGCTTTTTTATGGTTTATCAACCCTTTGAGGGTTATTTTAAGCTGAAACATATTTTGAATTCTAAGAATAATTATTTTTTTTGTAACTGTATATTGAATTATTATTTTTTGAGATACATTTTCTATTTAATCCATAGCTGGAGGTGAGATGGGACCATACTTTTCCCAAACATATTTGCATGTGTCATCAAGGAAGAGTAGGTCAAGATGTCCTAGGAATTTGTGGTTAAGAGTTGCACAGCTTTTTGAGATCATGTTGAGGTTGTAATTGAGAATAATAGAAACCATATTGAATAAATTATTTATTTTAATGATGTCTATAATGTTTTCTTAAAATCCTTTTGTATCAATAGGCCTGTTTATTTATAACTCTGTTTTTGAAGGTCACACCAATTTTGCAACTTGTTCTCCCCCATACTACATTTTATAACATAATGCAAAAGAGGGCAAACTTCTTTTTATTAGCTAATAGTTATTCAAATTGTAACTAATGAGTGTACTGGATGTTTTATTGATTAAATATCTTTGTCTATTTATTCCAATGTAAGAGATTATACAAATTATCATCATTGTCCAACTTATCCATTCTTTGTATAATTTTCTTAAATGTCACAAAAGAGGAATTTTCTAGTGCTGCTTTGTAGCTATCATTTTGTTGTATTCTCTCCTGCCCTCATCCAGGCACATCGCCGAGAGCAGAAAGAAATAGCTGCTGAGGAATCCGATCGCATTTCAGACAAGATTCTCAAAAACCTTCTAAAGCAGCAACTCTTGAAAGAAGCTGTTCAGAAAAAGGAGAAAAGCAAGAAAGAGGAAAAGACGCCATCAGTGTCGGTGCGTGTACCTGGTCAGTCGAAGCATAGGGACATGTTTGAGTTGGAGCCACTGCCAGAGGCGAAGCAGCGGTAAAGTCACTGAAAAATCTATTATGTGATAACTTTTGTTCCAGTATGCATCAGATGCCTTTTTCATTCTTCCTAGTCACATTATCCTCATGACCCTTTTCTTTTTCCATCATTCCTATCCCCCTTTCCATGTTGCATTGTACACATAATCCCTAACCCTTTCCCTGCCACATTGCCCACATGAATCTTACCCTGCCACATGAATCACATGACACTTTCCTTTTTGCAAATGATTCTTGACATGTACTTAATCATGTGATTAGCAACATGTTAGTTAAAATGATTTACTAAGCCAAAGCACCCAATGAGAATCGAGATTACTACTCACTCATAATTGATCTAGCAAGACAAGCTTGGTAACCATTGCATCATCCTACTAATAATAACAGCAGTAATGCTTATTAATTATTATTAATTCTACTATTAATAATAACAGCTGTTGTAATAATTATTATTACTACTAATAATAATAGCAGCAGTAATGATTAATAATAATTATCATAACTATAACCAATCATAATAACAGCAACAGTAATGATTATTATTACTACTCATAACAATAACAGGAGCCATAATGCTTGATTATTATTTCTACTAATTACTAAAGGGTGTTTTATTAAGATGGATCAAAGTCAGCAGTAAATAAATCAGTGGTATTTGTGAAAATTTATTTGTTTCTCTATTGGATCATGTTATTTAAGTGTGCAATTATGTGTGAATAATAATATCACCCAAATGTCTGCTAAATCTGAAAGAAAAAGAAAAAAATCATGAGACACTTACACTTAATTTACATTAAAATTGGTCCACGTTATTGGAACATCCTTTACTAATAATAGCAGGTACTGTAATGATTAATAATAATAATAATAGCAAAAGCAGTAATGATTAATAATGATTATTATTATTAGTAGTAGTAGTAATAATAATAATAGCAAAAGCACTAATGATTAATAATGATTAGTAGTAGTAATAATAATAATAGAAAAAGCACTGATGATTAATAATGATTAGTAGTAGTAGTAATAATAATAATAGCAAAAGCAGTAATGATTAATAATGATTATTAGTAGTAGTAATAATAATAATAATAGCAAAAGCAGTAATGATTAATAATGATTATTACTACTACTACTACTAATAATAATAATAATAACAACAGCAACAATGACTAATATAAAAATGCACACCAATAATTTGAAAAAGTTAATGCAAACACTTATGAATATTTGTGGTAATTAATGAAAAAGTAAAACAAAATTTTCATTGCAGACAATGATTATTATCAATAATAATAATAATTTGGCACATAAGAACATCAACAACTCCAGTTGTAGTTGGAGCCCTCGGATTGATTGGAAAATATTCCAATAGATTCATTGAAGGGATTCCTGGTAACCCATGCCTTAAAGAAGTACAAAAATTGTACTCACAAGTACAGACCACACCTTAAGAAGGGCTTTATCTATGTAAAATATGTGTGATCTAAAGGGTTCTTTTTCTTTTCTCAAAAAATTCTCAGTGAAAAATGTCATGATGCCATTTTTGACCTTAGGTCTCTGATTGGAACCTGGAAAAAAATGAGTATACACCAGAAATCAATGGAAATAAAATAATAATAATAATAATAATAATAATAATAATAATAGCAGCAGAAGTAATGATAGAAATTCATGGAAAAATGAAAAAGCAAAAGGTTTATAGAAATACTTTCATAGTTTTCCCTCCTGAGTGAGGTCCTCCTGAAAGCTTATTTTTGATTTATTTCCATAAGACAAGCAAATATTCACAAGAAAAGATTTCCTTATTTCCAATAAAAATATTTTATGAAGACATGGTGAAAATTTCTCAGCCCTTCCAAAAATAAAATAATTTAGGAAATTGCCCAGGCCAAGAACATTTCAAAACTCCCTCTATTTATTTTTTAATCATTTTATTTCTACATCTGTCCTATAATAGTGGTTACACTGAGAACATGAAATGGATATGCAAATCTACCAATTATTATGGGACAAAGGTAATAAAAAACATTACCTGTCCTGTAACAGTTATTACATTGAGTGCATGAAATGAGTATGCAAATGTACTAATTATTATGGTCCAAAGGTAAAAAAACATTACCTATTCCATAACAGGTGTTACATTGAGTGTATATTCAAATGTACCAACTATTATAGGACAGGGGTAATATTGTATTGTTTCATTGATTTGGCTGTTGTCTATTCAATTTTTCTTCATTTATAGTTACTTAGATGAATTAGAAGCTGAAACTCCATGGGAAGATTTTGGTCATTATACAGTTCATGTAAGTATCATTTTCATTTGTTTCTTTAATCTTATTTTGCCTGTTCGTATATATCTGTGATAATGTATTACAGACATTGAGAAAATTTTATTAAGCTTAAGTGATACATAATATTTTTCACCTGACAAAGTCTTCTTCCAAGCGAAGAGTAATCAGTGAATCATAGATACCACTGCCTAAAAATATAAATATAATTTTTTTCTCAACAAAATATAGCTCATATCGACACTGTGGGCAAAGTCCTATAAAGACTTAATTTAAAATCAATGTTAATAAATATTTTTGATAAAAAGTTGAGAGAAATTCTGTAGTCATGATTATTATTAATTTTGCACTGCCTAATAAGTGTGACACAATAAATATATATATATAAAGGGTGTTTCATTAAGACAGATCAAAGTTATTGGTGAAAATTTATTTATTTCTCTATTGGACCATGTTATTTAAGTCATGGCAATTATGCGTGAAAAATAATATTGCCCGAATGTCCGTCAAGGCTTTGGCGGCACACCTCCACTTGATGCTCAAAATTTTTGATGACATCTCTGCATAGTTGTTCCTTGATCTCACCAATATGCCTTATTATCTCATCCTTCAGCTGTTGAATTGCTGTTGACATAAACCTTACTTTTGAGATGACTCCAAAGGAAGAAATCTAACGGCATCAAGTTGCACAATTGTGGCAGCCAATTGACATCACTGTTTCTATAGATGATGCAACCTGGGAACTTCTCATTCAAATTCTGTTTGAATGTCCATATTATATGATGGCGTGAACCATAGAATTTTCTTTACCCTAATTTTTACCCTATTATGTACATCAAATGTTTCATCCATGGTTTTATACACGAGCTTGGTTTTATAACCACAATTTTTTAGTGCCAGCTCATAATCATGCTTGCTTTAAGTAAAGATATTGATATCAAAAGAACTTGTAGATAATCTAAACATAATGCCATTAGGGATATGTTTAAAAATTTGTCTAGAGTGCTTAGAACCTACATTGATATAATATGGGTATTGGTTATTTTTCCTAAATGGGAACACAGTATCATTGTACAAGTTAAATGCAATATCCAATATTCTGTAATTTTTAAATTAGTTTGGATATCTAACTTAAATCCAAACTTCTTGAATAACCAATGCAATTTTTTCCTAAAAAGATCCATTAGGTGAAACCTAGTTATATAGGTTCTGACCTGGCTCTTCTTTAGGTTATCTATTTAATATATATATATATATATATATATATATATATATATAGTTTATGAAAAACTAGGTAATCCATATGGGTAAACCTAAGGAGGATAAAATCCAGAGAGCTCAATGTAAATCCAGAGCAAATAATTTAAATAAAAACAGACCACTTTAAGGTTCCATGTAATAAATTATTTCACCACAGCCCTTTTAAAGGACTGCGGATCATCAGACTTTACTTTTTGTTTGGAAGTAAAGTCTGATGATCCGCAGTCCTTTAAAAGGGCTGTGGTGAAATAATTTATTACATGGAGCCTTAAAGTGGTCTGTTTTTATTTAGATATAGGGCTTTACGGAGCCCTCCAAAAAGGAGCACACTTCTTTTTATTTCTTTGAATAGAAAGAAAAATCTGAGCTAAACTTTTTGAGTTATTTTTTTATTATTATATCTGTGGTAAATGTATGAGAGAGAGAGAGAAAGTGTGTAGGTGCGTGTTAGTTACACATGAAAATGGAAACTATTTCAACTTCTACCCGGGACAGGTAAAGAGGTAAGTGATTTTGACACCTAGGTGTTACCATTATGATGTCTGGGACATTTCTTTTAAGTCTGAAAAAAATATCTTCAAAAGAGTCACTCTGTAGAAAGTCTTTGATGCCATTTTTTATTAGATATGTATGTGAGAGAGAGAGAGAGAGTATAAAAGCTGTCTGTAGATATTGGTGGGGGGTGGGGAGAAGGTTTGAACTTTTTTTGTTTATATGACAAATTTTCATTGCTGAATGAATAAATAAACCAATGTTTTCTTTTTAATTTACTGACAATTTATTTTTGTACACAATTTTGCTATTATTATTATTATTATTATTATCATTATCATCATCATCATTATTATTTAAAGAAAGTTATTATTACAAAATAAATGAAATCTTTACAGGTAATAACTTCCGTTGAATTTTCTTGCCTATTTCCCTCAATATTCATCCAAATGTTGAATAAAATTGATTCTGGGTCTGAAATGATATTTTTTGTCCTGAAATAAAATTCTTATTTACTTTTTAATGTATATAAATTAGCCCCTTAAACCCCTGATTTGGACATTATGGCCCTGATAGTGTTGCAGTGGGTTTTTTCTACACCACCCGATAGGTAATAATACTTTTTAAAAAAATATTGTGGAAGCAGGCTTAGGCTCTTAAGCACTCCCTTCTGTAAGTACAGCCCTACTATTGTTGTAGTGGGGTTTTATCTGGATGCCACGATTCTCAGTTATATAAAAATATAGAGGAGAGGAGCTTAGCCCCCAAATTTCAACTCCGGAACAGCTGTAAAATCAAATTTTCAATCCATTTTTATTTTACAGTTACCAGATTTGCCTACCTTGTCAAAATTACTGAATTTTCTGTTACCGAATTTTCCTTTGCTAAATTTTTCTAAATTCATAAAACTGAACTTTTATGCCAAATGCTTGGTGCCCAGAAAATTTGGTAACAGAAGATTTGGTTAGTTACTGAATTTTCTATTACCTAATCTTCCGTTTCCGAATTTTCTGGGCACCACTGCAACAATATCAGGGCTGTACTTTCTGAATGGTGGGGTTAGGGGCTAAGACCTCCTAATATTTTTAAATAAAATTGATTTATCTATGTTAAATAGAAATGAATAAAAGATTTGCTTCACAATTTCAAAATAGAAATTACCTTCTGGCAGTGTTTCTAGTTTCTGCAATTTAAAAGCATGGACTGGGTAAATGTCCAGGAAACTAAGACATATATCTTGGAAGACGTGAAGAAAGAACTGTCCAATCTGAAAAGAGACAATTCAGGTTGCAGGTCAAGTAGCAATGAGGAGTCTGAGAATGACTTCTTTCCAAATGTCCAAAAAACAGAACACACAAGTGCAGACATTTTGAACCAATATACAAGTGCTGGAATTGCAACAATTGAGGAATTGGTCAAATATCCAGAAATGTGTGAATTATTTTGCTATTCCCTCATCAGCATCTGTTGAGAGACTGTTCAGCCTTAGAGGAGGAATTTAAAAATAAAAAAACTGTCACAGATTGAAAGACAGAAATTTCGAAAAACAACCATTACTAAAATTAAACAGTTTATGATAAAATTGTAAAACTAAATTTGCTGTTTGTTGAGGTAATTCTTTTGGATTTAGGAATGGCATATACCTTATAAGGAAGTATATTGGGGGAACTTTGGTATGTTTTTATGGGTAAAGGGCATGCTGAGAGGCTAAATGTTGGTTCTTATTAAATTTGAGTATCAAAATATCTCATACCCAGCATTTATGAAAGAAGGTACATTTTAACTATGGAGAGCCAAAATAGAGCCACCGTTATTTTAATGGATTTGGAAATGGAAAGCATGAGGAGAGCCAGCTCTAGTTTTGGGTATGAGAGTGGGAGCAGCTCTCAAAATAGAGTGCATAAAGCCCTATATATATATATATATATATATATATATATATATATATATATATATATACACACACATACACCTGTATAAATAAATTAAAAATATGTTGGATTTTATCCATTTCATAAAAATATACATTATAGATACACTCACACTTATATATGTACACACACACACACACACACACTTGTGTGTGTACATATATATAAATGTATATTTTTTAGGAAATGGATTTAATGCCATTTTTAATTTATTTGTTTAAATGTTATTTTTAATGGATACTCATATTTGAGTAGATGCTCTGTGTTTATATATTAAACAGTATATTTATTTATTTACATCTGCCAGCCTGAATATTCAAGAAATCCTGTTAGAAAAATATCTGCCCAACAGCAGGATTTGAACCTACACCCTATTGGGGAAACCGTCATTAGATCAGATGGTGCATATTTTTCTGACAGAGAGCGCTAGTGTTGTTTTCATTTTTGCTTAATTTAGATGAAAGTGTATCCATTGCATCCTATGTATATATGTATATATATATATGTGTGTGTGTGTGTGTGTGTATATTTAATAAATATATATATATATATATATATATGTGTGTGTGATATTTTATCACTTAAATGTGATATTTGAGTAGACACTGTTTATTTATTAAATGACATATTTATTTATTTATTTATTTTTTTGCCTACTGGCCTAAATATTTGAAAAAAATTTATCAAAGAAAAACATGCATCCCCCTTGGCAGAGGAAACCATTATCAGATCCAACGTGCTTATTCTGACTCTGCCACAATATAAGCTATAGCTGATAGTCTGCGACAGAGAGACTTAATATAACAACACATTAATGGCCAATAATGTATTGCAGTTAATAACTCTATTGACGATATTTAAGGAATACTTATTTCCCTGTAGATAGAAAAAAGATCAAATTAAGTTGTAAAATGACATCTTGTATTCAAGTGAGGATATTTTTTTTTTCTTACTGGTCTCTTTGTACCAGTTTTTTTATTGTCTCATTGATTATTAATCAATGCTTTTATTTTGTTTCTTATTCAGGCTTCTCATCAAGATTTAAATAAAATTGATACGGAGTCTGAAGAGTTTAAAAACCTGCCTCCAGAAATCCAGCATGAGTTACTCCTTGAAATAAAGGAATCCATGAAGCGTACCTCATGGACTCGAATTGACAAGATGCCCAAGGTATGAAGGCAACAATATTGTGCATTAGAAATGGCAAGTAATTGAATACGTGGAAATACAAATCATTTCCTGTGTCAAAAGTAATTCATTAGACTAAAATAGTATGCTTCTTTTTTTTTTTTAAAAAGCATTTCATCTCAAGAGAATAAAGGCACTAAGATGTAAAGAGTTCACATAAACATCATCAGTCCCTTGATTGCTTCAGTCATCAGAGGTGGGGTACCTAAGGGCAGAAGAGACAGACACCATCCTCCAGAATGATCTGTTGGCAGTGGTTCTCAGGAGTTCTGGCATTGTCATGTCCATCCACTCTTTGATGTTGTCTGACCAGTTTTTGCATTGCCAACCCCACTTTACGTCCACCTTCAACAGTACCTTGTATGATGATCTTGCAAAGACTGTTATGCCGTGTGATATGGCCAAATGATGGCAATTTCTGACATTTAATAGTAGTAAGCAGAGATTTCTGTTGGCCCACGAGACTTTTGAGTGAAGAAACTGATAAAAAAAAGAAACTGAGTGAAAAGAAAACGTGGAGGAGAGGACGGACATTAAAAGACCAGGATTCAAGGAGACGAATGATTACAATTGATGCTGAATTTAAATTTTTGAAGATTGTAGCTGACAGCAAAGCAAAATGCCAGGGAGCTGATAGAATTATATATATATTAGGTTGGTGCAAAAATAATGACGTAATAATGTTGTTTTTGACGTATTTTTTACGTCAAAAAAACATTATTACATCATTATTTTTGCACCAACCTAATATATTACAATGAATCATTCATACAAAAAATAGATTAGTAAAGTTAATGATATAAAATGGCGAAATCCCTTCACTAACAAAATTTTAAAGGTGAATTAACCTACAAATCACTCGATGAATGTTATGATCCCTGTTTTTAAAAATTATAAACTGTATAAAGTCTTTATTTAATGCGCAAGTACTTTCAACTGTACATTCAGTCATCTTCAGACATGGAAATTATTTTGTTTTTGGTAAAATTCAGGTAGCAGCCAAGACAAAAAAATATAATGCAAATCAAAATATTTTTTTTTAAATGTGTTATTGACAATGGATACAAACTTTTGGAGTGTGCAGACGCAAGACTAAGGTTGAATTTTTTTGAAAATTTAAGAGAGTGTGTTTTTTACTAATATGGCAATTTGAGAATTTTTTTGCTGTAGGAGTTTATCAGTCAATGTGGCATGAACTAAATAGTTCAATAAATTGAGTAATGTCTCAGTTATTATCCTGAAAATTTGCATGTTGGATCAGTTCTTTTAAATCAAATATGTGGTGCAGTTCAATTTATATTACAATGAATCATTCATCCAAAAAGTAGATTAGTAAAGTTAATGATATAAAATGGCGAAATCCCTTTGCTAACAAAATTTTAAAGGTGTGTTAACCTACAAATCACTGGAATTATATATCATTATATATATATATATATATATATATATATATATATATATATGGCCAATAATTTATTGCAGTTAATAAATCTATTGACAGTATTTAAGGATTACTCACATATATTGTGGTGGGGAGGGAATATAAGCAAAAATGTCAGATGTAATTATACATTGAGAGGAACACTGAAGATGTAGGGATACTAAACTTTAAATTTTCAATTTTTGGTGTCTGATGGACCTATACATACAACTTAGCCAATTCCATTCAACGTTTCAACACTTGTTTTTTGCTTTTATCACTGTTGTTTTTAAATATACTTCATTGTGATTGCAATAGATTTGTTAAGAAAGGTTAAATATGATATGAACCTGGATGCAAAGCTACTGCAGAAGACTCAGAAGTTAGTGCAGTTTCCATACATTTTTGCCTTAGTAAATTATTTTCTTTTAATTAAGACTGCATTCTTTAAGTTGAAAGAAATATAGTGAATATTACCAGCAATACATTTTTGAAAAAAAAATTATTACCAGCAATACATTTGACTATCGACAAAATCCATCTTTACAAAAATATATCAATGAAACCTAATCTAAAAAAACTGATTTCTCATAAAGAATACATATTCTATTCATACGAACCTATCCTAAAAGTCTTGTCTGCATTAAATAACCCATTGAGGTTGATATACCATAAACCAAACCAAAACAATTATCTTATGTATACTAAGAGGAACACCATTTACTTATAGTCTATGTTTATTAAATTTAATAACATTGATGATACTAAAGAAGCATCTGCAAGAAAACATTTTCACCCCAATAGACTGTTAAATCTTGTTTTTTATATGCCATATTACTTCAGGACATATGTAATCATCATTCTCCACAACTTCCTATCTTTTAATATCTGTCTATATCTCTGAGATGTGGTATGATGATTATTTACATTATTTACACTATTCCGACTGTTATCCTCATCTTCATTGCCATATTCACATTTCAACCATTGTACGCTCCGGCCATCTTCAGGTGATTGGAATTTCAAGCTGAACCCATTATGTCATCCACTGGGGTAGTTTGATCTAGTTCCATGTGCCATACCTCTTCCGGATGTCTCAGTTATTTCTCTTTAACTTAATTCTCCAAGTTTTTTGGTTCACCACTGCTGTAGCCAGGTATTGAACTCAAAATTCTAATCACTGGATGTAACCACTGAGCTATGTGCCATCTGTGTATGAATTTTTGGAACTTAAAAACCTAATGTCTCAACAACCATTTTTTACCAGTGCTCATATTACAATTTTTCTGTTATTATTAAATCATTTTTTTTACCAGAGCTTATATTACAATTTTTTGTTGTTATTCATTGCTTTTCTCTAGCACTCCTTATTACTGGTTCCTATATTGTATTCATTTCTATGTTTGGTCAGCTCAGGAGATTTTTGTGGCCTAGCATATGTGCTGATTCCCTCAGTTTTCATATTTTCCAGTGATGTTCTCTGTTTATTATTTCAACCTCATCCCACAAGGAACAGTGATCTCCCTTTTCCCTCCATATGTGCTCAACTATGCCTGATTTTTTTATTTCCTCTCATGTTACCGCATTACAATGTTCTTGCAGTCTTACCTTAAGGGGGTGACATGTTTCTCCTTTATATTTCTTACCTCAGCTCCATGGGATGGCATACACACAATCCTTAGTCATGCTATCCTCTAATAAATGTTTGTCTCCTTACTATCCATCCCAGTCCCTTTTCTAGCATCTATTTATACAAGCATATGAGGTAGGTTATTTGCTGTTTCTCTCTGCCTGTCTTGCATTCAGTATATCCTGTGACTGTCAAATTCTCCAAGCTTTCTTTCCTCATTATGTGTCCCAAAAATTTCAACTCTCTCTGATTCTAAATATAAATTTAGAGGCGTATAAATATTCTTTTTGTTTCCATTTTCTTTAAAACTTCTATTGAGCCATCCATGGTATTCTCAGCATCCTTCTGTATCACCACATCTCTATTACCTTAAGTCTCTTCTTCTTCTGGGAGGAAATTGTTCAGCATTCACAGCCTTATTGGAGGATAGATATTACATAGCAGTTCAGAACTCTTTATTTCTAACATTTTCCTGTTTCTTAAGGCTTATGGCCATGTCACATTGAAACACCAGTTAAGCAATGTTGAGGTTAATTAGTACCTAGATGGACGACTTCTTGAGAATACCAGGTGCTTTGATGTGCGGATGGTGTAATGGATAACTGCTTAGGATTGGAAATCAGAGAGCTAAATAGCAATTCCAGTCAGGTTTGTTATGTTCACTTATGCAAAAATACCCTTGGGGAAGATATGAATCCACCTCTTCTCCTCCCAGCTATGGGTTAATTAGTAGGATTTGTATCAGTTCTTAAAATCTAAAAATATTTCCTGGCTTTAAATAACCTGCAAATGGGTTAATAAGCCATAAAAAACAAATCAGTCAATCATTTTTCTTGATACATTGCTTAGTTCCTGGAAGGCTCTTTCACTTTTCCAGTGTACCTTTGGATTTCAGTGTTAAATATTGTTATCTGTTAAAACACTTCCCAGATAGTTAAATTTCTGTACTTTGTTGATTTTGACATCTCCAATTTGCAGCTTGCATTTTGTACTGTCACTTTTGCTAGCAACCAGACATTTTATCTTCTTACAATTGATGGTTAGTCCTTTCTTCCTGCTTTCCTTTACTACTTTGTTAAGGAGTTCTTACAGTGTTAAATGTTAAGTTAATGAACACTTATTACCATTATTATTATTATACAGTAAAAATGCTCTCATTAATTGTGTACTCATTTCATATTTGCAGAAAGCAGATGATTTCTCCAATTTCCAAATGAAAAAAATTCTAAAACAAAGCTCCCTCACCACCAAACTTGATTCTGTCCGCAATGAAATGAATAACCAAAACTCTGGTAAAATTGCCAAGGAATTTGGATGTGCGAACTCTAATTCTGTTGTTGTGCAACAGCTGGCGTCAGAAGATGATTCACATTTTATTTTTGTTAAGGGTCTCCACAAACGTTCTGCCATGGACGCACTTGAAAAACACAGAAATCTTGAGGAAGATTCCAAAGATTTTGTAAAAGAAGAAACGATGTCATCAAAAAAATCCTGGCAATCTGAGAGGGATCACATCAAAGAAGAATTACAACCCATTCTCAAACAGGAGAACTTAGTTTGCGAAATTAAAAAAGAAAAAGATTTGTTAAACAAGGCTTCGAAAAGCGAATCTGCAGTCGACACTGATACAGAGTCTAGCAGCCGATATGACAGTGCATTTGAAATGAACAAAAGCCTATTATTCAGCTGGGCTCAATCTGTTGAATCCCAGGCAAAGTCAGAAGCAACAAGTCCTTTGAAAACTGCAGAAAAACCAAAAAAAACAGCTGTCCAGGCTTCTAAATTATCAGAAGATGAAAGCTCAGAGGATGATTTGGAATTATTCCACTCCAAGAGATCAGAACCACACAACCCACAACAGGAGCATTCTAAGAAGACTCCACAAAATGAAATAAAGGCTGAAATATTAGATGTGAGCAAACAGAGATTGGGTTCTAAACTACAAGAACAAACACCTGACATTATTACTTCATTGGTTTTAAATTCTGGGAAGCCATCAGTGGAATTCAAAGTACCAAAAGATGTCAACGCTATTTCAGAAAATGTTCAAGAATTGGTTTCTGATGGCAGTGATGAAGGTAAGATGTTATCATGATTTGCTTTAAATCGATAATTGATGGGTTTCCCATTATATTCTCTACAGGTTTTGAATCCAGAGTAATCCTTTGACAAATTTTGACAAACGTACGCTTCTTTCATATGTTACCATTGATTAAGCTCTCCAGATTACGATATTTAAAAAAAAATGGCAAAGTTTAGAATTTGTACATGTAAAAAAAAAACAAAAAAAAAACACAATGTGTCAATAGGATTATTTTCACTTGCCAACATGATTACTGTAGACTCCATCTGTAATTTTTATTGTTTTAAAAAGCTACTTTTATAATTTTAATAAAACCCAAACATATGAAACAGAATTATTTTCTTGAGAATTGGTAGCAAAGATATTAAACACTATTTATTAGATTGTTTATTTACAAGAATAGTTTTATATTTACAAGTTTCTAAAAACATGTGAACTAACTACAATGCAATATTTATTATTTAGCATATTATAAAGAAATAACTAGGAAAACAAATATTTTATTTGTATTATTTAGCATATTGTTATAAATATGTGTAGTGCCTTAATAAATATAGTATCAGCAGCAGCCCTTAATAAACATAATTTCAGCAGCAGCCCTGGGAGTATAAAAACAGGCAAAGCCTGAAGTAACTCTCTCTTCCTATTTTTCCTCCTTTCAAAGTGGGTGCCATGAACTTTTCACACTGAAGCAAAAAGGGCTGTGAATGCTTCACACAGAAAGCACACCTACAAAAGCAAGTCACATTCAAATACATTCATTAATTTTTCATTGTCTATGCAATTTGCTTCTAGGAAAAGAAACTTTTAAACTTTCATTTTGTTGTTTTGTTATTAAGAAATGTTATCTTGCATTGCAAATCAATCATTCTTTATAACGCCATCTGGTCAGCTGATGTACTAAAGGGCTCATTGAATATCTGATAATGGCTGTCAATATCAGATGTTTTCCATCAACCGTTGGTTGCAGTGACTTCTACAGTTGTCAAAAAGTCCAGTCAAATGCCGGACGTGATTGATCTCAAATGACCAAAAATCTGCTGCAGGAGTTGGTATACTGATGGCTCTGATGGTTATATAATGAGGGAAACGACAATTCTTTTCAACTTTAACAAATCATTTATACAAAGTAATATTGGACGATTATACCTTAAGACTTGGGCTCTTAGCTGTTCACTCTGGGCATCTAATTTTGGTTTTAGGTTGGTACATGTTCATGGGCTCAGGAGGCAGCCTAGTCAATTTTTAGGCACATTCTAATTTAAATCTAAGTGATAACTCTTTCTTGGAGTTTTTCAGTGGACTTTGCTGAACTACTCTGGAGTCTACTGATCTGTTCTGCTCGACCTGTTCTCTGAAAGCCTCAAAATGCCCGATGTAAATAACACTTCACTCAAAACCAGCTGGAGTTCTGACTGACATAGAAATATCAACCACTTCTTTGTCTCAACTGAGATTTTCCAATTTTGGGCAATTATCCAGTGCCTCAGTGGCAGTGAGAGGATCAAACTTTCCTTTTCAGCATCTCTGACTTCCACTCATAGCTGCCACCTCCTCTTCTTCCTCCAACTTCCTTAGAAACAACCTGTTACTACTCTCTTTGGGGTGTCACTTGATCCGGTTGACCAATTCCATTTCTAGGGACTGTATCAAGGGGCAGTCTGAACCTTAACTAAATGCTCACCATCTCAACTATAGTAAAAGGCTCTTCTCTGACTTTAAATTTTAGATGAAAAGATCACCCCTTGAAAAAAAATTATTATCATCTGGATTCAGCTGGACACTGCCAAAAGCATTAAGAAATGGCTGTATGAATTTATTTTATAGAGAAATCAAATCTCCAGAAAAAGATAAAAAAATATTTAATTCTCTTTTCTTTCAGGCCACATGCAACGGTTCCTCTAATCATTATCTTCAAGTGAAAAATTATTATCCAAATCAGCATCTTGTTTTTAAGCCCGAACAAAACAAATGTTTTTCAGCAATCTCAACTACCCGAAACTGCTTCATAAAAAAATGACTCTCTGACCAGACAGCGGTTACTTTCAGCATAGTTTTAATGTCCACTTAAAAATCTACATCTGTTTACAATTTTATCTCAACCAATGGGTTTAAGTGTATCCAGGCTGGAACACTCCAGTGAAGATTTAAATGTTATTGGTCAGCCCATCCATCTGTAGCCAATAATGTTGTAAAATATTTTTATAAGAAACCTTACACATTAATTATCAAAGTAGCCAAAACACTAAACAAGCATAGCACAAGAGAACAAATGAAACAAGTACTGCCAGTGAGGCAAAAGTAAAAGAAGACAAGAATCGTTAATACAAAATTTTTTGTATTGCTGATAAAGCAGATGTGAGTGGAATATCTCCCTATGGGCAAGGGAAGTGACTTGGAGGAAGGGTAAAGTTTGTATGGTTTGGAGTTGATGCATGTGTTGGGTCAGTTGACTAAGGTCACTAATGGTGATGTAAGAGCTTGCTAGCAAATTAGTTGAAGCTTGTCCCTTTGCCATGATTCTCCTTCAGTTATTATGAGCAAAATTCTTAAAAGCAAATGTGGTAGGTCATAAACTTATCTTTGTTTTTTCTTCAGCGGCAACTTTTATGATTAGCTTCTTTTTTATTTTTTAATATGTTTTTAATTTTTTTTTTTTTTTTTTTGAGGGGATTTGTTTAGTGGGTCAGATTTGATGCTCAGAGCCCCTGGGGCAGAGGACAACTTTTTTTTTTTTTTTTGGTTTTGTTTTCTTAGAATTCACATCCAGCTGACATGTAGAATGAATCAAAAAGAGATCTAATTCGAAGCAGAGTATAACAATATTATAAAGAAATATTAAAACATATCTTATTAATAAATTTATAAAAATATATATGAACATGATAACAGGAAAATTTAAATAAACATGTAATGATGAGTAACTAATTATAAATTTTGAAAAAATTGCACTTTCCATTTTTTCATTTGCTCATGCCACATAAATTCACTAAAATAGATTGTGAACATTTAGATTTACATTTTTCTTGACAATTAACAACAGAAATATTAAACACTGTTTATTAGATTATTTACAAGTATAATGTTTAACATTTTTGTTGTCAGTTCTCAAGAATAAAATATATGAATTCCGTTTCACATGTTTTATCAGAATTCTAAAAGTAACTTTTTAAAACAAAAAAATTGCTAAGGGAGTATACATTAAGAGCAGTATTAAGAGAAAAGCCTCTCTTTTGCCACCCTTTTTTTTCTTTTTTTTTTTTTTTTTTTTTTTACATGTACATTTGTTAAACTTGATACTACTAATATTTCTTCTAGATTAGCTGCCACTCAGAGCTAAAGAACACAGTCCACTCTGTTATTTAATCCATAACTGGAGGTGATGAAAAAATAGATTCAGATCTTTCAAGGTCATTAGTGCAAAGTGATTGCAACCATCTAGGATGGAATTTAAACATGGCTTGCCAATTCCATTTCTCGTGCTTATATATATTCTTCTTTTATGTACTGTGTCTCTTGAGTACATGAGCAATCATGTCTTGCCACAGCATCCTGTACTTTGTAACTCTAAGCAATTTTTTGTTCCTGTTAACATTATTACCTGTTCTTCTTTCCATTTACAGAAACATATATAAACTCATTAGGTAAGTTATTTAAAACCTTTACATCCCCGGGTCTGACGATAAACTCCATCTGTATCCTAAGTAAAACAATTAACTACATCCAACAGCAAGGCCTTTGATCAGGAGGTTTTGAAGAGTGTTGAACCGTCTCTTAATTGCTGGTGTTCCCAGGTCCACCTTGACCTGGGATGGTAGCACTTGTCAGGGTGCCAGCTATGGGCAAATAGCTACCCCCAACCTCCAAAAGAAGTCAAAAGACTATGAAAATATAAAAATAGGTTTTAATACCAGGAATACTTTTTTGGAAAAATTATTACCAGCAATACATTTTTGGAAAAAAAATATTACCAGCAATAAAAATCTTGTCAGCATTAAATAACCCATTGAAGTTGATATGCCATAAAACAAAAAAAAAACAAGGTAAACCAAACTAAAACCTTCATCTAGCTGGAGGCAAAAATTGTCGCCATAGAATTCTCTCTCTTTGCAGCTGTCAGCACATTCTGTTACCATGAGAGCATTGCTGTAATTAAACACTTGTCAACTGTTATTTCTGGTATTTTAAGCTGGAAATAGCCTACTACTGCTTTGGAACAAGGCTAAACTTCCATTTCCCAACACCATTTTGAATTCTTCTATACAAGGTGTAATATCAATTAAACCCACATTAATTTTGTTGCAATTTTTTTATAAGCAAAAATGGCTACATCAACATCTAATGAAGCTTTTATTCAGGAATTTTTCTTTGATTCAGACTCCAATGATGATTTTCAAGGCTTTACTCAAGTGGATATTAACTGTGAAGCTCTTCTTATGACACCAAGAACTCCTAAAGGATAAATAAAAGTTAAACTCCATTAAATTGTTAATGTATTTTTTTATTTTTTGCTTTTTATTTTGTATTTCAATTTTTTTGTTTTCAACATCAAAATATGATTGCAAAACAGAATTACTCATCCATTCTTTTATAAGTATACAAAAAATAAAATCTATACACAAAATACAAAGAAAGAACAATTTTAAAACAGTAGGTGCTCATGTTTTTTGCACCCTCAAAAAAAAATGTAGTGGCAAGAGGAACAATTCTAGTAGGAATTTGGTGAGTAAAGCTAACATCACCCCCACCCCCATGTCTCTCTCTTTTATTTTATAACTTTTTTGTCTTTTTTTTTTTATTATTTAGATTTCCTTGATGTAGCAGAAGTTTCAGCAAGCTCTTTGGAAGATACATATTCAACCAGTCTGGTGCCTGACATGAAACCTGACGTACCTTCAGAATCCCAGAATGTGGACAGATCTGAAGGAAAAGAGTTACCTGATGATGTGGCTGCAATCCACACTCTGCCTGATGAAGATGAAATGGAAGACAGTGTCCAGACATCTCAAGAACCCAATCAATTTGAAGGAATCAGTGAAGTAGGTTTGCTGATAAATGACCAATTCTTAATTATCATTTACTAACAGTAGACCAAAATATATTGAGTTACATGGTGCCAGCAGTAAGGAGTATATTCTCTATGACCTTCTAATGAACAGCCTTAAATGGACTACCTTTTCTAAAGCTAAAGGGCTCCAGTTGACCAACTATTTACTCATATATCCAGTGTAACAGTAAAATTGTCCAAATCATGTAACAGCATGGGATAATTGTCCATCCCACAAAATGTTTAATATCTAAAAAATAGTTTCTTTTTCCCACATTTTCTGATAGCCATCTTGACACCATTTGCTATAAGAATCATTGAAAAACCCTTTGAGTTATTCAGCTTTAAAGGGAACAGGTTTTTTGTGTCAGCCCCACTATGTCTTCCCAACCGATCAATGGTGAGAGGAAAAAATCATTCAGGCATTCAGTCATGGCACCAGCATTCATACTCTGGCTTCCATCTTCAAAGCCCATTCAAGAAACATCAAGTGAATAAGTCTAAAAAAAAGGGAACGGTAGAGAGGAAAACAGGATCAGGTGGTGACAACAATAAGAGGGATCATCATTTCAACTTAGAGCTAAATACATTTTTATAGTTCAAAGTAGAGTGCAATAGTGTTATAAAAACCTCAGAGAATTCCAATAAGATATCTTTAATCATTTCTAAGATACAACAGTTCAAAACTTAATCTAACAATTGGACAATTTTGCTGTTACACTATTTGGACAATTTTGCTGTTACACCTGGTATAAGGAAAAGTGGATTTATATCTTTCTGAAAGGCATTAATGGACATGAATTGATACATTTCTTTTTGGTTTTGAGAATTTACAAACACTATTTGATTGTTTACTTACAAGAATAATTTTATATTTACAACATTCTAAATACAATTAAAACTAATGCAATGCAATATTTATCATTTACTAATATATAAAAAAATAAATATGTAAACAATTTTTTATTCATATATTTATAAATATTTACTAAATTGTTAAAATATGTGAACCAACTATAAGGAAATCCTTATTATTTACCATTTTATAAAGTTTGAATCAATAGGCAATTAGCCACTGTTTTGCCAAACATTTCAATAAACAATCTGATAGTGTAAATAAACAATCTAATAAGTAAATAATGTTTATTATTTTTGTTGTCAAGTCTCAAGAACAAAGAAACTGTATAAATTTACTTTTATATGTTTAAGTTTGATTAATTTTAATCATCACTTTTTAAAACAATAAACATTACCCAGGAGTGAAAGTAGTTAAAATAATGATGTCAAAGAAAAAAAAACGTCCCTTTGACACACACTTTTTTGTGAGTACAAAGGTTAAACATTGCCAAAAATTCTATATGATTTTTCAACCACTTTTAGCCACAAGGACAGTGTTTTTTTTTCTCTTTCTTTTTTTGTCTCAAGATAGGAAAATTTTCTAAACTTTTAGTGAAAACAATCACTATCCTCTGAGGTTTTGATCTACTATCAGTGTCAAGTCGTAAACACTTATTAAATCTCTTACCAATAACTATAAGACAATCATTTCTTTTACCATCTTTGGAACCACCTGCAAATTGTTCTGAATCACTCTCTTTAATCACTTAGTCCATCCTTCCTTCCTTCCTTACTTGCCTAGGTGCCATGCATGATACATGCTTGGGCAATCATGTCCTTTTTCAATTCATTATTGATTTGGTGGAAGAAGTAGGCTGTTGATACTTTCTGCAGTAAACTGGTTGCCAACCAAGGTTATAGCACCTAGTCTGTTCTGCTATTTAACTCAGAACTGGAGGCAGAAGACATAGATTCATACCTTTCCCAAGGATATTTGCATGTAAGAGAATGTAATAAACTTGGTTGAAATTTGAACTCGGCTCTCTGATTTCACATTCTGAGCTGTTATCGATTATACCCCATGCACATCCAAGCTTACAGAACCTGGTAATCCCAAGAGGTTATCCATTTCAGCAAAAAGAAGACAAGAATTGTTAAAATAAAATTCTTTGTATTGCCAACATAGAGGATCAAGTTGGAATGTCTCTTTGTGGGTGAGGAAAGCAACTTAGACGATGGGGAGAGTCAGTAGGATCCGGTGGTGGTGTGCGTGTCAGGTTGGTTGAGAGAGGTCACTGGTGGTGACACTGACAGCTTGCCGCAAAAGCAAACAGTGCATGAGTGGTGTTCTAAAAAATTGACAGGGTGGATGAAGACTGAGTATTTTTTGTCATACCTTCTGCACTAGTGGCAACATTCATGATTTGCTTGTTGGGGGGAATTTGTTTTGTGAACCAGATGTGATGCTTGGAGACCCTGTGCAGAGAGAGAGAGAGAGAGACTTTTTTTTTATTTGCTTTTTTAGCATTCACATCCAACTGACAGGTTTTAATGTAGAGTGAATCGGATAGAGATCTAGTTTGAAGTAGATTCAATAAAATGTTTTGCTTGCCTGAGTTGGAATTGTCTTTAAATTCTTTGATTTCCTCCAAGTTGTATATGATATAAAATCAAGATTTTACTTTTCTTTATTTTTTCTTGATTTACCAGGAAAATATTAGAGACTTTCAAATTGAATTAGAAGCTGAACAGGAAACTTTACAGCAAGAACGTGGAAAACAGGAACGGTTGGCATCTTCTATCACAGACCAAATGTACTTGGAATCACAGGTCAGGATTAGCTTCTTGAATATATGTCTTTCATCTATGAGGTTGAGTCATAAGTAATTTCTATTTTGAAAACCAAATGTGATACCAAATGTATCATCCAAATTACTAATCATATGTGACAGTTAAATAGCGTACACTAATAGATAATAGATTAATTAATTTGAGTCATAAATAATTTCCGTTTTAGTGAACCAATTGTAATGACAAATGTATCATCCTAACTAATCATACATGGCAGTTAAGAATAAATTTGGAGTATTCTAACATACTTTAGTTTTTGCACAGCATACACCGAGGATTAAAGGAAAAGTGTTGTTCCTCTCCACAAAAGGCTGAATACAGCAAGAAAAAAAACTTGGTTCTTGGTTCGTTCTACTCTACCTGCCATATTCACTTGACCTTGCATCAACCTATTATGTTTTTTGATTCCTACAAGTGGTTACATACGGCAATATTCAACCCAAAAGGTGGGGATTGACAATGATAAATACTAACAACTGACCCCAAAAGCTGAGCTCCATAGAAAAAAGGCAATATTGTGCATATGGTAGGATTGTCAGGTTATTTTTCATTTAGACTTCTTAAAACACAAACATTAAATGCACATTTATACGTCCAGCAGCTGCAACATGTCCATAAAAGTTTGTTTGAAAAGTTCCCTGTACTCATCAATAAGAAAAATATCTTCTTATCTATATGAATAAAGCAAGAATAAACTGGAAAAAAATTTCGAACTTGGTTGGTCCATTCTAAATTCGCCCAAACTTTCATCAACCTATTATTATATTTTTTGATAGCTGCAAAATACTTTGATGGGGAAAACTCTCTTTAAGTAAAACCAGAGTTTGTTAGAAACATTTTTTACATCAAAATCTGTGGAATTTTGCTCAAAAGGTATCAAAAAGTTGCCTGATTGAATGTCTTTACAAATAATGGTGTATATACACTCTAGTGCAAACTAATTGAAACAAACACTTTAATTTCCTTTTTTTTTCCCCCCCATACAGTCAGTTTTAGAGCTGCTGGAGTGACAAGGTGTAATCGATTTCTATTTTTTCCTCAGATTAGGTCATGTGGTGTGCAGTAATATGAATCTATTTTCGGGGTGTATGATGAAAGTTGTTTGGCCTTGAAAAATATTGTGTCGTCTGTGATTTCATCAGATTTTTATCAAACCAAGATACTATTGTCCCTACTGTTGATTAGTTGTCCTAAGGGCATTATCTGCGATGGATGTTACTCCAAGGAAGCGTATGAAAATTTGAATATGTTGCACAAACACACTGGCAAGCTTTACCAGTGAGTAAATCAAAGTACTAGACTGGCCCAGAAGCTCTCTTGATTTAAATTCAATCGAGATTCTGTGGTCAATCTGCAAGGAACGACTTCATGGAATGTACATACAAAGTAACTAATATATGCACTGGGTCCTGTTTCATTGTAAAAATATGAAAAAATAATAAAGGAATTATTTGTTTTTTTGTTTTTTTTTTTTTCAATTAATTTGCACCAGGGTGTATAACTGAATAAAATATATTTGTGATTTATATTCTGAAGAATAAAGCTGATAAGCAAAAACAGAAATTATTTGTGACTCAACCTATCCTCATTCTGTACATATTCCCTTGGTGAACTAAGTTCCATTCGAGCAGCTTCTTCCCATGAACCGCTGCTTTGTGGAACTGACTCCCAAGTGGATGCTTCCTTGAATACTACAATTTTAACCTTTTCAAGTCTAGGGTTAACCATTATCTTCCCCATATATCCCCATAAACTGTGTTTCTTACTCTGTAACCCTCTACCTTGAGTGGCTTTCAGGTCTTGTACAAGATAAACATAATTGTATAAATAAAAAAAAATCAAATTTCTCAAGAAGACACTTTGCTTATCACATGCCATTTACTTATACTTTTAGGAACTGCTACGATTGTTTGGATTACCATTTATCACCTGTCCAATGGAAGCAGAAGCCCAATGTGCTCACCTTGATATAACAAACCAAACTGATGGCACCATAACTGAAGACAGCGATATTTGGTTGTTTGGTGGCAAGAAAGTCTACAAAAATTTCTTCAACCAGAACAAACAAGTGGAATTTTATTCCTACACAGAAGTTAAGAATTCAATTGGTAAATTTTCCTTAGTTTTCTTTTGAAGATGAAGCAATCTGATTATAGATGCTATATGCCAAACGTTTTGAGGCATCCCTTGGATTTGGAACAATCACCTAAAAAGGTTGCATGCTGTTTTTCAAAACAAATTAACTAGCTTATTTCAGGCCTGAAAGACTTCCTCTTCCTGAAGGTTTTTTTTTAATATATATTCAATAATAATAATGAAATTAACTCTTTACTGCATAAAGTTTCCTTAAAGTCTTATTACTTTTTGCCTAATTTCCCTTACTAAATAATGGTAATTTTACGAGTGTTATTTTAAGTAATGACACTGTTCCATTCTAGCATACTGGCTCTTCGACCCATTGGAGAAGGTATTCTCCCTCTATGGGTTAAATAGTAAAAAAGACTGGGCTCTTCAGCTTTGGTTGGAAACTAGTCTAGGACAACTCAATTCAAAAGTATATGTAGCCCTGGCAAAGCATATTCTAATGCAGCTAATGAAAATATTCACAATGACAGTATAATCCGAAATGCGGTTGGCCTTCTAATCTATGTTGTATGCCCTTGAGGAAGGTATGAATACATCTTCTCTCCTCAGCTATGGGTTAAATAGTAGGGCAGACTGGGTTCTTCAGCTTTGGTTGGCTATCAGTCTAGGAGAACTCAATTCAAAAATTATATGTAGCCCTAGCATAGCACATAGTATGCAGCTAATGAAAGGATTGTGGAATTCACAATGATACTATAATCCAAACTGTTATGGCCTTCTATTATATTCTAAAGTAATTTATAAACAATCAAAACCTTCTTCCATTAGGGTAACTTTTCACTCCATTACTTTAACACAAGAATCTTGTTAAGATGTCCATATTTTTTTTTTTTTTTTTGTACATAAGATTTACCTTGTCTAGAAGAAAGATTTCCAACATACAAACACGAAGTTGACCTAGTAGTGCCTAGGATATGCACATGTGCGATAAACCAGATGACATGTATAGAAGCATCTACTCAAGAGGGAAGAGGAAGAGTCTCTTACATCCTTGCAAGAATCTAAAATCCATGTTCAGAGAAATCCCCAAAGCCACATCCACTTACTGACAGTAATTGTTGAAATCCTGACTTTGACAGGCAATGCTATATATGAGGAATTGTTTTTAATTAGTCTGTACGATGACAAAATTGCATCAATTTTATTGTCTACTTGTACTCATTTTTAAAATCATTTTAAAATATATAATTTTGTAACTTTTTAAAAAAGCTATCTATTTTAAAAAAAAAAAAAAAAAAAAAAAAAGACAAATTGATGTTTTGAAATTTGCAGCATCCTGGAGAAGAAAAAGATGAAGATTAAAAACAGCTAGATTATGTTGCATTTTGCAGGTCTTATTCGTGAACAGATGATCAAGATTGCCCTTCTTTGCGGCAGTGACTACACCCCAGGGATTCAAGGAGTAGGACCAGTCACAGCTTTAGAAATTATGGCTGAATTCCCTGGTGAACACCTTAAAGGACTTGAAAACTTTAAGTAAGCAAAGATTTCTACTTCCATCAAAACCAATCTGGTATCATCAGGATTTATTTAGTCTAATCTTTGTTTTCCTTAATGTTTTTGGCCCCTCTGCACTTTGATTTTGATGAGGAAAATATGATCAGCTGAGTATTTTAAAGATGTGGATATTGCTCCACACATTTTTTTTTTAAACATTTCACCCTAATCAAGGCAATAAACCTACTAAGATGCAAGGGGTTACTGACTATGAAAGAATATGAGAAAAATAAAAACTTTATTAAAGAGAGAGAACAATAAAAGAAAAGGAATTAAGAAGACAATTGGCATTGCATTTAAATATTCATACCTTTCCCAAGGGTATTTGCATATAAGTTAATAATATAACGAATCCAGATGAGATTGGAACTCTGTTCATAGCAGATGTGTTATAGAGGATTTTTATTTATACAATTAACTGTATTGTCACATGTAAGAAATCTCCTCATTTTGAAACCATTAGAAGTAAAAATATACAATGGACATCAGCATAGCCTATATTGTTAAAAAATGCCATCCATATTTAAGTGATTTTGTAATTTCATTGGTTATTTTCTGCATTATTAACGTTGGATTTTTATCTGTATCATGTAAAAACATCAGTTCTTCATACGCTCACCAAAGTTAAGCAATATCAAGCCTGGTGCTGTAAGCATGGATGTGCGGGTGGTGAAACAGATAATGACTCAGAATTGTTAATTGGAAAGCCGAGTTCCAATTCCACTTGGGTTCATTATATTGACACAAAAATACCCTTTGGAAAAGTATGAATCCACTTCTTCTCTCCCTCCCCCGCCAGTTGTGGGTTAATTAGTAAGGCTTATATCACTAAAAGCAGTATTATCTTCCCAAAAAATAAAATTGTGTACAAAATGCAGACAAAACTCTCAACAAATTAATGGTGGGGGGGGTCTGTTAAAGCTAATTGTCCGTAGATGGGAAGGGATTATTTTTGAGTTATAAAACCACTATAGTAACTACCAGTAGTTATGATCATAATGTAAATACTATAAACATGTATATATGGCATAAATAAATATTAATCAAAATAAATATTAATCAAAATAAAAAAAAAAATAATAGATTTCTCATAGCTACTTTCTCATGCACGTGCTAATGCATCATACTTTATATACTGTACAGCCATCTTTGTTTACAATTGAAAGGCCCACCACCAAGTGGTCACTTTGAGAACTAATATAACTCATTCTGCAAAGCCTGCAAATTTTTAAATACATCACTGACAATTTGGAAGTTTTTGTCATCCCCCCCATACCTGCACACACACACACACACACACACAAATTTCTCTAAAGATGTCAGTCATTTTTTGGTGCTTGTATCTTTACAGAAAATGGTGGTATACCACCAGAAACCAGGTCAAGGTTCCCCAAGAAGTTAAACTGAAATCAAAACTCCGACAACTTGAAATTCATGAGGGTAAGTCTGCCAAAATTAAAAAAGCATTGTCGTGAAAAACTCTCCTTTTCACACTATGCCTTATTGTGAGCACATTTGTCCATGTTTGCCAAAATAAAAAGGGGAAATAAAAAAAAACGTTAGGTTGCGAAATTTATTATTTTTTCACAGTACAATACTCTTTAGAGTATTCCATGCACAATGGAGCTATACATTCTTTGCACCAAGTTGTCATATTTTTTATTTTTATTTTTTGCTTCTATTCTCTTCAAGATGGATGGAGATATAACACTGGCTTTGGCTTGTTCTTCCAGCTTTATTTTTAGGCAAATACTTCTGGAAATGATGTAAAATTATGAAACATTGCCAAAGAGTGAAGGTAGTTAAAAAAAAAAAACAGTGTCATGGGAAAAACTGTCCTTTTGACACTCTGTTTGATTGCAGGCATCTTATCCATGTTTGCCATTTTTCATTATCTTTTTCATTACTTCAGTCACTTACACTATTTACAATAGCAGTGTCCAAATTCTTGAAAACAGCTAATAGGTTTTATATTCTGCTTATAAGGACAAGATCAAAAGAAATATTTTACATATTTAAATTTCTGAAATGATGTTTACTGCTATATCTGTTGTGCATGTTTCTTGATATGACTGCACCCAAAATATTTAAAAAAAAAAAAAAAACTTACAATAAATAATAATAATAATGTCCTTTATTACTTGTCATATTTTTGTCTTTTCAACAGGTTTTCCAAATGCAACAGTAGTTGATGCTTACATGAACCCAACAGTTGATACCTCTGAGGAACCTTTCTCCTGGGCTATGCCAGAATTAGATGAACTCCGAATGTATCCTTTTCTAGGCAACTTGATCCACACAGGCTAGGTTTACTTATAATGGTAATATCAGCTGTTTCCTTATTAGGAAACATTAACCGTGGATCATTAGGAGTTTTGAGTCTTACAACATTATACCCCTTCTCCACCAGCAACTCAATTGATATTGATCAGATATCAATTTGTGTGTTAGCCATTAGCTACAATTCTTTTCGTAATGGAATGCTCTTAACAAAAGAAACACTTTAACAGTCCAACACATACACACAACCAAAAAAAAAAAGAACAAAAAAAAAATACAAACACTCCCCATGTTTCTGTTGTAGGGGGAACTGTAACCCTAGTGATGGTGAGGGGTGTAAATAGGTGCTAGATCTTAGCCAAAGATCACCTGTCACCAACAATGGTTTGGAGTGCTCTAGAGGTAACATAATCATGGAGATTGTAAATCATCCATTCTTGGGTTGTCTGAGCTTTATGAAATGAGTATTGTTGGTCAAGGTACAGTCTTCCTTTGCACATGCTCTCTATCCAAGTCCTCAAATCTCTCCAACATCTCCTTATAGTCAGCAGCATTGACCCTTAAACCCTGAGGAAAAAAAAGTGAAGTGGAATGACAAGCCAGAAACTTTATGCACATAACCATTGGAAAGTCCTTAGGGTTTCTGTATAACCATTCATTCACTTGACCTTTTGGTTCTGATCAATGTTTTTCTCATCAGAGAAAATCAAAGCATTCCAGGATCTTGAGATTTCTATAGTTTAAATAAGCCTGTATTGCTGCAACGTCACTTGTACAAATCACAATATCGCTGGTTCAATTCACTGTCCTCACTTTCTTCACATGTCACTACATATAGCCAACATTTCTATCCCCTTTTTCACTGCTCCAGCACTCTTTTATCAGGCCAACACCGCGGTTCACCAACCAATCAGTGTTCTTCACTTTTATTCTTGGTTACACAGGCAAATTGCCTCCTCCAGTTTGAACAATCAGCACACGACTTGCTATTGGTGGAAGCATGCCAAACTGTACAAAAAAAACCCTCATCACTGCACATACTGCTAGAATGGCTGGACCAGAGAGTAATGCCATTTTTATGAAACAAACTTGCTGATGTTACATGCCGCACGTTAAGGTAAGACCCTTATTTTCCTATACACCATATGCAAGCCACTCTGGCTCGCTTGCTTCTACGGGGCTGTTCACCACAATTTCAAACTTGCTCAACATATGCTTTGTGTGGATCAGACAGTTATCATCTGTCTTTGCAGACATGAATTGGCCTCTGCACATTGTATATGACTTCTGTCGAAGGTCCTCATGCACAATTCTTCTGACAAGGTGTCTTGAAACCTTAGGTTCTTTAGCAGTGGCATTAATTGACTTTCTGGAGTCCTTATCAATAATTTTCTTCACCTTTTTGTACAAATTTAGGTTTTCTGATGGTATTAGGACTCTTAGCTGGTGTTTTTACATTTGGTTACTGCTGTAGGATCTCCGTCAGAGACATTCAGCTTTTTGAAAACTTTGACAACAAACGACCATGCAACTTTTAAGAAGCGAGCAATCTCTAAATCCCTATGCTCTGCCTTTAAGCCAATGATTACAGCTTTCCTTTTCATTTGCTGAGTTACCTTGATGCTTGACGTCACTCATCTGAAAAGAAATGATAATCAGAACAAGATAGAGAAAAGTCAGAGCTATTAAAAGGTGCGCATCTTCAAAGAACTGAGCAACTCTGTAGATATTGTAGATAAGTAGATAAGTGTAGATAAGTGACTTAAGTAACACTCCCAAATATGGCAGATATAAATATTTATAAAATTTCTTTCTTTCATTTAATGGATTGACCTTTTATGGCTGTGACAATCTTCCTTGATGCATTTGTTCAGATTCACATCCAACAAGATGGGTTGGCTCAGATCAAAAACTGATGAGGTTCTTTTACCTGTGCTTGCACAAATGAACAAACCTGCCCAGGTAAGTCAGTTCATAATTTAAATTGTTAAGTTCTTAGGGAGATGAAACAAAATTTCAGCCAATATCAAAATATTCAAATCCTAAATATGAAGCTTTTAATTTTACCCTCAGTACATTGTATGATATTCAGTTTAGCTTTGTGCATCAGTTTCATAAAAAAAAAAAAAAAAAACATTTGGTGACATTGTAATTATGAGTTCAATCACTGAGCCAGGTTGTACAGACTTAGACTGAGTAGAAACACGGTTCAAACTCAGATAATTCCAGGTACAAATTCATTTTATAATTTAAACCATTACGTTCTTGAGGAGGCATGGTGGAGTAGTGGATAGCGGCTCAGATTGAGGAAACGGAGAGCTGAGTTCGAATTCCAGTCAAATCCATTTTATTCAATTACATGTTAATACCCTTGAGAAAGGTATGAATTCTCTTTTTCTCCCCCAAGCTTACAGGTAAATAGCAGGACAGACCAGGTTCTGTAGCTTTGGATGGCAGAAAGAAATGGCAACCTACTGTGAGGGGGAAAAAAAAAATTGCCTTGTCAGTCATGTATCGAAAGATACATGATAGCCTAAGCGTGTATCATGCATGGCACATAACTGACTGATATACCCCAAAAAATTTTTTTAAAATTCTCAGTGTTCACACTCTCTCATGTACACATTACTGTAAATATCACTTTATTCTGATGACTTCTTAAAGGACAAAATACGTCACACAAAATCCTTTTCCACTTTGTCATAGTTTTCCCTAAATTGTCAATCAATATGAATCAGTGATGTTTGTGTTTGGGAACATACCAATGGACTATTATTAAATCTTTTATAACATTCCAATAATGTCAACAGGGCAGGTAATAAGGAAAATATGTTGCTGACTTACTGACGAAAGCTTTTTCCCCCAGAATGCTTACTTTGTGGAACAGACCCCCAAAAGGATGCTTCCTTGATCATTTCATTCTGGGCATGATGATAAACTACATTCAGCAGCAAGCCCTTTAATTGCTGTTTCTCCCAGGCTCAACCTAACCTGGGGTGGTCCCAGCTTTGGGCAAATAGTGAACCCTTAAACAAAAATCAACAATACATTTTATAATAAAATGACCAACAATACATTTTTATAGCAAAATGACAATCAATGCAACCCTAAAATATAAAATACATTTTTATAGTAAAATTACCAACTATACAATTTATGGTCTGCAAAATATATATTTAAAAAAAACTACCTTTACTCAGAAAGTATAAATTACGTACAAAATATCTGTAGTTGAAAGTAGAAAATTATGAAAGATTTAGATTTAAATAAATAACTCATAGAGGTTGATATGCCGCAAAACAAAATCATTCAACTGACTAACCAACATGATAGAACTTTCATGAAATTAGTCCATATAATATCCTACAATTTCTTAAATCAAACAGTATTCCAAAATATAACTACAACATAAAACACGTGCATAACACTGCCTCTAGTAATCATGCCTGCACAAAAGCTGAGTATCATCTACTATGTATTAAATTGCAAAAGAAAAGTAACATCTGTCATAGTTTTATCACTTTCAAAGCTCCCAAGAAAATTACATTTTGACATGAAATGACCCATAATAAGTTGATGTGCCATTAAAGAAATAAATCAAATCAATCCTTGATCACTACAATCTTAACCTCTTCAAGTTTAGGACCAACCCCTCATAACTTACACTCTTACTTCCTCCTTTTATGCCTTTCAACAACTTCATTTAGTAATCCTCTACTTTGAGTGACTCTAGGGCCTTGTATTTCAAGAACAATAGTATATTAAAAAACATTTCGATGAAGAATCAAAACTATTCAAATGACCTTTAATAAGTTTATATGAAACCTGTTTTCTTCGGTCTTTATTTCTGTAGTATTGGCTGAGTTTGTAATAAAGAAAATATGTTGCTAACTTAAAAATTACAATGACAATGCTTCATCTAAGAAATGTACACAGCTAAAAAGTTTTTTTTGTCTTCCTTTCAGCCACAACTGCAGATCACTGACTTTTTTTCATCTGCACCTCGTCCAGAAATCAGCCCAGAGAAATGCAAAAGCAAACGAGTGAAACGAGCTCTCCAGCGCTGTCTGCAGCATGTAGCTTTATGCCCAGAGCCATCAACTTCACTTAATGAGGAACGCATGAAAAGAGCTAAGAACATCGTAGAAGAGATGAGAAAGACAGGAACCATGCCTAAATGTCCTTCCAAAGCCGCACAGGGTCAGAGAAGAGGTATGCCATCTGCTCGAAGGGGTCAGAGACGTGGCGCTAAGGTTGCACGTACCATTGAAGTGAAAGATGAACTCTCTCTTTCAGAAAGCAGTTCCTCAAATGAAGACTGAGGTTGTAAAATAAAGGCAATAATTAAACTATTGACACATGGAAAGAGAAAGTTAGAAAGGAAAGAATCTTTTTTTTCTGCTTTCTAAACCATACTGATTTGCAGAATTTATTTATAAAAATGTTATTTAACTCCAAACATGTGGAAGATTCTGCAGATATTCAGAAAGAATTTTTTTTTTTTTATTTTTTTATTGAAGCTGAGACTTAATGGTTTTCGGTTCTTTTCGTCTTGGAAACTGTTAACGAAGTATCTCATCTGTATAATAAATGTGAATATCAGTGTGTCACACTTTTTCAACTTTACTCCCAGAGGCCGAAATACCACATATCATACAATTTTTGAATCAAGCTAACTCCATGAACAAATTAAAAACATTCCGGGCTGGATCCGGACTCACAATCCTGAAATTTTGGATTCCCACGTTTTCATTACTGCGATTGTTTCAGTGTTTTTTTATATGATTTTTAATGACAATTTTTTTATACAATAAAAATTTTTATAACTTGGAAATAAATTTTGGGAATAATCGAAATTGATTGCAAAATCCAGTGAAAGTCACCCATGAAATAAAAATAATTGTTTGTACGGAAAGTAAAGTCCTACATACATCAAATTGTCTTTAAATTAAGCGGCGGCAGAAGAATTATTGTTGAACTTTTAAAAGGTAAAGATAAATATTAATGCAATACTTAAATGTAGCAATCAATTTTGAGTTCTTCTGTAGTTTATTGTTGCATATCGCATCTACTCCTCCCTACCTATTGTGATGAAGGCCCAATTAAGGCCTCTCTGTGGGAACTAGATTAAATTATTTTAAGCTAGTAAGAAATATGTGTCACCAGAAATTTCTCTGTCCTTTGATAAAGTACATCACAAAGAATTGTTGGAACTACTCGGTACCCTAGACATATTAGGGAAGGATATTAAAATAATCCAGAACTTATACTGGCAGCAAACATCTACATCTGAGTTCAGCAGATATACAAAAATAGAAAGTGGTGTAAGACAAGGCTGTGTCTTCTCACCAGACCTATTCAGCAAAAAAACAGTGAGGTGATTTTGAGAGAATTAGAAGTCCAACCAGGATTCATTATTGGTGGCCACAAGCTTAGCAACATATGATATGAAGATGACTTAGTGTTGATAACAGACACAGAAATGAAACTACAAAAATTCTGACAGAAAGTAGCAATGGAAAGAAAGAGAAAAGGACTAAACATCAATTGTAAGAACACAGGATGTATGGTTGTCCAAAAAAGGAACAGTTCAACATTACAAATTGCAGATAGCAAAATCAAACAAGTACAACAATTTAAATATCTGTGAATTGTTTTGACAGAAGACAGAAAGTGCAGCACTAAAATCCAAAGGGATGGGAAAAAGTTGCCTTCCAAAAGCTAAGCAAAGTATTAGGAAAAAAAGAAAAGTGCTGAATTTTTATGAAATTTCAGTCTTCCTCTGACAGTGAATGTTGAAGAAACTTGAATCAACAGAATGATGCTGAGGATTTCATGAACTGAATATGTGAGCAACAAAAAAGTTTTAGGGAAAATGGAAACAAAAGGACACTTAGAATCAGGAAGAGAAAGGTTAAATTTCTAGGGCACCTAATGAGGAAAGAGGGCCTTGGAGAATTTGACACTCACAGGATATATTGAAGGCAAAAGGATAGTAGTGAATAACATACCTTACAAGTTGGATAACAGAACAGGGTTTAGGAGAGATAGCAAAAAGACAACATTTACTAAGAGCTACAAAGAACAGGAAATTGTGGAGAGCCATGATCGCTAACATCCTGAAGGGAAATGGCATATAGAAGAAGGACATTTACTCCAGTAAGATAGTGATTCAAGACAATGTAAATGGTGAAAACAATGATTGTTCTGGAGCAGCTGACATGATATTTCACTGATACAATATTGAGATCTCCAGGATGGTAGAGTGTGACATTTTTTCACAAAGATTTTAAAAAAATAAAAACCAGGAAGTAAAAAGTGTATTTAGAAAAAAATATAACCAAATGGTTCAAAATTATTTGTTTACAAGAGAGCTCCTTTTCTTCTCTGAGTTTCTGATATGAATTTAAACTGCAAGTCATATTTATTAGAAATAAAACAAAGAAAAAAAGATTTTTTACCATAATCCTCTGTGTATAAGATGCGGGTTTTGTCTATCCAAAATTGTGTCCAGAAGTCTGATGTGTTTTATGCTTTATTTTAGAACTTGATCCCATTTTTTCCATCGTTCAAAATCTAAAGGCGTATTATAAAAAAAAGTGAAGTAAATCTTTCATGTTTCTGTACATTTCAAAAGAAATACCTCAGACTGTCACAAAAAAATTAAAACCAAACAAACAACTTGATACTTATTCAATTTTTTTTCAATTTAATTTCTCAGTGAGTATTTGCGATTTAGTGGTTTTATATTCCAAAACTCATTACCATTTTTTTGTAATGCTTACAAAATGTGCCTTTTCTTTTTTTTTTTTTTCTTTTTTTTCAACAAGTTTTGTTCATTTTCTTTGTTCTAAAATCAGGTGTGTTTGTTTTGTTTTTGTTTTTTTTCTAGAATTTTCTGCATTTTTAACTGCATCTTATACTCCCTTGCAATCTATAGAGAAAAAGCTTACAGTATTTTCTGTTTTACAAACATCTAGATCTGGCTAGTGCATAATCAAACACTATCTAATTTCTCCAGTCTATCCCCTTAATCACTCAGTCACAACCACTTCTCCAAAAATAAAGAGAATAGTTGGATTGAAAGATTTAGCTGATATATTTATTAAGCATAAAACAAAATACTTATATTGCCAATTCAATATTTAGTAAATTTTCATTTTTTTATCAGTCCATTAATTTCACAAGGTCAGCAGATTCAAATGCAGTTCATAAGCCATTTTGGAGGCTTGTTTTTTTTTTTTGTTTTTTTTTACAGTACGGTTCACAAGGCCTAGGAGCCACTCAAGGTAGAAGGCTACAGAGTAAAGGACATAGTTTATAAGGATATGTGAGAAAGATAACCATGGAGCTCTCTAGCTATGGAATCCCTGAAAGAATGTTCTCAGTAATAAAGTCATCCCTAACAGAAAGTCTTTGAAGGTAGTCCCAAGTGATCAGTGCAGTTTTTGCTTCTCAGTCCAACTCTCTCTCTACTTTACATAAATGATCTGCCTTAGAGTATACTCCAATCATTTGTGAATATCTCTGCTGATAATACACATGGGCCTGCCCCCTACGTAGCCTAAGTTTCTTCCCTATTTTCATTATATGAAGAACAAAACCTCATCCACTGTGTATCTTACTTAAAATCAACACTTTATATAAATGAAGAATTGATTTTTTCCTATCTTAAATTTGCATTCATCTTTTTTCTGCAAGTGTTTATATCACTGTGGTATTGATTCCCAATGACAACCTTTTTACTATGAGAGTCAGGTTAAAGGAGCTTGCCTCTATTGTTAAGGTTAACCAAAGGTACTGTGAGAATCTAGGCCTACTAGGTAGGTTACTATTTCTGAAAAGGCATGAATTTTAACCCAGTGTATAGTGCATACAATCAGTGAAAATGCATGATTTTTAACCTTTTCAAAAGATTTATCTGTGTATAGTGCCCACACCATTCTTTTGACTTTTAAAAAAAAAAATGATCATAAAAACTTGCACTATACTTGAGTATACAGGCATTCCTCCATTAATGTGCATTTGATTAGTATTAGTTTTATGTACTAAAATTTGATTACTGCCTACATAATACTAGATTAGTGCAGTAAAACATTCTTCAGTTTAACCATAGTAATTGAAAATTGATTTTTTATAGTTACCAATGTACAAATTAGCTGCACTAATCAAGGGATTTCTGTATACAGCAATGTGTTGTACAAGATTTTATTTTTATGGACATATTTCTAATAAAATAGAAACAATTTTTTTTTTTTTTTTGCTATCACATAAATTAGACTTTATTAATATAGAATTAATGTTGAAGTAAGCTTTGAATTGTAACTCTTTTAGCCTTCTATAACTGAACAATGGCGTCCATCATGAGAACCATAGCCTTTCACGTTGATCTGCTGCTTCTTTTCTCCCATGATGCCACTGATATTCAATTTTGCCTGATGTCCTCCAACTTTTCTGCAAGAGGAAAAAACAAAATTATCCACATTATGGGAATGCAAGTAAAATACAATGAAAAGTGAATTTCTATTGTATTGAGTCTCTATTTGTTAGGATTTGTATGAAATTAGTGAAGAACAATATATGCATGCAAAATGCTAGCAGATAAAATTTGCACTGATGTACTTAGCATTAGCCAACTTTACCTATGCCTAGTAGAGATAGAACTTATTAACTATGGCTTGTGAGAACAGCTAAACAGTTCTGCATTCTAGTAGCTCAAAAACAGAAGCATAATAATTTTCTATGTATGATAATTTTTTTGCGTTTAGCTTCTCAATTTTCTTGTTTCTTACCATCAGACTAGCCAAAGCGAATACAGTCTCCAATTATCTTGACTGGTTCTTGTCATTGGATCAAGACTGTCTGATGCTAAGAGACAACAGTGTTGAGAAAAATATGAATGATTAAAGAAATCTCCTCAACCACTGTAGCCTGTTTTGGAGTTATTCACATACAGTGAATGAGCACCCATGACTAATATATGTATATATAAATAAAAAGAAAGAACAGTGAGATATATAATCCAGTGTTCTGATAGATATTTTTATTTTTACAAAATAGTGCTCAATGTAAATTTACAGAGCATTAATATTATAAATTGATTTATTTAAAAATGTTATTTTTCGCTACACAGTTCTAACCATGTTTCAAAAATGGAAGCTAAAAGCTACGGATTTTATTCTGTAATTAAATTAAAGACATTAGTTCCATTTCATCCTCAAGCGAATTTTGGAGTAACTTGTTAAAATTACTGGGTTTTAAAGACACAGCTAAAATCATAATTCACGTTTCCAAGGTTACAGATAAATCTACTTCAACTAGACAAGGGGTGTCTGGGCATTCATTATGTCTGTAATTTGATGTATCCGTTATTAGTTACGTTTTGGTAGGGGGTAGGGATGTATTTTTCAATGAAATCTGATATTATTCATGCGATAAGAGCTGGATGGATTCATGCTGCTCTGAATTCCTTTGGTCATTTTGACAGTTTTATTGGTTCCTGGAAAGGGAATGTTTCTCTGTTAAGTATGTGCGTTATTTGGTTCTTAGGGAGTGAGTGAGTATGATGTATGTATGTTAGTATGTTATTTAGATCATTAGAGAGTGAGCATGATGTGTGTAAGTGTATATATTATGAGTGGGTGTATAAGTGTGAGGCCTCAACACCTCTGCAAGCATGTCTGTCTTGTGTGGGTGAGAAATGTGTGTAGGGCCTGATTTGTGGGGTTATATATTAATTCTATGTTGTTAAATTTGTGAATAAGCCTGTCTGGATGGAGTGTTTTTAGGCACAGAATCCACTTATCTTCATGGTCTTCTAAAATTTTTCTAATGTTATCTGCTCAGAACTTTTCTATTTTCTCAATTATAGTGAATTTGGCATGGGTTTTAAAATCGTGTTTTTGTAGGCAGAAATGTTCTACAGATAATAATCTTTCACGGGGAGTCAACTTAATTCGATTGTGATAATTATTAATTCTGTAGTGAAAGAGCCATTTAGATTTTCTTACATATTGTTTTTGGTATAGTGTGCATTCTAGGAGGTAAATTATGTTACAACTTCTACAGTTAGAGTCATGGTAGATTTTGAAAGTAGATTTAATGACTGAGCTAGTGAATGAATTTGTGTGTTTGTTGTTACATGGTTGGGAAAAACCTGTTGTTTTTGTTGTTGGTTTATTACAGATTACCTTGTCCCCTGAAATGTGGTTACTACCTATGATTTCTTTTAGTCCCTCAAACAATTTTTTTAGGTCTTGTTTGAGATGTAGTATTTCCCAGCGACTTTTGAGTATCTGAGATAGTGGAGAAAGAGTAGCATCTGTATAGTAATGTCTGTGTTTTGTGGGGTGAATGTAGAGTCCTTCTCTTTTAATGTATCAAGTATGGAAGGTGTGTGATCATTGTCCCCGTAGTGGGCTTTTAACTGTATTCTTCTGAAGAAGGATTTCAGGTCCTTTGCCAAGGTGTCTTTATCAAACTTTGGGGAACTAGCACAAAAGCTTAGTCCTTTATTTAATAACTTGAATGTGTTGAGCAAAAATTTACTGTTACTTAAATTTATAACTTGTCTGTATGGGTCATGTTTGTATTTGCAAGCATGGCGAAGTCTCAAAAGCTTGTATCATGTCCTCTATTAGGTATGCTATACTCCCATCCAAGTGTACTGGTTGGGGGCTTATCCCATTTTTTTGAAGGTTCAATGTGCTTGCTGTTGATTGTCTACTAGGGGCTAATCTAGGTGGTCTGGGATGTCTAATGGGGTTATGCATTCTTTCTTTGGCAAAGATTGGCAAGAAATACACTGTAACAGTTACAGTGCATTTCTTGCTTTATTTAATTGTAATATACAAAAAAATATTCATGAATATGAAAGGATTATAATAAAAATATGCAGACATAATGTTTGAAATTTATTCAATCAGACATATATATATATATATATATATATAAAATTGTGTATTTGGACAGCAATTCTGCTTATATACATGTTTCATTAAAGACGACTGATAAGGTACTGTGATTAACCTTTTCATTTAATTTTTCTTGTGTTCATGTAAGTGTTTTGTTTTCTGGACATAAAATGTGTAAAAATTATCCAAATGTTTTGTATATCCAAGTGCTTTCTGCTATTCTTTTAGTGATTAGCAAGGATTTTTTTTTTTTTTTTCAACTGTGTAGATTTTTTTTTTGTTTCTAAAATGAGGGGAATTTTTTTCCAAACATGGTCACTACATTGTGGCCATGTTCATAGTTAATATTATTGAGTATTGGCTTTTTTTTATTATTAATACTTCCATTATTTTTATTCATTTTTTTATAAGTGGATGATGCTACTATACTTGTATTTTCTACAAGTATGTTTCGGATAGAGTTTGGTAGGTTTCCTCGCGTCTTTAAATGAGTCCTAATTGAGATCTGGCCAGAGAGATGTAATATGAACCTTCATGACAGACATGAAGTGGTATGTCCAATATAATTATTCATGAATTTGGTTTGATCAGGAATTAAATTCCTTAATGGACATGTGTATTTGTAAATACAGGAATCCCTCGATTAGTGTGGCTAATCTGTACATCAGTAACTATAAAAAAAAAACTCAATTTTTCAAATACTGTGGTTGAATTGAAGAATGTTTTACCACACTAATTGAGTATTATGTATGCACTAATCAAATTTTGGTATCTAAAGACATTTGAGCACTAATCGAATGGGCATTAATTGAGGGATATTATAATTGTTCTTTGTAATAAATATATATATATATATTATCCTAATCCAAATTGTGATGAAAAGATAATGATTTTGTTAAAATATGAAAGTATGAATGAATAGAAAACTTGATATTTTCATCTTTTACTCACTTTGCTGCAAAGAAGATTTTAATTTTTGTCCAATAAGCATCTGCATGAGTGACATGTCCTTCAAGATAACCACTACTGGGCTCCGTATAGAAAGTTTTGGTATCACAACATGAGCATGAAACATCTGAAATGTCATATCAAAAGAAATTATAACATTTAAAACTCAATTCACAAATGCAAGACAACAGGTGACGGTGTTCAAGTATCTCTTTTCAGTGCAGATCTGGTAAATATTTTAAATACATTTTTACCAATTTCTATTTTATTACATTGCTTAATTTCTAAAAGCTAAGAAATATGTTATATTTCAGTGGCAAATGTCTTGCAGCTATATTACCTGTTCTCGTACATCGTGCCTGGTCAGTAACTAGAGGGGTGACTGCTTAGGAATAACAGATGCCGTAAGCTAGGATGTTGGGGGGTGTAATGGATAACGCCTTGGAATTGGAAATCAGAGAGCCAAGTTCCAATTCCAGTTTTATTCATTCACATGCAAATACCCTTGGGAAAGGCATAAATCCACAATTTCTCCCCCAGCTATGGGTTAATCAGTAAATCATTACTCCAAAAATTTCTTACAATCTAAAAAATATTTTTTTGCTATAACCAGCAAAAGGTTGATAAGCTGTAATTATTCAATCAATAAAACTTAGTGGCAAACAATATTTGGTTTATATTTAACCCTTTCAATCTAATCTTGCAAAAACAAATTTTTTTTATATTAATGAGTTTGTAACCAACTGAGGTCACCATTTATGCATGGAAGTACCCTTTAGGAGATTGTAGCAATAAAACAAAGCACGTGACAAAAACCATGAAGAAGGGTTAGTTTGAGTATAGATCAATGGGAGAAAGAACACATTAAGAATCATAATTAGAACTCATAATTGAATAGTTTGAAGCAGAACCAGCAACAACTGATGACAAGTTTAACTTAGCAGAAATGAGTAAATCCACTATAATGATAACTTTATAAGTCTGAGTAGTTCGATAAAGTCCAATTGGCAGATGATCTAAAAAATTGCCTGCATTCTGTTATTAAATGAGGTCAACAATGGCTTGGAAATTTCAATGCCTCCAAATCAAAACTAATCTCTTTTAATCATCTGAGAGAACCCTTTCTGCCTTCCATCAGCATTGTTAATGCTAAACTCCAGGAGAGTCACTCATTGCATGCTCTTGGACTAACATTTTCCGCTGACATGAAGTTGAAATATTATATTGAATCTGCTGTTAGAAAAGTTGGTTCCCTGTATTGTGCTAGACAATTTTTCTTGCCAAAATCTATATTTCTTGTTTATAAGTATACCATTCATCCTTGCTTTGAATATTGTTGCCACATCTGGTCTAGTACTCTCTAGTGAGATTCTTGATAAAATCCAAAGAATAATCTGCAATGTTACTGGTCCTGACCTGGCATCCCAGCTTGTCACTTTCCCACTGCCATAATGTATGTGATCCAATGTTTTTAAACACAAAGTATTTTTTTAGGAGTGAGACAAAAATATTGTAACATATAATTATTTTTTTTTTTTTTTTTTACAATAATGTTCACCTTGTACAAGACCTGAAGACTACTCAAGATAGTCACAGAATAAGGCAAAATTTATGTAGATATGTTGGGGAAGATAATGGTTAACCATAGACTTGTACATATAGTAGTGATTAGGGAAGCAACTACTTGGGAGCCACTTCCACAGTGATTCATTTGAAGAAGCTGCTTAAGTGGAACTTGCATCTCTCGAAAGGAATATGTAAGGAATGAGGGTGGTTCGTTACAGTGCATGTGGCATGGCAGGTCTTAGCCGTGAAGGTTAAGACTGGTAAAACTCTCCATGGAAATAACCTTGTATTTGTGGGAAAATATTTACGAGATTAAAATATTCAATCTAATCTGTTTTCCTTACCAATACTGATGAAGAATAAAGACTTTGACTGTGATGTATTTATCAGTGTAAATTCTTCCCATTTTTCCTGCCCAATCCAACATATACCAAAATCAATTTTATCAGTGGAGATGTCAAAATCTGGGAGTGCAACTTTTGCCTCTGTGGTTATTGTCTGCAAAAAAAAAAAGAAAAATGAGAAAACCAAAAAAGTTTTTCTATCTGAATTTCTGGAATGAGGAGTTATTATTTACACTATTTACATTCAGACTATTGTCCTCAACTTTGTTGTTATCACATTTCGGCCATTGTGCCCTCTGGCCTCCATTAGATATATCTTGATTGTTGCAACTTACACAGAATTTCAAACTGAACCCTTTATTTAATCCAGGGGTGGGGGGAGGTGGTTAGACTGTTCTTGTTCTACTGCCCATGTCTAGAGATATCTTGTCTAGTTCTTATCTTTAGTAAGAATGTAGAGAGAGTAAATAATAAAATGTTTTATGATTAAAATCTTCCATTACCTTTTGACATTGAAAAATGTGTTAGATATTTTCTGCTTATGTAATTCTCAACTCTTATTCCTCAGCCAAACATACTTAATCCAGATCACATCTACAAAGTTGGATTTGTTCTGTAATATTGTCATTGTAAAGACTAATAAGAATATTATTTATTTATATGCAGACTATTGTCCTTGTTTTTTATGTTGTGCCCTGTAGCCTTCAGATGTATATATCAATTAAAGTAACCTACAGGGAATTTTGAACAGAACCCTTTATTTAATCTACAGTGTAAATTGTTCTCGTTCCACTGTCTATGTCTAGAGATATCTTGTCTAGTTCTTATTTTTAGTACTGCTTGATTATTCTTCTTCCACCAAGTCCAAGTAGACACTGCCTGGTCCAGGGATTGAACTCACAAATACTATGTCACCAAATTCATGAACCAACGTTTTAATCCACTTGGATAATACTTGGCGGAGAACTTGGAGCCTTAAGCCTAACCTGCCTGCTGATGAGTGCTGCTGCTGCTTGTCATACTTGACTGGACCTACCAAAGCTTTCTTTTTACAGCTGCTGCTGAAGATCTGCTGTCGTTTCTCTTTCTTTCTTTATTAGCAACTTCCATATAATATTTATTTCTACTAAGGAGGTCCTCATAGTCTAGCATATGCACTGATTCTTTCAGATGTCTAACTCTCCGGTGTTCTCCCTTGTCCAGTATTTTCTCTTCATTCTACAAGGGCTAATGTCTACTCTTTTCCCTGCATACATGATCAGCTATGCCTGATTTCATTGTCTCACCTCTCACTATGGCTTTTTGATGTTCCGCCTTACTATTGGGAGGCAGCTTGTTTCACCATTATATTCTTTGCCACAACTTTGCAGTTGTGGCAAAGAATATAACGGTGAATGAAGTTTACACATTCCTGTTATTAACTAGGTCAAGTATATTGGCTCAACTTTTTATATACAATGACATACACAAAACACACATATATACCTGTTCCATATAGAGAACAATATATCACAAATATATTGTCTTCCTCCTCAACCCTTCTGTTTCCACCTGCTGATGTTAGTTGTGATTCTGATCATTTCCCATTGGTATATATCTGAGTGGCCACTTGTGATTTTGGCATTGTGTTACAGACATCGGACAATCCCGTTCTTTTTGCACGATATTGATGGTATGAATTAAAGTTGAGGTATTGTCTGGTAAAGGTTGACTTTTAAATACAGATGCCATGAACCTATTCTCTGTGTGAGCTATTCGTACATCGAAGACTGATTATTTTCTTCTTCCATTGTAAACTGCATCAAAAGTTTTAGTTCACTTTGTCTAGCAGGAATCTGTACAAATACTGTACAATAGCCAAGTGGGTTGGTTCATCAATTTGTGGATATAGTCATTTTGAGTTCAATCCCTGGGTTGGGCAGTGTGTACTTGGACTCAATGGAAATGGGATAAGCAGTAATTGATCAGAACTTTGACATGGGCAGTGGAATGAGAATAATCTACTCAGAGACTGAACTCATGGCCACCAGATAAACTGCATACACTTAAACAAATGTTTATATCCATTAGACAGTTTCCCATAGTGGAATCCTAAAGTCTTAATGTCTGTTCTTTCCTGATCAAAGACACACATATGGTATTCAATTCTATTGGAATGGGTTTCTGATAAATAAAATATTAAAAAATTTTTTAAAAAATCCTGATGACAACTTGTAACACACTAGAAATTAAAAACCAACAAAAGCCAGAGAAATCAATTCCAGCTCAAAATATGATATTCAAAATTTGCTCAGCAAGAGAACAAGAAATAATATTGTTTTTCAGTCAATTAAAAACTTTAAAAGTAAATAAACACATCTATCTGAACCACTTTTTATGGAAGCCAAGCTTTTAAGGCACTTTAAAGCATAGCTAAATTCAACAGATTGTTCAGACAACATGCCATTATGCTTGAGCCCAGTCAATTCCCTTACCACCATGGTAAAAGGAACCTGACATCAATGGAAACCACTTTAAATCATTGCTAATAACAGTAAGAAATAAATTTTTCAATACAAATTTTATTGTACCCTTATTTTTCTTTTATTCCTTCCAAATCAATTCAACCTGCTTTGAAAATCTATTTGGGCTTTAAATGTTGAATTAATAAAAAAATTTTTTTCCTTACACACACAAAAAAAGGAACATTGACAAACTTCAATACATTTCTCTTTTATTCCGTTCTAAAATCTAAAGAGCATTATGTACATTGATAAATTTAGTATTTGTTAAATACTGCTGTAACTATTTGTTTTCAGGTTTTGCTATCCAACTACAGTTATCTGAAAGCTTCAATTCAACAAGGTTTACTTCTCAAACTTGGTGGACATATGCCAAGCACTCAGAAGCTTGTGGCCTTTTTTCTATTTAAAACCGTCAGCTCAGTAAAAAAAAAAACTGGTAACTGACTCACTAAAATTGTTGTGTCTATAGTAAGCAAAATGAGGATACCAGTTTATATCAGTATGTAGGGATGCAAAGTGTGATTATCTTCCTTTGGTCGAGAAGAAATCAGCAGGTGTCATGTGACAGCTGGTGAGTAATATCAATTCATAGAGTGTCAAAAGTCAGTTGCTTTTTATCCCACCTGGAGGCAAGAGATGCCTTCCCATGCTTGTTACTATGTAGCCCATGGAGAGGACAGACATCACAAGCCCACAGCTGTAGGGTATACAGAGGAACCCATATGGTCTCACCAAAAACACAAAGGATATCAGAAACATGCTCTTTTTCCTGTTGGAAGATATTACAAGTAAGACTCTCTCTTTTCACACTGCTTGTCGTATACATATGTTACAGTTTCTCAGTGTGGACAAATTAGTGATACGTATGCATATATCAGTATGTACAGTGTGGTGTAATGGATAACAGCTTGGAATAAGAAATCAGAGAGCTTTGTTCAAATTCCAGTCAGGTTCATTACATTCACTTACATGCAAATACCCTTGGGAAAGGTATGAATCTATCTCTTCTCTTCTCTTCTCCAGCTATGGATTGAATTGCAGGACAGAATGGGTCACATAGTCCTGATTATTAACCAGTCTACCACAGAAGGGAACAGCAACCTACTGCGGGAAAATCTTCTATCTAGTCAGTCATGAATCGAAAGCAACCTGATCACCCAAGTGTGTATCACGTATGGCACTTAACTGACTGTCTGCAAGTATGTACATGGTAAGGTGGGCCTCTCTTTTTTTTTTCCATTCTACAAACCTCTTTCACCACAGATGCAATGTACTAGTAATAATACTTTGGGCACCTCGAAGTGGTGTAATGGTTAACAAGCTTGTCTCGCTAGAACAATTACGACTGAGTAGTAAGTTTGATTCTCACTGGGTGCCCCCTAATTTCGGCCTTGTGCCACATCTAAGCTACGCTTGGAAAATCAGGGCACCTCAACGTGTTGTAATGGTTAGCAAGCTTGTCTGGCTAGAACAATTACAACTGAGTAGTGAGTTCGATCCTCACTGGGTGCCCCATACTTTCGGCCTTGTGCCACATCTAAGCTACGCTTGGAAAATCACTACTAGTAATAGTACTTTGTCCTTGGGAAATGTACGAATCCATCTCTTCTCTTCTCCAGCTATGGGTTGAATAGCAGGACAAACTGGGTCCTATAGTCTTAATTGACAATCAGTCTATCAGAGAAAGAATCGACAGTCTAGTGTGGGAAAATCTTCCTGCCTAGACAGTCATGAATCAAAAAAGACATTGAATGTCAAGGTGTATGTATACTGATGTATAAAAAAATAGATTTGAGAACAATTCATGTTTGTCATTCCTTTTCTTTCAGTTATTCTGTTTCATCTGTGTATTAAAGTGTTACTATATTGCAGATGTATTAATACCTATAATGAGAAAATGCAATATTCCTTCTTGCTTAGCACCTCCACTAAGTGTATAATAGTACAAAAAAAGGGGGGGGTCATTCTGACTCCCCTTTTGAAATCCCTAAATAGGATTAAGATATACAGACCTGAGTTGTTTCATTTCTGAACTTTATGGTTATGGCATTGGTGAACTGCATCCATATTTCTTTACCAACTGTTTTCAAACTTACACCATCCAGAAGGCATGTATCTTCTGCTTCTAGCATCTGCCGGTAACTCAGGATTTCTGAGCTTAAAAGAAAACCCACTTTTACCTAAATGAAAAGAATATAAAAACACTTGAAAGCAAAGGTTTTAGTTCTCTTTTGTGAATTACTTTTATTAGTACAATACTATATTGTGGCATATACATTTACCCATTATTCATTTTATCATGAAAAGGTTTAGATTTTAGTTAATGAAAGTTTACAGGTCAATTGTTATATTTATTGACAATATTTCACATATATTCACAATTCATAATGGCCACTCTTTGTGTTCAGCATAGCCCTTAATCTTTTCTCAACTGAAGTGCATGATATCTTTGCTCAAATTCTACCACAACATCAGCTTCTTTCATGTCTGACACACTTGAGTATATGTGAAACATTGTTGTCTAATATAGGCTATAATGCAAAGTTCAGAGGATTAATGTCAAGGATTGATGGAGGCCAAATTGACTTGTCGAAAATTCACAGAAATTTCTCTTGCATCAGTTCTGCATCAAATTGGTCATGTGCGTGGGAGCACCATCTTGAGTGAAGATGTGACTTCTAAATATAGGTGGCAACCAGAACAACACATTTCTCTCTAACATTTGTTGATAAACTCTGCTATTCAATTTTACTCCTCCTTCAACAAACACCAAGGGTGATTTCAAACTATCAGAAGCAACAGCAGCACAAACCATGATACCATTCAGTTTCTGTCACTTGGAATGTGTTCTGACACTTTCAGAGATGTTTCCTGATGAAGTAGTGTAAACCATATTATTTTGACCACAGCCTACACATTGAATAACTTCTTATCTGACCAAACAAAGACTGTATAACACACTGCATCTCCAACATTATTTTCCCTCTGCTTGGAGGCACTTGAGAGCAGCTGTTGTTATTAAATCTTGTCTGGTTTTAGCCCTAAATCCTCTTTCATAATCCTCTTAGCAACCACTCAGAAATATCCAGTTCTTTTGCAATCTTACTTATGCTTCTTCATGGCTTTCACTTTGTCCTCTTCTTGATGTCTTCAATGACTCTCCTGATACAAACTAAACTGTTTCTTCCTGGAACTGGATTTGGTGAGGTTGTTTACTCCTCTTAAAACTTTTTTCCACATATTTAAAAACAGTTTATCTGCAAGCTTTCAACTGTTTTATCACCTCACTATTTTTCATACCTGCTATTTTCAATGTGACAATTTGGTCACGTTTTGTTTGAGCCACTGTATTAAACTGTAAACAAAAGATTGTTAAGAAGTCTTATGCAAAGTGTGAAACTATTTTTACAAATAGGTATGTTTCAGTTTATGTTTAAATAATTGGTAAATATTTATGCCATTCATAGTACATAATAATTTTATTGGTATAATAATTTAATTTACTAACTTTGAAGACCATAGAAGACGTTCCAATCCATTTTGTTACATTAATGTTACAGATGATTACAATTTAATATTTTCTTATAATTTATAATTTTACTGAATACTTTTACAAGACAATAGATTATCAAAAGTTTTTTTTACATAAATTACATGATGATATGTTATGTGACAAAATATTCACAATAATAATAATAATAATAGATGCTCTTATGCTACATCAAACATGGCTCTTATGGCTTCTAATCTTGACTGAAGGGTATTTTGTTTTGGTGAATTAAGATGGGGTACAGTAAATATCCCATTTTGTATCACAGATTTACTTGTCATTTAACTGACTGTGATAAATCTAGCAGGATGTGGTAGTCAAGACAACTTTGAAGTCACATCTAGACACTTGAAAACACCCTGAATTAGAGACCCTGACTGGGTTAACCTGCCTGAATGTATTTCTAACTGGGCTCTAACTGTAAGGTTATGCACTGCTTTTATTAAAAGCTGTCAATGAACCACAAACACATTTGGCTGGAATGCATGTGCCTGGTATGACATTCTTATCAAACTGGGTATCATGATGGTAATATTAGGCTTCATATATTTGTACCCCAACATTATTATGATAGCAGGCTGCTCTCTCTCACACGATAATAACAATAATAATAATATGAGCACTTGGCCAAGTGGTTAGAATTTTTGCTTTCTAACCACCAGACCTGGGTTCAAATCTAACCATGGTCACTTTGTCAGAAAGGTGACTTCTTGATGTTATCGATCTGGAAGAAGCAATCCCAGCATGCAGCACTTTTGGAAAATACCTGAAAACCATACCACGAGTTGACCCAAGCCTTGTGAGTGAAATTGAGTAAACAGTACCCTTGGGAGCCTTGTTCAGATTGTTGATCACGCTAGATATCATGCTCTCTCCTAGAAACTTTAACTAAGGTCTGCTCAGCATAGTTGCAGTATAAACTACAGGTTGGCTCTGGGGGTATTGAACAAACACTAAATGCACCTGAGCTAGTGTCTGCAATAGGGATTAGCTAGCCACCCTAGTAGATGGGTATACTCAATATGAGTGGCCAGCCATTAATTAATAATAACAATAATTTTTGCTACACTAGAGCTTAGTGAAATGTATGTATTAAGGGATTATCTTAATCTTGGGTAAAAATAAAACCTATAATTAAGCATGGATATTCATGAACTTATAATTAATACTAGATACCAGAATATTTTATAAATCTATGACTAACATCCGATTTTTCAGTGGGCTTTAATAGGTTATAATAAGAACCTTATAATTCATAGTGGATTTTTATAAACCTATAATTAACACTAGATTCTATAGTGGACATTAATAGAAAGATCCTATAATTAATACTGGACTTTTATGAAACTATAAATAAAATGAGATTTTTTATACACCGATAAATTAATATCAGATTTTTTACAAGCCTATTATTAATGTTGGATTATTTCTTTTAAACCTATAATTAATATCAGATTTTGATTTTAATTTTTATAATTAATGCCAGATTTGACAGTGGGTATTAACAGGCTAAAATGGTCACAAATCAATGGAATGGCTACAGTGTTCTTTTAAAGCAGTAAAACATTTTGTATCTGTCTATATTTCTGAGATGGGTTATTATGTACACTATTTACATTATTCGGACTATTGTCCTCATCTTTGTCACCATATTTATTATAACGTTTCAGCTGTTGTACGCTCCAACCTTCTTCAGGTGGATGGAATCTTGAACTGAACCCTTTATTTCTCTCTCTGTTCTAGTTCCAAAGAGGGTGAGTTCAATACCCGGTTAAGGCAGTGGCATACTTGGAGAGGCAAATTAACAGGAGATAACTGACAACTGACATCCATTAAAACATGGCACATAGAACTAGAACAGTCTACCCCAGTGATCAAAATAAAGGGTTCAGTTCGACATTTCAACCACCGGAAGAAGGCCGGAGCATACAATGGCTGAAACATTGTAATAAATATGGCGACAAAGATGAGGACAATAGTCCAAATAATGTAGAGTAAAACATTTTATTGAAAATCTAAGAAAATGTTTGAATAATCCTTAAATGGAAAAGAACAGCACACATGCAGCTTACAGTGAAATTTAAATTCACAACCCACTTTATACAACACAAGTTCTCTAAACCAGTGATTTTCAATGTGAGCCCAGAGAAATATTTTCAGTGGGCCTAAAGACACCAGGAGCAGTGTAGTCATTAGTCAGGATTTTTATTTTCTACTACATTTTGCTTTTGTAAGTAAAATGTATTTCCTGTTACATGGAATTTCTATTTGTGCTTATGTAGGCTTGAAACTTTTTGGACACCAATAATGGGCCACAACAAAGAAAAGGTTAAAAAACACTGTTCTAAATCATAAAACCATACAAGAGAGCATTTCTTTTCTTCTAAGAAGAATGATTACAACAAATTAATAACTAAAATGATATTGATTACAATGCTATTTTTAAAAAAAATAATAAAAGGTGTTCTCCAAACCATTAGGTGCTTATGAGGGTAGAGTGTAAAGAAAGTTGAATGTTTTTCATTTGTATTATCCAAAGAACTCAGTTGAAGATTAGTAAAAGTGAAAGGTTCCTTGGTCAAAAGCATAAAATTCATTGATGTCTGAGTGAGGTTTATCAATTTCAGTGAAGATATCATCATTTTCTTTTCACAAAGCTGCAATATAAAAATTAAAAATGATCATATTAAGACCCGACCATCATGTCCTAATTTGTTCTAAGATCAAAAAACAGGAATTAGAATTTATTAATAAAATCTTATGCAATGATGGCTATCTTTGGATATAGTGCATTGCATTTTTGCTATGATTCAACAGTTCTATAAAACAAAAAGTATTCGGTTCCAATAAATGTCCTGTATATTTAAGATTACCTTGAATTGGAGAGATTGCTATGAGATTTTCTAAGCAAATCTTTGTCAGTGTTAGGGATTGTTATTTTGCTGCCAATTCACATATCATATTCTCAGACAAGGTTAAAATTCATTCATAAATATGGCTATATCTCTTTCAAACTAGTTTTGTTATTTATCTATTTAAGTATCAGTGTCAGGGTGACTACATCAGTAGGACCACCCAGAGAAGAGAATTGGCAGCATACATTAGGTTAACTTGAAAATTTGTATAAGTATTCTGTTACATCCAGGGCTGCAGTCTCCAAACATCTTGTTAATAATTGGTAATATATGTTGGCCACCTGTAAGGATATGCTTTCTGTGATGAACAAATCACATTCTGACTTTTATCTGAAAGTTTTTAAGACAATTTTATTAAATTAATTGTAAACAAAGGAATGGTTGTTGGGTCTCAGTTTGAACTGTTTATAACATAAGTATACAAATCTTAATATATTATTAATATATGTATATTTAGCATTCTGCTTCCATTTGATCATATTATATTATTATTATTTTCAATTCAGTGAATAATATAGGTCAAGAAAGATTTCAATGCATTTGCTATGTAATAGTTTCTTTCGACAGCAATTTTGTGCAAACTAAACACCAAAGTGGATCACAGAAGCCTTGAATAATTCTCCAACTTCTGATTGGCTAATATATGTGAAAAACATTATAACACCTACACACAAGTGTTCAAAGTCATTTTACCACCAAAATCTGGTTATGTGTTCTCAAGCCTATCACGTGATTCACATTAATTATAAATACTTGGACACATCTTCACTCTTTCTCTTTTGCCTTCTGTCACATACAAGATGTAGCTCAGTAGAGAGGTCACGTTTTCTCCCTTTGGGGAAAACACTATGACGCACACACATATGTATGAACATCACACATCTACAAGCATCTAGGAACATTCATTCCTTCAACAACAAGTACACAAAAACTTATCAACTTCTAACAGTGAGACAAGAAGAATTTAATTACAACGTACACCACTGTCGAATGCATTTCTCACTGTTTGATATTTATTTCCAACCATGGAATTTTTCATCAGTAATAACTTATCTTACAACTGTTAGCTTGAGAGTGCATAAACCTCAAAACTCACTCTCAGCACATTTAGATTCAACAGATTGGTCGGCAAGGAATTCTCGATAATTTATATTAAATCAACTCAGAAGTGTAAAGTTTAAAAGTTTCTCTTTGGACATGAATCACAGCTTTTGATCTTCAACTTATGTTCAAGTATTTTTCTTACTCGACAAACTTTCAAGAATTATCTACATCGAACCTTTTGTAGAAGAACTTCTTTGACAACTTTCCTTTAAACTGGAATCTACTTTCGTCAAGTAATTTTGAACTATTATCTTATTTTCAGACAAAAAAGTATTTTACCTTTTTAAACCCTGACAAAGAATCAATTTAGCAGATAAAAGTAGATAACTCCTACTGCATTCTTAATATTAAAATTCTTAACTAAAAGGATTTGTTTAAAAACAGTTTGTTTGACTCAGAACTGATTTATTCAGTGATGGCAAACAGGAAGAGGTTGTTTAGGTGATGAATAGTGAGAAGTTTAGTTTTGAAGGCAATAAAATTAACAAGCCATTCCTTGCCCCAGTTGACAACAGACTGCTGGTCATTTTTGATATCAGCTGACAATTTGACGTTATTGAGGTTGAGAAATGATGTCATGAGAAAGATTTTTGATGAAAATTAAGAAAAAAGTAGGTTTAAGGATGAAGCCCTGTGGGTCACCTGCATTAGTACAAAAGGATCTAGAAGATTAGCCATTCAAGACAACTCTTATTTCATGATTTGATAAGAAAGACTTTGTCCTGGCTATGATGATAAACTATATCAGGTAGCAAGGCCTCTGATTGGGAGATTGGAAGTTTTGAGGAGTTTTGTACCACCACTTAATTGAGATTGTTCCCAGGTCCACCCTGGGTGGTATTGTCTGTTAGTGTCACACTTATGGATAAATAGTGAACCCCCTCCCAAACAAAAACAAAAAAGTCTGAAAGTATAAATATACATTTTTAGTAAAAATACCAGCAATATATTTTTATATGAAAAAATTATCAACAATACATTTTATTTGTACTTGAAGACATACAATTGCTTTCAAAAATTTTAGTAGAAGCCATAAAATTGTGTTCAAAATATTTCATTTTGGCGTTAAATAATCCATAAAATTTGACAAAAATCAACCAAAAAGCCAATGTGAAAGAACATTAATCTATATAACGTCCTACAATTTCTTAAACTGTATTCCAAAATATAACTACAACATAAAACACGCACATCACCACCTCTAGTAATCATGTCCTCGCAAATATGTATATGCACAAAAGCTGAGTATCATCTACCATGTATTCAATTGTGAAAGCAGAATAACATATCATATTTTTATTACTTCAAAACTCCTAAGGAAATTAAATTTCAGCATTAAATGACCCATATGGAGTTGATATGCTGTTAAACAAACAAATCAATCAATCAATAAGACTGAATCAGATCAAAAATTTGTCTGGAATACCATAGCCTTTCAACTTGTGAAGAAGACCAGCATGCTAAATCCTGTCAAATACTTTTGAGATGTCCAAAGTAGCGGCTAGAGCTTCACCAGTCTTACCTAAAGCTTGACAGAATCTTACAGCAATAATCATTAATATATCAGCTATTGCTGAAGAGAAACGAATCATGAATTAACAATAATATCGCAGAAGTAAATCATTAAAAGATCTTTGTCTTTCATGACTTACCTTGTTATTCTCTAAGAGTTCACACAGGTTGCATTCAAAATAGAGTTGATCTTCACCCATAAAATCTACATAAAGCCTACAAAAAGAAAGAAAAATGTTTTTTTTTTTTACAAAAGACATTAACCAATATATTAATATTTACTTTTATTAATATTTTTATTAATCACCCATGGCAACACACTTGCTATTACAATGATGAAGGCATTATGCAAAAATGAAAATTCAAGCTTAACACATTCCCTGGCATAGACATGTATGTACGTTTTTACCGAAAGTGTCTTTTTCAGACACAGACAAATAAATATGTCCAAAACATAATGTTCAAAAACCAGCTACAGATGTGTTTATACATTGATCTTGATTCTTTTTATGCCCTTTTGGGCTTGAAATGTGTCCAATGTGTCAACTCATATGTCGGCCAAAACGTTGTGATAAATATGGCGACAAAGATGAGGACAATAGTCCGCATAATGTAAATACTGTACATAATACCTCATCTCAGAAATATAGACTAACAGTTTCTGTTCTCGCACTTCTCGCTTGTGGGGATCTCTTCTGGCTTATTGCTTTCAAGTTTGATCTGCAAAAATTAAAATCCAATGTCAATTGTTATCGTCTGTCTTCGTAATTCCTGTTCTTTTATTGTTCTCTCTCCTTAATAATGTTTTTTTTTTCTCATATTCTTTAATGCTCAGTAAAACTCCTGCATGTTAGTGGCTTTGTTGCCTTGCTTGGGGTGAAATTTTAATTAAGATTTTAAATCTTTGGTATTTGCTATGTGTAGTAGATACATAACCTTGTCAACCTGATTTAATTTTTGTTTCTATTTTTATTGATGTCATTTTCACATCTTGTTATAATTCCTTTCTCTTTTGAGTTGACAGATTTGTAAGAATCAGAAAAAAGGAAAAAGTCCTCCTGATTTTAACATTTTTTATTTTACTCATACTAAAAAATATTTGATAGACTCCAGAAGATAAATAGACCACAAAAATGTATCATGAAACATTTTTATCATCTTCTTCTATGGTTTGTGTCCATTCAGGACATAGGCAATCTCCACAATTTCCTATCTTTTGTAGCTTTTAATAAATTTTGTCTTTTTGTTATCTTTCCTAAACTTTGGTGTATCATCCATTTACTCAAGCTCACTAAGTATGTTGTTCCTCTTGTCTTCAACCTGTCCTGTGAGTATGGAATTTTCAAACATGTTTTTCTTCTTTTACTGGCCTAGAAATTTCAACTTTCTCTTCCTGGTGTTAAGTATAAGTTTGCTTTTTGTTTCCATTTTCTCCATTTTTCCTTTTTGTTTCCATTTTTCCATTAAAAATTTGTTGTTGCACACATGTTCAGACCATGGTATCCTCAGCATCCTTCTGTAGAAGCACATTTCTATTGCTTCAAGTTTCTTCTTTATTCACTGCCATATAAGAAGGTTGATATTACATAAGATTTCATTACTCTTTTCTTGGTGTCTGTCTATATTTCTGTGGTAAGAAGGGGAATTAACAGGAGATAACTGACATCCATCAAACATGGCACATGAAACTAGAACAGTCTACTCCAGTGAGTGAAATAAAGGGTTCAGTTCGAAATTTCAACCACCTGAAGAAGGCCAGAGTGTACAACGGCCGAAACATTGTAATAAATATGGCGACGAAGATGAGGACAATAGTCTGAATAATGTAAATAATGTCTTTTCTTGGTTTCTAACAAAATTTTCCTGTTTCTTAATAATTTGCTTAGCTTTTGGAATGCATCTTTCGCTATCCTAATATGCCTTGGGAATTCAGTGTCATACTTTCCAAGCTATGTTAAAGCACTTTCTATATATTTAAATTGTTGTACTTGTTTGATTTTGGTATCTGCAATTTGGTTGAAATATCCAATTTGCATGTTGTGTTTTTCTTTTGCTAATACCAAAGGTAAATAATTCCTATTTTTCTTTTTTATGTAAATAAGTCAAGTAAAGAGAGTACAAATGATGTTTTGGATTTATTCTATTCTTTTGTTTACACAAAATATTAAAAAAAAATAACCAAAGAAATTCAGTTTTCTTTAATTAAAAGGAGAAAAAAAAAAAACCTTTTTTTTTTTACGTTATTTACTAATGTCCGCATCCTTATTGTTACAATAGTCTTCTGCAGATATCTGTTAATCTGGGTAATCATCAGGAAATTTCAAACTGAACCATTTATTTAATCTACAAGGGTAAATTGTTTTCATTCTCCTGTTCTTATTTCAGGATATTTCATCTTGTTCTTTTTTAGTACACCTTAGTTATTGCTCATCTATTTTCACTAAATCTAAGTCTGTACTTCCTAGCCCAAAGATTGAACTTATAACTACTATGACACCAAATTCACAAGCCAACACTTTAATCCACTAGAACAATTCTTGATTAAAACCTGGTGCCTTAAACCTACTATTCTTATTGCCTGCTTGCTGCTGCCACTGTTGCTGCTGTTATTCTTGACTGCCTTTGCCACAACTTTTCTTTTATTACTGCTGTTGTTGATGAAGCCTTGTTATGAAGCTTGGTTCATTTCACCATTAATTCTCTTTGTTTCTTTATTAATGACTCTCATATTTATTTCTATGCTGGGCCTACTGAGGAGGCCTTCATAGCCTAGTATATGCTTTGATTCCTGCTGATGGCTGGTTCTTCAGGGTTTTTTTTTTCTGTCTAGTATTTTTACTTCATTTCACTGGGTGAGCAATAACTGAGCAGTACTAAAAAAAAAAAAAAAGATCTCCCTAGATATGGACAATGGAATGAGAACAATTTAGAATTCCTAAACATGATAATGATAGTTGTAGTGTGATTACTGTGATCACTAGGGTGGAGATTCTTTTTGCACCGTTTATGTTATAGGAGGAAATAAAGTGTTTCAGTATAGATGTAAAATATACAATAACTCAAATAAAATAAAAACAATTGGTTAACAGACAACAACAAAAGCATAAACTCTGATACATAACCATAAAAACCTGGCAAGAGTTATATGAATGGCTCCACAGTTAACCAAGACTGACATGGAATAGAGATGTTGATTGGCTAGCATAGACCAATCACTGCATGTTTAGAACATCATATGACACTTTGGCTTTCTTCACCAACTTCAAGAGTTCTATTATTCTCTTTTGCCACCAGCCTTCTTCAAGTTGAGATGTGGATTTGAATTCTCCAAAAAACCTTGACAGCAAACAAAGTCTCCTTTTAGGAAACAAAGTCTCCTTACCATGAAACACAAGTCACCTTACCACAAAATGCAAGTCTCCTTAGCATGAAATTGCAAATCTCTTTACCACCAAATACAGAAAGCAGATGAAGAAAGAAAGCAAGACATTCTGGAATATTTTCCACCCACAAGTTAGACCAAAAAGGAATCCAGCAAAGAAGTGATTTGTCTTTTATAAACTGGTGAAGGATTATTCAACAAAATAACCCAAACCACTACATATATGCTATATTTTAAACCACAAGACACCATCATGCAAAGAAACACTTTCCCCTATAGCAACAATCAAAATAGTATCTAAATCACAGGATTTTGATTGATTTTCCTCCAGAAAATGATAGACAAATATTGGCTGAATTTTCACATTCAACAAAGCCGTAATGGATATTCTACATTCTAATCTCAACTTATATTTTTTCCTCTTTCATAGTCAAACTTTCTAAAATTGGCAACCATTAATCTCCATATGCCACAATTTTAGGCATTGAATAAAAATGTTAATGCATCATAGAATTAAATACTTACTGAGCAGGAAGAACATGAGCTGTCATATTGATGGTCAAAGGGGCAATATCGTAACCTTGTGGTCGGGATATTCTAGAGGATTTGTCATTCTCCTGAAATTGGTAAAATCAACAAATTTTAAGAGATTCCTGATATTTTTATTTTATTTTTCTATTATTAAATGCCAGATTTTCCCACTTTTTGTTCCTTGGATAATTGACAAACATTTTCACATAGCTCTTGGATCATTTTAATTTAATGAATTCATAGAATTTATAGAAAGATGAGTTATTGAATGAAGTTGATCTATTGTATCACTCTCTACACAAACATTATTGTGTACTTTTATAAAAACACATAAAAATCAAGTTTCTTTCCCTGATGGTCTTTTGTACAAGATGCATAAATAATACATTTTTTTAATACAAATGTATATTACACTGTATTTATACAGATTGGGACATACCCATTATAGTCCATAGGTATGGAATATTCTTTAATACTTGGTAACCCCTTAGATCCTAGTCACTTTATATACTATATGTGGCAGCAATATTCAAAGTAAGGGTGAATATTAGACTTAAAAATATGTAAAATAGATTCTAGTGAGCAAAAGTGTTTAACATCACATATTGAACCAATCTTCTCAGCTGCAGGCTTAGTTGTTGATTCAGTATACTCTTTCCACTTCATGTCAGCTGAAAATGTTAGTCCGAGAAGGTGAAATAAGTCACTTTCCTGGAGGTTAGCATCAGCCATGCAGATGGACGGTAAAAACTTTTGTTTTTAAGGCTATGAATTAACATGCCACACTTTGCCCCATTTAAGAACAAACTGTAAGTCATTTTTGAGATCAGCTACCAATTTGACCTTATGGAACCAATTAGACTTACTATTAAGACAAGAGTAAATAGCTGTGTCATCAGCCATAGATACCGAGTTGAGAGCTGGTGACATCAGGGAGGTCCTTTATGAAAATTAGAAACAACATATTATCTTATTGGTAAAATGGTAATTATCTAAAATTTCAGCTACTCCATCTTTTTGCTGGTAGCAAGTCTTGCCTGGGTACTTGACTGCATTGGGATTGATTAAATAAATACTAGGAAAAAGTAAACAGATATTTACTGTAGGAATTTGTCATAAATGATATACTATAGAAATGTATTACAAATGATTTTACTATAGGAATGCATTGCAAATGAGTTTACTATAGAAATGTCCTGACCGGGCATCTCAAATTTTTCAATGCTGTTACAGAGTTTCCCTGTGCCTTTTTATAAATATTTTCATGGTAACTGTTCTGATGAGCTTTCCTCTTTGGTACCTCACCTTCACAAATTTAAGTACAATACTAGATTGGCAGCTAGGTCTCATCATTTTACAGTTGAAATTGGTAGATGTAACCCTTAGTTCTATGCTAACAATTTCTTCTCTTGCACTTTTCACTTGTGAAATTCTCTTCTGGTTTCTTGCTTTCCAGTTAACTTTGATCTTCAAAAATTTAAATACAATGTCAATTGTTATTTTCTGTCTTCTTAATTCCTGTTCTTTCTCCTTAATAATGTCTTTCTTTTTTTTCATATTCTTTCAAACTCAGTAACCCTTTGTCTGACTTTATTGCGTTGCTTGGTGTGAAATGATTTTTTTAAAACATTATTTTAATACTGTTCATAATGAACCATCAATATGTAAGAGTTGAGTTTATTAAACAAACAATGTCAAAACTTTCATTCACTCTTATGATTGCATCTCAAGTAACAATAATTTATGTAGCAGTCATTTACAATAGGAACAAATTATAAATGATTTTACTATAGCAATATATTACAGTTTAATTGAATATGTATAATTATGTTAATTAAACTTTTATTGGACTCTACTTTTCCCTTGGACAACATCGGTGGTGGCATGAAGAGGAAAGACATGCTGCATGAGCAACCTTATAAAACCCTGCCCAAGCCTGCACCCTGGAGAGGATACTCCAGCATCACCTCACTGTGATGGCAAGACATGGGAAGTAAGAGTCTACTGATGGGAGGATTCTAAAGGTCCTTCTGTATGGGGAACTATCCACTGGCACAAGGGCAACCTCATCTTGGTTTCAAGGACATCTGCAAAAGGGATATGAAGATGATGGACAGGGACTGGGAAGTGGGAAGACATCATCAACAATTGCTTAAGCTGGAGTTGTGGTTTACACTGAGTCCTGTCATGAGAAGAGAAGAAACACAAGCTTGCTGCCAGGGAGAAGCATGCTTGAAGGAAAGAAAACAACATAGCAACATCAGGGGAAAGCATCTTCACATGTATTCCTTGCAATCAAGACTCACTCTAGTGTAGACCAGTACAGCCATGACAGATGCTGCACCGCCATCAACAGCTGAGACATAACTCTTTGGGCACAGTTCTACGGCCTCTCAAGACTGACAGATGCCATATATAATTATGCCATGGAAAATTATCAATTGTAAAAAGGAATATTGATGTAGTGTGTCTACTTGTAAATAGAAAGAAAAACTTGAGAAAGAAAAAGAATGCATGTTAATACACAATGTTGAATATTTTTATGACTATTGCTTGTAAAATGTCAAAAGGCTGGTGCCAAATGCCTCGATGAAAATGGCAAAACTTTGTTTACAAAATATAGAAATTTTACCATTTCTTATTGGCCAATTTCTTTTAGCTAAAGATAGAATTGAATTCTTCATTGTTTAAATTTGAAATACATACCTCATGGTTACACAAATTCAAGTAGCCAAGTCCAAAAGAAACACAATTAAATTCATGGGTCACTTCTTGTGCCAGTGGAGGTGAAAAGCGTACCGTGACATAGGCTTCATCAGAATTTGCAGGAATCACCTAATAATAAAATTAAATTCATTACATAAAAAGTTTATTTTCCAATTAAAAACAATAACCAAATCGTGACAAACATTTCTCTTAATAATAATTTAAAAATAATTCAGTAAACGATGTTATTTTATTTATGGTAATTGGATTTTTGGTGATTGCCTAATTCAGTTTTTGTCATTCATTACTATGTATCTGAAAAATGTCATGTTTATTGTGGTCACCATCGATCTTGGCTTCTTGACTGAAATCAAAATGTAGTATCTGTTCTTTTCAGCTTAATCTAATTCTATCTTTCCACTTCTATCTTTCCTTCTTTCTTTTTTTCTTTCATTTTCTCACTGAAACCAAGTAGTGTCATCTTTCCCCCCCTCTTTGCACACAGTCAAAATGGAGTAGTGTGTTATTTATGAGATATTGGCAGGGCATAGTGGTCATGCAAATTAACGAAAGGAAGGACAAGCACAATTATAATAGGATAATTTTCTGCATGCTAATGCTTACTTTCCAGATATATGCATATTTATTCTTAGAAATATATCACTTATACAATAGGTATATTTTTTTTAATTTAATTTAAACTACAGTATAAAAAAATGGCAAGACAGTAAAAATTATGACTATTAGCCTCTGTTAAAATTGCATCTCCAATATCCATAATCAAAAACAACATGAAATTCTTGCATCAGCTATGCATGCACCACACTTACTTATAGGTAAACATGTCACATTTTTAAATTTAAAACAACCAAAATACAACTATTAGCTAAAGAAAAATAATAGTGGGTAATACCAAAATATTACATAACACATGCTGTAAAGAAAGAAACAACCTTTTATTAGCTTTTATTGTACAAAGGAAACAATCTGCATTAAATAAAATCTTTCACCATTAGCAACACTATTTTAAACTATATCTAAAATATTTAATATATGAATAAAATAATAATTATACATGTAAATATTGGATACATTCTTTTCCAGTGCAGTTGAGCTCTGTGAAACCATTTGACACATGAAGTCACTTCCATGAATCACATATATTTGATTTTACTTCTTCCTCTATCAGTAGTGTTCATTCAGGACATAGGCGAACATGGCTCTCCCCTATTTCCTGTCCTTTGTAGTGCTTAACAAATTTTGTCTTTTTGTTATCTCTCCCAAACCCTGTTCAGCATTCATTTATTGAAGTTCACTAGGTAGGTTATGTGTTGTTTTTCCTCTGTTTCTCTTGTCTTCAATCTGTCCTGAGAGTATCTGATTTTCCAAGCTCTTCTTCATCATTATGTGCCCAAGAAACTTCAACTCTCTCTTCCTGATGTTAAGTATAATTTTTGTTTCCATTTTCTCTAAAACTTTGTCATTGTTCACATGTTTGGTCTATGGTATTCTCAGCATCCTTCATTTCTGTTGCTTCAAGTCTCTTCTTTAACTGTGATAAGATTGTCCAACATTCACTACCATATTATGACATAACAGTTCAGTACTCTTTTCTTTGTTTCTAATGGAAGCAACCAACAAAATCTTCTCTGCCATACTGACAACATTCAACTTTTGCTAACAACTAAGATGGTAAAAAATACTTGAACAAAAACAGAATAAATAACAAGAACTTTAGACAGTCTATTGAAAATTTTGATTTGGATGTAAAACAAATTTGAAAATTAGAAAAATAGAAACAAAAAAAAAGTTAAACAGACTGACCTTGTCAGTTGAATTTAAGAAAATTTGTTCAAATGAATTCTTTCTACCTAAATAGATGTTGCTTAAATCTAGTTTCAAGTATGTGTAAAGCTGAGGTTAAATTTCTTGAATAATTTGGAAAGGTTGAATCTTTTTTACATTATTCAAACCATATTTAAAATATAGACAGATACTAAATCTTTTTTTGTCATAATCAATCGGATGATTAAGATCATTAATCATTATCTACATTAGTTACAACCACAATCTTGCCTTCCTCATTGTTATTTTTACCATGTTTCAGTTGCTGCACCCTCCAGTCTTCATCAGGTATTTGTCAATCCTGATAACTTTCAAGAAGGTCTAAGATTACCAAATTTTCTTAAATAGGATTTTTTTTTTTAGTAACTAGTTCATATTTCCTGATATTATTTACCTTTTTCTTGAAACCTATAGTTTCCTGATGACACGTAAGGTTGGCAACAGCACCATACTAGTTAGTTACATCATCTGCAACAACACCATACTAGGCAATACTGTTAAATTCTTGTAGCTAATAACTTTTAAAAAGTGGACTTGCTAACCTCATATGCAATTGATTTCAATTCAGAGTTATCCTTCTCCTAGATATGTTGCCACTCAAGGCTAGTCTGCTATGCTATTTCATTAATAAGCTGGGTAGGTGGAGTAGAAGAAAGTTTGTTGTCCCTCTCCAGCCTTCATTGGGTGGTTGTTGATCTGGTTAACCTTCAGGGAAGTTTGAACTGAAACCCTTACTTAACTTTCATTTAATTTGGGTCAATTTAGGCTTAAGCCTGCTACTGGTAACAGACTAACAACTAAGATGGTCGAAAATACGCGAACAAAAACAGAACAAATAACATGAACTTTAGATAGTCTATTGAGAATTTTGATTTGGATGTACAACAAATTTGACAGGTGGTTTGGCACCTAAACCGGCTCCTCTACTAGTTTTTCTGCAAGTGAGGTGGGTGTCCTATCATCTCATAGGATGAAAAGCAAGACCTGTTAAACAGTGAACAAAATTCTTATAGGAGTCAGCAGCTATGTATATATATATATACATATATATATATATACATATATTCAATACCCCATATGAATGGCCATTTCATCTCCTAAGGAAAAATTCTTTACTGAGGCTTTTCAATCTTAAAAACTTTTTTGTGTTGAAAAGTCTCAGTAAGGAATTTTTCCTTAGGAGATGAAATGGCCATTCATATGGGATAATGAGTTTCATTAAATGTAAATTATCTATATATGCTCTATAATAAATATGTTGAGCTCTCCTTGTGGATCAGTTTTAATATTTTTATTATTAGGGTTCATTTGGATTATTTACCCATGGATTTTAATATATATATATATATATATATATCAAGTATTCATCCAAACAAGTTTGATTAAAAAGAACTGATAAGATCTGTTTAATTTTTTATTATATTTTTTCAATTTTCAGATAAGGTGTTGAGTATTGTGCTCAACCAGTCCAAAGTTGATATTTTGTTATGAATTCTTAATGAATTTAAACAAAATATAAGATTGGCAGTTAGGTCTTATTATTTTACTGTTGCTTGATGTAACCATAAGTTCTATCTTAATAGTTTTCTTCTCCCACATTTCTTGCCTGTACCACTCTCTTCCCAGTTCTTGCTTTCCTGTCAACTATGATCATCAAAAATTTAAATGCAATGTCAGTCGTCATCTTCCATTTCCTCAAATCCTGGTTTATCATTGTCCACTCTGTTTCTTTCACTCTCAGTAACCCCTTGCATCTTAGAGGATTTTATCACCATGCTTGATGTAAAGAGATTTAAAAAAAACTTACCTGAATTGACAGGTATATGAAGAACAGCAGAGAATACAGTGGCCAAAACATGTGATAATAACAACAAAGATGAGAACATTAGTTTGAATATAAATAATGATGACTCTTTATCCTAGAAATTCTTCCACTTGGGTTCATTACATTCACTTATGCACAAATACCCTTCAGAAAAGTATGAATCTACCTCCCCCCAGCTATGGCTTAAATAGTAGGATGTATCTGGAAAATCGCTATTATTCTAAAAAAATATGCTACTTCAATATTCAAAATAATTATTCATAAAATTAAAAAATATGTTTCAGCTTTAAGTAATCTACAAAAAGTTGATAAGCTGTAAAAAACAAATCAATCAATCATAGGAATTCAGACAAAATTTCTTTCCAAATGAAATTCTATTCGTGGGGAAGTAAAATATGAAAAAAGTCTGAATTAAAAAGAGAGTGTCTTACCATTTGCTTCGGAATGATAGTGAACGGTTTGTCTGACTGGGTGCCACTGTGAATATTAACAATTGCTTTTATGAAATTCTCAGAGCCTAATATTGCATCATTTCTCTGTTTTTGCACCGTTTCAACAGATTCAGAAGAACTTTGTTCAGGAAGAGATTCTAAGAAAGATAATTGTATATAATATCAAACACAAACAATTACGTATGAATGCATTCAATTTCTGTCAGAATTTCTGGGATGAGGAGTTATTATTATTTTAAACTATTTAGATGTGGACTATTGTCCTTATTTTTTGTTGCAGAATCAGCATGCACCTGATGTGATACACCAATGGAAGATAACAACAACAAGGATGAGGACAATAGCCCACATGCAAATAGCAATAATGCACTCAAATAGTAATGGTAATATTAACTGTTTTCTTATAAGGAAATATTTGTCATTCAAATTGTACTACTATTGGGTGAAATTTCAAAAATCTTTCTCTTAAAACGATTTTTCATGAAAATAGATTTCTCAGATATCTGTCATAAAATTGGTATTCTTAGGTGCCTAATAAAAAGGGGGGTCTTAATAACGGGGGGTGGGTTCAGATTTTAGCTCAATATACAAGTGGGTAGTTCTTAATGAAGGGGGATGTTGGAAAATCATTTAAAGGGTAAAAAATTTAGAATCTAAAGAAAGCAATGTTTATTTTGCAGAAACACTTCTCTAACACTCAACCAAGTTTCCTGGACTTCTTGCATCTTCTTATAAGATAGTGGTACACAAAGAAATGTCTAGAAATTTTAAAGAAAACTGGACAAAGTTTAATATTTGTCCCCACCAAAAAACAGTATGTCAAAATGACATTTTTTTTCTCTTGACACCACTATTACAATATACTCTGTTGACAATTTTTATTCTTCTAAAAGGCTATTTTTTAGAAATGTCAATAAAATCCAAACATATAAAACTGGTTTACATTATTCGGACTATTGTCCTCATCTTTGTCGCCATATTCATTACAACGTTTCAGCCGTTGTACGCTCCGGCCTTCTTCAGGTGGTTGGAATGTCGAACTGAACCCTTTATTTCACTCACTGGGGTAGACTGTTCTAGTTCCACGTGCCATGTTTGATGGATGTCAGTTATCAGTTATCTCTTGTTAATTTTCCTCTGAAAGTTCTCCACTGCCTTAACTAGGTATTGAACTCACACTCTTTGGGTCCTGTCACAACGCCTTTATCCACTGTGCCATGTGTCCTTGAGGACAGTTTGACATTCCAACCACCTGATGAAGGCCGGAGCGTACAACGGCCAAAACATTGTAATGAATATGGTGACAAAGATGAGGACAATAGTCCAAATAATGTAAATAATGTACATAATACCTCATCTTAGAAATATAGACAGAATATAAAACTGGCTTTTTATGCATACACTTTTTTTCTTGAGTGGTTTCTGTTATTTGGTACAGTTCTTTTTGGGAAAGGTATCAATCAATCCCTTCCCCTCCCAGCTATGAGTTAAATAACAGGCCAGACTTGGTCAATGTAATGGCAGCCTACTGTGGCTATTCTTCTGCCAAGTTGATCATAAATCAGAAAGAGACATGACCACCCAAGTGTGCATCCCACACGGCACCTAACGAAGGAATCTCATGAAAACCAATTATAGATTTTAGGAAGAGGCATTATATTAAAGATTATATTAGCTTGGATTTTATGGTATCATTAAAAGTAAATTAAATATCGTCATTAGTGAAAGAAGATGTTGAAAATTAGTGATTAACTCATTCAGCTCAAGTTGAAAATAAATAACAGCAGACAGAAATGTAGAGGAATTTTAATTTTCGATGCGTGTAGAGTCATAATAGGTAATTTGCCTTTTAACCAGAAAAAATTCTTTCATCTTGGAAATTATACAAGTGTTGGATTTTAAGAAAAAAATGAATTTATTGTAAAAGTATTTTAAAGGCAAGAATAATTATTAGGATATTTAGCTGAATAGATGTTTTCAAGCTCTTTGAACCCTGACCTCTTGGCTTTTCCCTGTACGATATCTCTGGCCGACAGAGCTCAGAGTAATTAACTAAATGTAGTGTCTGAACGTGCAAAAGTCTTGTTCCAGTTTGGAGACAGATGCTCTCTATCACCAGGCATGACTAGGTTGACACATCCATTTACATCCAATTCCAAATCACCTATATCTATGTTTCTTTGTTAGCTCTATGTTGAGTTCATGACATAACATTTTCTTCACTCATATCCAACTCCTTCAGCTGATGACTACTCAAATCTATCCAACATCTGCTGAGCTATTTTGATTTGCTCAACCTAGAACAGCTGGGCTGGTCACATGATCTAGATTTCACAGAAATGCAACTTGAAAATAAACACTGTGCACCACCATTTGCATTTAGCACAGGTGTAGAGAACCCAATACAAGTGCTGGTGTCATAGCTCAGATTAGCTCGCTCATAGAAGTATACCCAACTATAGTCTGTCATAGTCCACAATAACCAGGGTATAAAAGAGCCTAGTCTAAATTATTCCCCACTATACCAATTTATACCCTACTAGTCTAAATTACACCCTAGGGCAATTTACACTTCTATTAGTATCAACAACTGTTTTTCTAAATGTGAATGTTATGTGATGGATCCAAACTGGCTGATATGAACTTATTTAACAGTAATAAGGCCTCCATGTTTCTATGAAGGAACTAATTTGGTTCAATTAATACAGCTGATGCCCTGTGCATTTCTGTTCATAATTGAGAGTAGTGGAACACCATCATGGCCAGGTGTTTTTAGAGTTCGAAAGATGAAGCAGCAAATGAGAAATCAGAAAAAGTTGGAAAGAAAAAATTTCTTACCTGGAGCAGATGGACACACTTCCAAACCATCTTCTCCCAAAATGGGAAAGGCATCACCATATATCACTTTGAAGTCTAAAAGCTTGTCATCATCATCATATACGTTGTATCCAAGCCAGTCTACTCTGATATCTGAGAAGAAGAAAAATAAAGACAATTAATGAAAATGGGAAGATGGTCACTAAAAAGGTACAAATGTAATGGCTGATTGGTATTGGTGAAAAGAGCCATTTTCATGCATGTTGTAATCTAGAAAGGGTTACTAAATGAAGAGTAACCAAAACGGAGGTTGGAAATAGAATAGTAATCTTTATAACATCAACAAAATACATTACTCACCAGCGACATGAAGTAGGTAAACCACTGCTAGTGGTGGACTACATAAACAGCATATTTATGAGGATTGGGACATACCCATTAGTGTTCATAGGTACATTATATAACAATGAAGGAAACATTCAACATTCATTGACCAAAACATTATTTTTAGTTGAAATTTATAAAAATCTTTTTCTTAAAACAGTTTTTCAGGAAAAATAGGTTCTCAGGCTCATTAACTTATACCACTCTCTTATTTCTTTACTCATGTATAAGTTGACTTCATGTATAGTGTGATCCCTGAATTTTTTGTGATAAAAGAGATTTTTTCCCCAAAAAGTTTACCTGTGTATAGTGCAACCCACTATTTTCGGCATTAAAAAAAAAACGATCATAAAAACTTGCACTATATTTGAGTATATACGGTACCCAATACAAGGCTCAAGAGCCACTCAAGATAGAGGACTACTGCATAGGGTATAAGGTTGTTTAATGGATGTAAGAGAAGGAGGTAGGAAGCACAGATTATGAGTATAGATAGTGGTTGACCCTCAGCTTGAAGACTGTAGTGATCAAGAAAACATTCTCTTCAAGTCTGTTCCAAATATTTAAGATATATTTGTCATTTTACAGCTTCAAAAAGAGAATAATATAAAATGAATAAAAGACAAGATGCATTTGGAATAAAAGATAATACAAAAAGCTGTCTTGATAAGAATCCGATCAAACCAGAAATGGAGTATTGCTGCCGTATCTGGGCTGGAGCTACACAATCATCTCCTTTCAGCCTTGACAGAGTTCAAAAGCATCTACACAGTTTTGTTGGTGATGAATTAATATCCAGCCTACAACTCCATTCCAAAATACCAGTGATGATTCAGCCTCAAAATAAAAAGTACCATTTGGACAATTGTCCTTGTTTTTGTTGTTGTTATCACACTGTTTCTGCCATTATATACCCTCTGGCTTCCTCCAGGTGATTGTTGATATCGGTAACTGAACCCCTTATTTAATCTGTGGGATTAGATTGTCCCTATTCTGCTGTCCATGTCTAAGGATATCTCATCTTGTTCTTATTTAGTACTGCTCAGTTTCTGCTCATCCTGTTTCCACTACATGAATTAAACATATAATGACTGTCGCCAAATTCACGAACCAACACTTTAATCAACCAAGCTAAGAACAAGACAAGGCACAATGGCTGAAAAAGCTGTCCCCAACAAAGTTGAGTATATTAGTCTAAGTGTAAATAATGATAACTGCTCATACAAGGAATTCAGACAGAACTTAAAAGTATTACATTATTTGTTTTTGAAACAAAATGAATATTAACTACATACCAAAAGGACTTGTGTTACAAATTCTCAGTTTCCGGTCAGTGGAATCATTTCCAGCAACTTCGGACCCAAATCTACCAAGGTAGAAAAGAGGAAAAAATGATAAAAAACACAACAATAAGATGGAATAAAACAAGTAACAGAGAAAAAAAAAGGAGGAGTTAGTGTAGATTTTATGAATATTTAGATTCTCATTGAATGATTCAATCAAACCATTAACTGAGACATAGCTACTTTCTGGCTGTACAGTTAATTTATTTGAGGTAAATGAAAAAAGCATCATATATATATCATAGGTAGGTAGGCACAAATTAACATAGTTTTTACTTACCTTAATTTAGGTGCTTGGTCTGTATTTCGCCCCATCATAAGGAACTTGAGAGGTACCCCAACTACATTTAATATGATTGGAATTTTAACCATTTCTAAGTCACCCACCTGTCAACAAAAACAGGATAATTAAAGTTGAGTATTTACATTATTTACAGTCAGACTAATGTTTTCATCTTTGTTGTCATTAACTCAGCATTTCAACCACTGTGACCTTCAGCCTTCTTCAGGTGTAAGAGTTAGGGAACTTTGAAGTGAACACTTTATTTAACCTATGGGAATATGTTGTTCTTGTTCTGCTTTCCATTAATCTATTGCCTATAGATTAAATAAAAGGGTTATTTTTAAAATATCCCTGTAGGTTACCTGGATTGCTGGACACCTGAAGAAGTTCAAAAGGTTGAAACAATGTAATAATAGCAATAAAAATGAGGACATTAGCCTGACTGTAAATAATGATAACTCCTCATTCCAAAATTCAGATAAAGATAATGAGTTTTAATGGTTAAGTTAATAAAAACACCACTTATTATTTATGTTAAAACAGGATCTTGATCAATAAATTGAGTGACAGCACTTCACCAAACAATAGGATATTTTGCCCCCTCCCCACATACCCCAAGGAGAAATTTCAATAAACTTAAATAATGCCTTAGACAGAGCACACAGATATCAATGTGTCATTTCCCAGCTTTCTACGTTTGTAGTATCTGGGCAGTATAATTCACATAATAATATATACATACATACATATGTAAAAATTTCTCAGAATTAACCTGAAGAAAAAGACAATAGGAAAACTGTATTTGTAGCTGAAAAGTTTCATCCAATGTGAACTTTTTCAAGGAAACATTCACAACCAATATATCAAGAATATATCCCAAGCCAATATACACAACAAATATATCAAGAATATATCCCAAGCCAATGTACACAACAAATATATCAAGAAATCAAATGAAAACAATTGAATCAATCAACACAACAATAAAACAATATTTCTACAAGTGAAAATATTCTCTTCAAACATAAAGTAATTAATGTAATTTTTCAGTTAACCATATGAATATACAAAAGCTTTTCTAAATTTTTCTAGTTGCTAACAACATTTTGTTTGTTGTTTATAGATACTTTGTTTCAATAAATTCATTTTGATTTTTGCCTTAAAAATGTCCACATTGGATGAAACGCATTGGCTATAACCACAGTTTTCCTATTGTCTTTTTCCTTAATACATACATACATATATACATATATATATATATATATATATATATATATATATATATATATATATGGACTGAAGATTGCATTCAAGCCTAAATCACACTCCTTCCCATATTTTAACAGGAGTACCCATTGTTTCCTGTTTAATGTGCGTATGTATGTATGCATATATATATATATATATATATATATATATAGATAGATAGATAGATAGATAGATGGATAGATTGGAATTTGACAGAATGATAGGATAATGAACAAACAGGAAACGTTTATAAATCTAACATGTTTTACCTTTATTAAAACTTCATAAAAAAAAATGAAATATGGAAGAGGAAACAAAATTCTGGTATTTTTGTTTGTTTTTCATTGGTTAAGAGTGAAGGTGAAAGAATTAAAGTTACACCAGCTGTAGTTGTAGTTAGACATATATCTTAGATTCTTTAAGTATAGATATTAAAAAGGTTGGTGATATAAAGTGTGTGGTGCATGTTTATTGATATCAAAATCTTACAAAAAAACCCTCACACAAAAAAAAAACAAATCAACATAGAGACAAGCACCAAACGTAGGTAAAAATGGCTACTAGATGCATGCAAACGAATACACATTATCATCCAAATTGCGTATAGAGAAACTAGTTTGTGTGTATGTATATTAGGAAAATTAATGACAAAGTACATTAGAACTACTTTTTTTTTACACGTTATCATTTAATTTAGTAATTTATATAAAATGTTGCTGCTACAAACATTTAAGCAGTTTGTTGCCATACTCATAGTTGACATTTTGCTGCAATTCTCTGATATAAAGGACTTACAGAATTTTAAGTTTTTGCTTATTATTATATTGATGAAGTACGAATGTATTTTTGACCCAATATCTGTCTAAACTGTGAATGTGGACATGAGTGTTCATTTAAATGCCCTGAGATTGAACTATGCTTATTCAAGTGAAATGTAAGCCATCTCATCAATATTGTTGTTGCAAACCAACGTATGTATTAACATTTTTATCAGAGATGCAAATCTCCCAAAGGACATTTAAATTGATATAGAATGTTGGTCTTTCATAAGATGCTAGTTGACAGAGAAGAATTGTTTTGGATAACTAGGTTGGTTGTATTAAATTTAGTATAGTATATAATTAATTTCATTTTTTTACTTGGATCAGTTGGGGATATATTAGTGTTTATGAGTCTTTTTAGAATTTTTTCCTCCTGCTTATAGTTAGAATGTATTTGATTACAGTATAGTAGTTTGATATTTTTCTTGATCAATTTTCTACAGAGCATCAAAAAATTAATTTGTGGACTTGAAAGGATTAAAACTAAAATAAATAGACATAATATGTCTAAATTATTTAATATATAATTTATTTTAGGATATTACACTGAAAACATGTCAAAATCACTAGACAATTGCAGTTGCGTTTTGATGTGCATCAATGCATCTTATCAGGTGATTGTAAATTACTGGTGAGTGAATGGTTTAGATTTAAAAGCAAAATACAACCTCTTTTGACAAAAAAGAAGAAAAGCGAGGATTGGGGGTTATAAGCCCACAAACCTTATACCCCACCTTTTTTCTTTTTCATAAAGAGTGGTTGTATTTTGCTTTTAAATCTAAATAAATCATTCACTTGCCAGTAATTTACAATCATCTGATGATACACATTGATACACATTGAAACACAACTGCAATTGTGTAGCGATTTCTCAAATTTACAAGTCTTGACATCCTTGCTTTTGTGTATATAAACACATGCAGCATAATAAATTCTATATTGCCTTGATAAAGACCCTCAGAAGATGAAATGTGTCAGCTAAGTATAGTTTTCCCTCTTGTCTCTTTTTATTCATATAAATAAAATAAAATAAAATGAGTTAAAGTTAAATAAAAGTTAAAAATAAAAAATAGAAATATAAAAAATATACACAAAATTTTTTAAAAATTTATATTAAAATTTTTCTTTTTCTTTCTTCCTCTTTTAATATTATTAGGTTGGTGCAAAAATAATGACGTAATAATGTCGTTTTTTGACATATTTTTTAACGTCAAAAAACAACATTATTACGTCATTATTTTTGCACCAACCTAATAAAACTTTTTCCTTTTCTTTTCACTTTTCCTTTTTTTCCTGTCCCCTTTCCTTTAATCTGGATAAATTGACTCCATTTATTAAAGAAATGTTGATCTGAAGAGATGAATATATTTTTGTATATTCATGAAATAAATTATAACCGAATGGATTTTTAAGGATTGTATATATATATATATATGTATATATATATATATATATATATATATATTCATGAAATACATCTGTTCAATGCTCTGGCACACATCATCAGTGATGTTTTTAGCTGAGGATCATTTTTGGTTTTGGGTCTTACGACATCATACTCCTTCTCCACATCAACAATCAATATTGATCATATATTGACTTGTGTGCCAACCATCAGTTACAACTCTGTTCAGAGTATAAGGCTAATCCACTGCAATTACTCAAACCTTTATAGTTCAATCACAAGTAATTTCTGGTTCATCAGCTTCTTTGTTCTTCCATAAAAAATCTGAGAAGGCATATTTGTAATTTGGAAAAGTTGATCAATAAAATCTTACAATATTATTAACCAGAACTATGAGCATTATACTAACTTTATAACATGGAGGTATTGAATGATACAAGTCAATCTTTCCTCCATTGAGCTGTGAGAGCTCGGTCAGAGGAGAGATCAGCTGCCAGGATTTGGTTATCTAGATTTTTGAAGGTGCACCTGTAAACTGTAGATTTGGAAAAATCAAGTAAGAATTTTAGCCAAGACTGTTTATGTTTACTTAGAATTATACCCCTAGGTATGAAACCATTTTTCCCTTTGCTACATCCCACTGTGACATATCTCATTGTTGGTATACCACAAGAGTTAACAAAGTGTCGGTGAATAAGTATTTCAGAAAGCCATTGTACCCTAACTATCTTACCCAGCATCCAGGCAGTCAACCTGGCAGAGAGCAAAAATAAAATTTACCTGACAGCAGAAAGTATCTGAATATTGACCCCACATGTTGTGGATGGCAGAAACTTGAATAACTACAGAACCATATGCAGAAAGACTGCCACTTTTGGGAGTTATCAGGAAGGCAGCACCATTGTTGTCTCTCAAATAGGAATTCTTCTCTTCTGTAAAGTTTCAAATGAAAAATCAAATACAAGCATTATTGAAATATTTTGGGATTTTACATGGCCTAGATCATTTTTTTCCTGTAATAAGAATGAACTTTGACAAAGCAAATATTAATAAAGAATTAACTTGCTGAAGGTAATCAATATTTTGTAGAAATTTGTAGGATTGATCTTTAAAAATAAAATAAAATAAAATACATCATCATCAACATCAACAACAATAATATCATCATCAGCAGCAGCAATCCAAGTGTGGTCATAGGTTTGCTGCACAGATGAGCCACTTAACTGCTTCCCTCCACATATCTAAATTGAAAGCCAAAGAAATATCCCCTTATGCATAGCATGGCTTGGGCAATTAGATCTGACAGAAAATTATTGATAAGATACTGAGTGGGTACTAACCTAAAATAAAATTTAATTAATTTATAATTTACAGAGAAAGAAAAAAATTACACAGCATATAAAACATATATAAAATTATTAAAATCAACTTTTAAACATCTATAGTTACTGTTAGAATTTTTACACTCTTCAATTAATATACTTTCAAATTGAGCTGAAAATTTTTCTGTTAAATATTTGCACACATTTTGTGTCTACTATTAGAGCCACACACTATGTATAAACAAAAGGACAATGTATAAATTAGTCAGTGACAGTCTGCTACATGATAATCTGAGTAAAATCAGATGTAACAGTCTGAGTTGAAGTCATTAAGAAATCTTTCTTCATAAGAAGAAGCTAGACTTAAAAAAATAATTTCTAAAAGCTCTCAACTGGAATATAAAAATTTGGGATTTAAATTTTATCCACTTTTTTCTATTCTTTTCCATTTTCTTTGTGGATGAGTTGAAATATCATTTTTTAACTCCCTCAACCTTCCATGTTTTGAAAATGTATATATATATATATGTTGACAACAGGCAATATGTTTTGTAAATAAGTATGTTTTGAAAACTTATATATACATTGACAGCAGGTGATATAACTTTTGTAAATACATATATGTATGGCTACAGCAGCAGAAGTGTTATGTGCATAGATAAGACAGGAGATTATGTTAAAAATAAATATTTGTAGTGTCAAATGCACTAATAAACCACAGTGGAGAGAAGAAATTATTTATATATTATAGTGAATGAAATGGATTCACTGTTGAGTTATAACTTTGGATGAAAAGTAGTGTGTGGAAATCTATATTCTTGCATTCAGGTGAGTTGAAAACTTTCTGCCTCAATAATTAAATTGCAATGTTCAAATTAAATGGCCCAAATCTTGATAAAACATACAAAATATATATGCTCACCTGTGTCTATACTGGTTAAAAAAGTTCCTGGTGGTTTTATATGATTCAACTTTTTCCAAATTGAATCTCTTCTGGAATGACTTTGAAAAAAAAAAGAAAATTTCAATTGAATAAAGAAGAAAATTTATATTTGCAGTCTTAAAACCTGTAAAGCACAAAGGAGCACTGGACCCCACCTCTTAATTTCTGCTGTTCCCAGGTCCATCCTGACTCAAGGTGGTAGCACCTGTTAGGGTCCCATCTATGGACATCCAAACAAAAATCAGTATTACATTTTGATAATAAAATGGCCAGCAATACATTTTTTATAGTAAAATGACAATCAATACAACACTAAAAAAGTATAAAAATACGTTTTTGTAGTAAAATTATCAGCAATACATTAAAAAAAGATATACCAACAATAGATTTTGCCATTTACTTACTATATATCTTAAAAACATACATTTACCCTGAAAGTATAAAATTATGTAGAAAATATTTGTAGTTAAAAGCATAAAATTGTGTATAAAATATTTAGATTTTGGCAATAAATAACACATACAGGGTGCGGTGGATAAACTGTCATCTAAATTATACAAAAATTAAAATAATGCTTACATTTCATTTTAACAGATATATTTACCAAAGTTACACAAAAATATCTTGAAATACTAAACAGTAAATTTATTTAATAAAATTGTCATTGGCTTCAATCATGGTCTCCAGATGACTTTGAAATTTCCTGCAACTCTTCTGGACAGTCTCTTGCTTAAGTTAGTGAATGCTGCCATAATCATTGCCTTCAGTTCATTTTTGGTGTTACAAGGAGTTTCTCTCGCTCAACTGTCCTTCGCTCTTAATAAATTTTGTCCTTGTGTTATTTCTCTTAAACCTTATTCTGCCATCCATTTACTCAAGCTAAGTATGTTATGCATTGTTTTTCTCTTTCCCTATTGCCTTCAATCTGTTCTATGAGTACCAGATTTTATAAGCCCTCTTTCCTCATTATTTGACCTAAAAATTTCAACTCTCTCTTCTTGATGTTAAGTATAAGTATTGTGTTTGTTTCCATTTTTGCTAAAACTTTGTTATTGCTTGCATATTCAGTACATGGTATCCTCATCATCCTTCTGTAGAACCACATTTCTCTTACTGTTTAAAAAATAGAGATGTCTACTGAAACATGTATATCCACTGAATATAATGCTCACAGAAAAAAGAAATAATGTCAGATTATAAATAGAATCTACTAATTCCTTAAAACATTTATTTATAAAACTCAAAGACTGTTCATTGCATTGACAAGGCATATTGGTTTATAAGAGTATTGTTTACTTACAGTTTTTATGTGCCATATCCTCTCAAGATTTGGGTGATCATGAAAAACAAACTCACATGTTACATGTTTCAGCCCTTGATTTTGAAATAACTTCTTTATCTAATAATGATTTTATTGACCGATTCTTATATATACAAGGTGCATTCCAATAGTTTTGAGACCTTTTTTTTATGAGAGATAGTTATAACTGTCCTAGATTAATGAAATATTAATATATCATTACTATACATCTAGTAAGTCAACTTTTTTTAATTCCAGAGTGAAGGACATGACTGTAACAGCTCTTTGAACACACCCTGCTAAACACTGCTTGTCATAGCTGACTAGTTTGGAGAATACAGTCAGAACCTAAAGACAATTTGGAAGCTCAGTATGCAATAAAGTTTTGTGTTGATAGAGATGGACATCAAAACTACCCCTCACCCTTCCTACAATCTAGTCCTTGCTCCCTGTAACTTTTGGTTGTTTCAAAATCTGAAGGAGAAACTCAGTCATTTTGAAGCCATTGAAAATATGAAGGAGGCTGTGACAAGGTTGCTGGAAATCTTCACTTTGGATGACTTTCATGGGGACTTCAAGAAGTGGCTGGAGTAGTACATTGAAGTCAGAGGATCCTACTTTGAAGGAGATTAGAGTTTTGTACTTCTTTGAATATTAATAAATGTCTCTCCTGAAAAAGTCTCAAAACTTCTGGAATGCACCTCATATTTTGGGGTAATGCCAGTTATATGCTATTATAATGTGCAATATGTAACCTTTATCACTCTGTATGTAACTTCATTTGCTGTGCAGAAAGTTTAACCTGCACCTGAAAGTGATCCTGATCCTTGAATTCGGGTTTGTTTGAATTTCATAGTTGTGTTGTCATATCCTGATATGACAACTAAAAACACTATTGAATGAAATTAGTAATAAGGATACTGCAACTGAGAGGCATTGAAAAATAATGCAGTGGAAGTATTAATAATACGGAGTGCTAAAGGTTAAAAGCAGTAGTGATAAAAATGAAAACAAACATTATAGAAAGCTGAATGAGGTCATTTAGACGATGCATCGAGATACATTGGACACCAAAAATACTGAAAATTTACATCTAGAGTTAAATGTTCCTATATCTTCAGTGTTTTGCTCAAATGTAAAATTGTAACCAGTATTTGTTACATTTCTTTCCCATCCCCCCCCTACAGTATAAGACTCCATCTATGAAAACTATTAATCTGAAAAGTCCTTTTGAAGAATGAAACATGTAACATTTTTTTCAATTTTTTTCATTCAATCATCCCCTTGGCTTGCAACAATATCAAGTTCTCAACCAGTCCTGTAACGATCACCAAAGTTAAGCAATGTCTAGCCTGGTTAGAACCTAGATGGGTGATCACTTGGGAATACCATGTGCTGTATGCGTGGATGTCCAGGTGGTGTAATGAATAACAACTCAAAATTGGAAATTGGAGATTCGAGTTCTAATTCCTGTCAGGTTCTTTATATTCACTTACACACAAATACCTTTGGTAAATGTATAAATCTACCTCTTTTTCTTCCCACCTATGGGTTAATTAGTAAAACTTGTATCAGTAAAATCATTATTATCTTCAAAACATTCTTACAATTTAAAAAGATTTTCTGGTTTTAAGTAACCTGCAAAAGGTTGATAAGCCTTAAATAACAAATTAATCAATCACCCCCTCCAAACACACACACACACACACACACATGTGTGTGAATATGTGTAATACATACATATAGACATGCATTAACAAAATTTATGAAGGTATTCAATAGTTGGTTGTGAAATTTAGTATATGAGCATAGGTATAGGAGATAGGGAAATAGGCTTTACTAGATGTAGTTTCACACAACACTGCAAGTTGCTACAAAAACAACAACTTGAGTCATATTCTTAAATAGCCTGCTTAGATTAATAATTTCATAAGGGTGCCATGCATGATGCTAAACTCATTTAGGAATATCAAAACTGTCAGCTGTATACAAGTACTTTCTCAGATCAATCCCTAAAAATGGCTTCCAGTGAATGAAGCCTGTAGGTCTTAGTGAGGACCATCCTTCTTTCAACTATATACATAGTGCTATAGAATCACAAAGAACTGTACTAAATAGTAGAAACTACATTTGAGGACTTTCAACAACAACTAAAATAGCATATGTAATGCAAAGAGAAAATAATGACATAATCAAGATGTTGACATTCCACACCACTTCAAACAAAAGGTTAGGAAGGAAACCCCCATCAATACCAGAAAGAGCAATAAAAATTGACATGAGAAACTTATTTTCCTGAAAAAAATTTTTTTAAGAGTAACATTTGATAAATTTCATTTGATGATAACTCAGTCAATGAATGCTATGTTTCCCTATAAGGAAACAATTAATATAACCATTCCCATTGTGTTACTCCTATAATGCCATATTTTAATGTCCTGAAATTAGGATTAAAAGTCAATATAATATTTATTTTTAAAACTTACCAATTTTTATATTTCTCATCAGTTGCTGGTGGTGATGGTAATCTAGCTGGGAAGTGCTCAATATAAGCCTTAAATGTTGTGTCAATAGCAGAATGATTCAAAATATGTATGTAGCCATGAGACAGAGAATTAATGAGGACACCCTCACCAAAATTAAGAACCTTTTCAGCTTCATTGCTGGAGAGGAAAAAGAAAAGATATAAAATATTTAACTTGTTTATCATTTACAAAGGGTTACTGAGAGTGAAAGAGAATTAAAAGACTTTAGTGAGGAGAAAGGACAATAAAAGTATAGAATTCAGGAAGACAAAAATGGAGATTGGTATTGCATTTAAATTTTTAAAGATTGCAGGTTTTTCATTTTCAAAATCTATTATCTCTAACTTTTATATTTTTACTTTTCTTAATAAATCTAGCTGACCCACCAACAAAAGTATTTTTGTTTCTAACCTTAGTTTCATATTGAAGCTTTTTCTCTCCAAAATATATGCCGTGTATTAAGGAGTTCTCAGCCTGATTCATTTACCCAAATCTGACCAAACATCAGAATTTTTTTAAAGGGTTTCCTGGTCAGGCTAAGAATATTTCTGTATCCTCCTGCAACATACAATGTACTGATTGAAGAATAATTCAAATGCAAGAGTTTCTTCTTTCCAAGATGCAAAAATGAAGTATTTTCAGAGCCAGTTTCCCTTCTTGATATAGACTTAGAAACTGATACTGCATTGCTAACCAAGAATAGAGTACTGCTGCCTCATTGTCCAGCCTTGACAAAAGCAACTACAAGACCTTGTGGCTTGCATCTTAATAGCACTATTGCCTTACTTGGGGTGAAATGATAAAAAAAACATTGTGCAATCATGAATCCCATGACCCATCAGGGTCGTAGTGGCACCACATGTAATGCAGGCAAAGTAGAAGTGGTGTGTCTTGGGCAAAATAGCCTGATGGAGCCCAACCCTCTCCAGGCTGGTAATGAATTCAGAGTTTCTTTCTGCTTACCACCCAAGACTATAGAACCCAGTCTGTCCTGCTATTTTACTCATAGCTGGTGGGAGAAAAAGAGGATTCATACTTTTGTCAAGGGTATTAGTATGTAAGTGAATGTAATGGATCTGATTGGAATTTGAACTTGGCACTCTGATTCTGCAATCCATTACTCCACCATGCCTCCTAAAAAACATAAAAAAAACATACTTATCTAAAAAACAAAAATAAAAAAAATCCTCCATTAATCTTAATCTTCTACAGCTTCACAAAAAAGGACAACTTGTATAAATTTTTCTTTTTCTGCTTTGTCGTATTTCTCTATCGATTTCTTTAAAATTATCTTATATTTAAAATTCCTCTGATATAGGGAACACAACATGGAGTTGTCCATGATTAAATACCAATTGGGACTTTTCAACCTATTTTGAAAATTTGGTCATAAGTTTTATTATGATGCAATTAAATCAATAATGTTTCTTATTCCATCTTAACATATTTATTAATATCAACATGCACCTGTGTTATATAGGAATAAAATGTCACTGCTGATACTGGTGTTTGAGTGTAAATCGCAGGTGAAAAGACATGGGCAATCTCATGGTTCAGTTGGGTGGATTATGTGACCATGGTAGAAACACTTATGTAGATGAAGTTGCATGTTTAGGATGTGTTTCGCTTCTCCCCTATCTTCTATTACTATTGTGACCACTATTCTCTACTCATTATACAAACTACTATTAGTATGAGTATTATTTTAAGATGTCTGATACCAGTATTGTTCAATGGTGCATTATAATTGGTATTTGCAATTACAAAGTCTCTACTATATTAGCATAGATGAAGTATCAAGCAAGTATATGTTGTCATCACAACAGTGGCAAAAAAGGGTTGTTTTGATGACATAACAACCTGGAGAAGGTTGAAGAGCACAATAGCTGAAGCACTGTGTTAATAACAATCAAGATGAGGACAATAGTCCAAATGTAAATAATGTAAATAAGAGTTCATGATGATCATGAATTTCAAATAAGTTATGATACAAAAGATACATACTTCAGTTGTATAATATCTATTTTTGGCCTTCTATAGGGACCAGATTAAATTCCCACCTGTATGGCAAGTTTTCAGTTAGTTTATATAATTTCTTTATATATGATAAAATTGATTTTAAAAGTCATTATTAATTTTAAAATCACTTATATATATTTTTTTTAATTTTTATTTTTTGGTAAGTAACAAAATTCAGCTTAGTCACTACAGTGTTTTTTTGACTTTCAAAAAGATAAAGAGGATGACTTCCATACCTTTGCTCTGGAGGCAAAGAGTTCTCCAATGAAATCCTGTACTCAACATTCACACCCAAGACGTCTCCTGAGAGTGACAAACATGGCTGTGTTTCCATCCCATAAATTTGGCAGCTAATATAAATATCATAGAACAGTACCTGAAGAAAACAAAAACACCAAAAATGTAGCGGCAAGAAGTAAATATCAAAAAGCTACAAAATATATTAGGAATGCTATTAATTTTCTATTAATATTTGTTGGGGAAGATTTAAAATACAGAATTTAATTTGTTTTCATTTATGTATAGAAAAATATTTTCCAATAACTTTGCCCAAACAGAGATGTGATCAAATATTTTTGCAAGTGCCAGATTTTAAGTTTTGTGGAAATAAATCACATTTTTTTTAATAAATAATTAGAATATATCTATTTTTTGTTTATGTTCATTATTTGGAAAGTCTAATTTACAAATTACTTTTTGGATGTACATTTAAGAGCTCATTTTAAATTTTTCCACAATAACAATGATAACATCTGTTGGAGTTCACAAACTGTTTTTTTAATTATGCTATTTATTGACAGTTAAATATATGTCAATAAATAACATAATTAAAAAAACATCTTTCACTCTACGCATTTCATCTTAGTGTTTGCTGATGTATGGAAAAAATTGCACCTTGAAGACAATAATTTGAAATTATCGAAAGTACTCAGCATGTGCCTTCTATCTGACAACAACTCAAATATAAGGATCTTATTATTCAAGGAATTGATAGAAAGTTAATGTCTCATTAAGTCTTGTTAGTGAAGTAATTTTGCCATTAACCACATTAACATTGCTATTTACTTCTTTGTATAAAATGTTTCTTTATATATATATATATATATATATATATATATATATATATATATATATATATCACACATAGAGTACTGGTGTTGATAAAATAGTGCTCGATGTAATATAATAGAGTTATTAAATATATATTAATAAAGATATATATTATTTCTCACCAGTAGCACAACTTGGAATTTCATGCACAATGCAATCTTCAGGTGCTGGGTAGAGACTGACTGTTAACCGTTTTTAACCCAAATACTTTCAATCTTTTCCAAGATCATCTTCAGGGGTAAATTACAAAGACAAACGTATTGTAACTGTGATAAAATCTGCATTCTGTTGTGATAATGATTCTTAAAAAACACACACAAATGCATTTTGTTATAGTTATTTTGAAAATTTTGATTTATCCGTTGTAGTTATGAAATTTTTTGCAAAACATTTCATTATATGGGAGCTGACTGAAAACCCTAACCTCTACCAGGTCAACAAGTACCACATCTGCAATCCAATATTCCTGGAGAGAATAAAATTGCTTGCCTTTACACTTCAAATGAAAACTGAAATTCCCAAACCACAGCATCAACCAATTTCATAACTGAGCCATGTCCTTGCCACCTAAATTTTAAACTTTAAATATATTATGATCTATAATTATTGGACAATTTTGGTTGTCAAAGCCATTCCTTGGCCCTGGGGAGTATCCTAGGGCATATTCATACTCTATGAATACTTCACAGTTCATATCTCCCATTTACTCCCAACATTGTCCAGTTTCCCTATCTACATAGCTAGACCTAAACACATTCAGAAATCTGAAACCATGCAAACTGAATCTACTTATTTCTACAAACAATTAATTTTTCCATAAAATATTAACTCACAAAATTCACTAATTAACAACTTAATTATTGAACCAATGAAAGTAAAAGGACTCACACATGGCTCTTAAATTAAAAAAAGAATTCCGCATACTGCTACAAAAATGAAAAAACAATCAATTTGTCCATAAATTATGATTAACAAAATAATTCTAAACTTTTCTTTTCTAAAAAGACAAAGTAAAACAACAAAAATCAGCCTCTCACTTGTGTCTGATATGGCTCCCCCCCACCCCCGACTCACTGGGAAGCCATATCAGACACAAATGAGAACAAGTCTACATCGCTTGATGGGTAGGAAACAACTCACCTTTCTCCTATCTTTTTCCCATGCTAGCTCTGCCAATCAAAATTGACTTCCTTATTAAGGCCTACATCTTACCTCGAATGTCAACCTCCAGAAGTCAAAGCTGAGAAACACTTCCCTTAAAAATAATAATCTGCTAAACTATTATTTAACATAACATTGTTGTGATGGAAGATGACATGTTTCTGATTGGCCAATTCCAGAAAATTTCCATGAATTACTGCCTTTGATTGATCCAATTGGAAACAACACTTGTCTGAATTCAACAGCTGATTTTGTGGAAAGAGATTGTAATGCACAATGCCCTTTGAACCCTGCCAGATACACAGCTTCTTTGTTTGCAAACCAGCATTTGGAGTGGTTAATGGTGGCTTATTACATCTTCCCACAAGCTTTTTTATTCAACATTTTTATAAACATTCAATTTTTTGTCACCTTTGGTTGTTATTTTCAAAAAATGTTGCATTTTTTGTTGCATTTCAGCAGAGAATCAAAAATGGAAATCCAGTTCATTCAATTTTTTTATTAAATTCTGAGGCACTCAGACATTGTAGCAATTCATGTATCCAAGTATTTCCAAATGCCTTACAAAGCTTATATGACATATGCAAGCTGTTTCTGCTGAACTTCATGTCATATATACTGAATTATTTGTAATCAGCATTTTAATTTGGTCATCATCAATGGCTGCAGGCCTGCTGGAAAGTTTTTGGTTTTCCCAATCAAAGTTTCCACTTCTGAACCTTGCAAACCACTTACAAACAGTACTCTCAGCTATGGCACTATCTCCATAAATGTAACATAACTTTTTTGCTGTTGCTACAGCATTTTTTCCTTTCCAGAAATAAAAAGCCACAAATAATGAAAATGAATTTGATTTTTCTCCATTTTCAATTTTAATTTAAAGACATTAAAAATTCACAATCCAAATATGAAATCCTGTTCTTTTATTGCCCTTTCACCTCACTAAAGTTTTCTCATTCTTTTTCTTTTCCAGTTACCATTTGCATCTTAGTGGTATTATTGCCTTGCTTGTGATGAAATGATTTAAAAAAAATATATATATATATCCACATATGTAGACAAACAGACAGATTTATGGATTTTTTAGCATCATATGTCTTTCATCTTTTCACCTCGATTCTATTTTTGTTGCTTTCCCATTCTTCAAGAAATAATATTAAGAAGATTTTTAGATTTTTTTTGTTTAACTAAAATGTTATAACTTTTATAAAATAAAATGTTACAACGTTTATAAAATAAACTTACCTTATTGTGAGCAGTAAAGATCAAATCCATTGTTTTTTTTTCCCTTGGACCAATGCAACCTGATTGTGGCACAATCTCTATATCACAAAACTTTGCCTGACTTCCAAAAGCCTGAAATACAATCAAATTCAGTATAAATTTTATTATTTCATGAAATTGGCCTGTAAAATTTATAAAAGTAAATGGTATAATGGTGACTAGTAGCAACCAAAATTTAATTAAGACTCATTGGTTTTGGAGAATTTGAGTTAGTAATAAAATTGAACCTATACAAGGAAATCCTAAAAGAACTAGAAGTCCTAACCAGATTTATTATTTCTGGGCACAATCTCAATAACATAAGATAGATAGATGATACTGTGTTGAGGGCAAAATAAAAAGAAAATTGCAGGAACTTGTAAACAAAGTAGTAAAGGAAAGGACTAACTGCCAATTATAAGAAGACAGAATAGATGGTTGTCAGCAAGAACAAGGTCTAGATTTTCTCACTGGGAATTTTTCCCCATTCTTCTTGTCAGTAACCCTAAAGATTTTGGAGATTGTGTGGTTTTTGTTGGTGGACTTGCTTTTCAGTTCCCACCATAATGTTTCAATTATATTGAAATCAAGACTTTACACTGGCCAGTCTTCCAAAAGCTGAACATCATCCACAAAAAAACATTTTGCTGCATGTGATGTGACTAAAGAAGTAGCCGAAAGTGCTTGGAACAATTATAATTATGGACAATTCCTATATTTTTTAACCCCTGAAAAACAAAAAGATTTTTAGATTGCTGGAAAAACTCAATAAAAGATTAATTAATGAACGATGCATAAAAGAAAGGTTGCTGCCCAAATACACACATGCACACATATGTGTATGTGTGTGTGTATTCTGTAAGTTCTTATTTTATAAAATATACCCAATATAAATTATAGTTAAGTGAGAATAAGTTGTTTTATTTAATACCTGTTGCCATTCAAAGTTTGTCTGCAGTAATGTGTTATTGATTAACATCACTTGATAAGTGCCAGGGACATTATGGTAGAGTCCTTCCATGTGAAGCTGACATGATTCCAGTACAACCTGTGGGTTTTGCACTTCCCCATAAACAAGAACGGTCCTGTAAAAAGAACAACAAATCCTTTTATCAGTTTGTCAAAATCAGTTATTTACAATCCATAAAGCATATTACTTTGTGACTGTGCAGTGTGGTGTAATGGATAATGAGTCTGAATGAATAATTGGTGAGCTGAGTTTGAATTCCAATTGGCTTTGTTAGATTCATTTTTACACAAATACACATGGAAGAGGTATGAATCCATCTCTTCACTTTCTTCCAGGTATGGGCTGAATAGCAGGATAGATTGGGCCATACAGCCTTGGTTGGCAACCAGTCTGCTGCACAAAAATTTTCTGCCTGGTCAGTCATGAACTGAAAGAGACATGATCACCCAAGCATGTATCATTTATCGCATTTAACTTTCTATACTATTCAGGATATGTGTGTATGTCTGCCACTCAGTGCTTTGTAACATTCATAATAATTTAGGACTTTCTTCTTACAGTTTTATTTGCTTAAGTGTTATACTCTTACTGGAATCTTTTAGGCCTCAATTTAAAATAATAAGAGTGTGTTATTATTTATTATTCATTTGGCTACATATTATAATCATAATCTGATAATGAACCATGTAATTTTTTCTAAAGACATCTTTGTTTCTATGGCTAAAACTTCTGTCATAATAAATGAAACAGGTATATATTTCACAGTTGACAACAAGAAAAGTCATTACCTTCTTTTTCCAGCAATTTCATGACAAACCAAAATTACTGCTATGAATAAAAAAAAAAGAGATTTTTACCTTTTTTCTCCACCCATAATTTGTACAGAAATATATTTGTTAAACGAGAGTAGATTTTGAGCATTGTAACTGATAGACACTTTGCAAGACTCCAGTGGCTGGAGAGTTCCATTTTCAGGGAAGATCTTCAATTCAGTTAGATCCTGCAAAAAAAGCACAGAAATTATTAAAGGATTTTTAAATGAGATGTAGCAATATTGCTGGATAAATTTTACTACCCCTTAAACTACTAATAAATTCTTTCTCCTACCTTGGCTGACTGAATACAATCAAATCATGCTGAAAAGACTAGTCCATGTTCAATCCCCAGAGTTAAGCAGCAATGAATGCAGTCAATACTTAGATGGGGGAGTGTATGGAAATACTGGGTAAGGTAAGCAAACACCTATAATCCAAAGTACATTTCAGTTTTAAATAACCTGCAAAGGGTTGATAAGCTGTAAAAACAAATCCAACAATAAATTAGCTGACTGGAACATTATATATGAGAAATAGGAATGACAACAAGGCTTCAACAGCAGCAGCCACACTAGAAAAGGCAAGCCTCAGTGAATGCAGTCAAGTGTAACAAGCAATAACAGCAGCAGCACTCATCAGCAGGTAGGTTAGGCTCCAAGTTCTACACTCAGAATTGTCCCACAAGACAATAACCTAGTGGATTAGAGTGCTGGTTCATGAATTTGAAGACAAATCCCTGAGCCAGGGCAGTGTGCTCTTGGACTCTGTGAAAACAAAGCAAGCACTAACTGAGCAGTATGAAATCAGAACTAGATGAGATATCACTACAACCATTGAATAAATAAAGGCTTCAGCTTGAAAGGTTAATTGGATTGAAAAGCAACTGATGAAGGCCAGAGAGCATTGTGATAATAACAACAAAGATGAGGACAATAGTCTGCTTGTAAATAGTGATTCTTATATTTATATAATGCCAAGCCTGTTTGCTTGCTCGTAAAATTAGTGTTAGAAATATTTTAAGCATGAATAGAAATGGAATTATTTCAGTTTTTTCTTTCAAAGGACAAGAGCCACCAACACAGATCATATATTAATATCTAAGATTTTTATTTTATTGAGTGTTAAGAAACTAGAGGGGATTAAAAATAGTTTTTTAAAATTATCATTTGCTCCCATAATATCATATAATCATTCTGTTCATTCCTCTGGTAGTTAATTAGTTAGCATGAACATTAAGCTCTGTCACTGCCTCAGACAAATAATGGACCATCCCATTTTGAATTCAAAGAAAGACAGAAGGAAATGATATATCAGAGTCACTGTTTGCTTTTAGGAAAAAGAAAGAAAGAAAGCAAGAAAGAAGGAAGATACAGAGATAATAATTCTCTCATGCATTTAATTAGTGAAATGAAAAACATTTGAGAATCTTTTTAGTTGTACCTTTTTATTTTTTAAAATAATGACCCGCATTCCTACTTATGATTCTTATTGCAACATTTTGTGAAAGTGGTCATCAAGCTGAAATAGTTATCAATACAATAGGGGAATTTCGACAGGTATTTTATAGTTGTAGATCTTGCAAGTAGCTTATTTATTTATTAACTTAAGATTTAGGATTCATCAGAAAATTAAAATACAAAAGCTATGGAATTTTTATGGCTATTTTAAGATATTAATAGTTTAATGAAAGTTAGAATATCACTGATAATGTTTCCATTATTTTAATTATGCTTTTTCTTTTAAACAAATTTATTTCTTCATGGACATGTTGAGAAACGAGGAAACTAAAATTGATGCTAAATGCTCGGAAGTAACATGTCATATTAAAAAGCTTACTGATAAAAATATCAATGACTTTGTTTTCCAGTAGCAAGCTGAAAACTTAGAAAATTTAACCCTGAAAACTGCAAATTTTTAAATCTCCCCAATTCAAAGATAACCAGATTTTAACTACAGCTCAATGAAATTGTCCTGTCTCTATGACCCTAATGCTGCCCAAAGCCTATAACTGTATCCTCTCGTCGATTCTGGAAGGATACTTTGGTTATATGACATTAATGTTCATAAAATTGAGATGAAATCAACAAAATATGGTAAATGGTCTATATGTGAACAATTTTTTGTCCTATTGATGCAAGCATCCTTACTTGATAGATTTAGAAATATAAATGTGCAGATCAATAGCCATAATACACACTGTTTAATAAATAGAAACGGGGTGTCTATTTCAAATACAGAGCATCTACTATAATAACATTGGAAGTAATATATATATATATATATATATATATATATGAAAGGCAGGATGTGTGTGTGTGTGTAATGAATGCACGGCCGCAATTTTTGACAGATTTGTGCCAAAATTTACATGCACATGCTCCAAGTTAGTGGGAAGGCCAAGACTGACTTTGCATTTCCCAACTCCCATCTATAGTGGAAATAATTGATTTTTTTCATGCTTCTACGGCAGTTTTCATGTAGTTTGTGGCCATTTTGTACTGGCCAGAGTGAGAGCCTATAGCTGGCTGCCATGAATAGGCAGGAAGATTCTATTGGCCAGCATGAGAGCCAACAGCTGACTGACACGAATGTTAACTAGCATGCTAGCATGCAAAAAAAATCGATAGCTGTATTCAGTATTTTAAGTCAAGTGATAGAGATTGCTGTATGAGTCGTATGATTTTTGAATCAAGCACAGGCAACGCCGGGCCATGCTGCTAGTATATATATATATATATATATATAAAAGTGGTCATTCAGGTCAATACTGAGAGGTGACAGTCTGTTTCATGCTAAACGTAATGGCCTGACAATTGTGTTTAGCATGAAACAGACTATTACCGCTGGGTGTTCACTTCAGTGTCCACATTTACACAGTCAAACCTCTCATCTATGGACCCCCCACCCAATGAACAGACTTCAGATGCAACAGAAAAATTGGCAGACAAATTAAAAACATCTGTAGGAAAAAAACTTCCAAATTGTCAGAAATGTATTTCAAAATTTGTGAGCTTAGCAGAATGAATCATGTTAGTTCTCAAAGTGCCCACTTGGTGGTAGTAACGGGCCTTTCAATTGTAAACAAAGATGGGTGCCTGAAAAAGTAGCTGTGAGAAATCTATTATTTTTGTTATTTTGATTAATATATCTATATTAAGTATATATTTATTTATGCAATGTATACATGTTTATAGTATTTACATTATGATCATACTGGTATTTATTATAGGGGTTTTATAACTCAAAAATGATCTCTTCCCATCTATTTGACAATCGGCTTTAATGGACAACCCCTCCCCACTATTAGTCCATTAATGAGAGGTTTGTCTGTATTTACATACGCTCTATCCTTGATATTGATCACTAACACATAAATATAGCATACCATAAAACTATGTTATATATATATATATATATATATATATAGTTTTAAGGTATGCTGTGTTTATAGGTTAAAGTGATTGATATCAAGACAGAGTGTATGTAAATATAAACGTGGACATTGAAGTCAAAACCTTGAAAGGCCATTGAATGTAAAAATCTATTTCATGCTTAAACACAATCGTCAGGCCTGACATGTTTAAGTATGAAACAGACTGTCACCACCAGGTGTTGACTTCACTATCCAAGTTTAAGCATATATATATATATATATATATATATATATATATATATATATATATATATAAATTCCTAGTATCTCTCATTCATGTGAATGTATAGTCACATCAACATAAACAAATCTAGTCCGATGAAGTACTAAATGACAAAATGTGTCACACAAAATTTAAGTTAAATTATTATATTTTTTAATAAAATATATTATTACTATATTTATCAGTATCTTTATTTATATCATATGTAAGATGCAAGAAAATATTTATAATAATTAACAATACTACTTCCAAAGATTCTGAACATAATTAAATATTTTCTATATAAAACATGTAGAGGAGTAAATAAGGGGTCAAATGTAGGCTAAATATGCATTGGAATCTGACAGAATGATAAGATAAAAAATAGGTAAAGTGCATACAGTCTCTCTCATATGTTTTTTATAGATGTGTGTTATGAGTGTCCAGATAATTTAGTTGGAAAATTCAAGAAGTGTCTGGGGTTTTCTAAGCTTGAATTGTTGTTGAATGCTAAGAGATAAATATTACTATCATGGACTGAAAAAGGAAAAAGAGATGAAAATTTTGTTGATGGGTGTGTTAATGACCTGTCTGTGTGAACTGTTTGTCCAAGAGTGAGAATATCATGTGTTCTTGTGTATGGAGGAGAAAAGTGGGGCCGATTCTTATTTATTTAGAATGAGTGAATAATTATTTTTGACACTATAATTAATTTTTACCGATTTAATTTTTATGGGCACAACAGACATAAGATTGTTTTGCCTTATACTTATTCATGAAGGGGAAAAGCTAAGCAACTGATTGTTATTAACAAAAACATATTTACAGAATTTGATTTTATTTCCTCTTGAACTGAGAACTGGGCCTGGATTGGAGATTTGTTATTCAGAGTTATTTCCCTTGTTACACATTCTCCACGGCAAACAAGACCAAAATCAACATTAGGTTCTTCAATAGTAACATCAGCTCCCTAAAACAAAAGCATACAAAAATAATCATTCACTGTTTATCATACAACATAGAGGAATGAGAAAAAATCCAACAATCAAACCCCAAAACTTTTATATGTAACATGTCAAGACATTTGACATCATGTCTGAAGTGTAAAAGTTATATTAAATCAGTTGATAAGTCTGTTGTAAGGAAAGTGCTAGATGGTTTTTCTCATTAGTATCTATCTTACAGATTTATAAGTCTCTACTTGTCCCTGCATTGAATATTACAGCTACATCTAGTTTAGTGTTTCTGCTATGTATCTAAAGAATCTTCATAAAACATAAAGAAGAATCTGCAATGTTATTGGTCCAGACTTGGGATCTAAAATTCGGTCACATTTCCACTGCCATATTGTAGCTTCCCTGTGCCTTTTCTGTAAATATTTTCATGGTAATTGTTCTGATGAGCTTTCCTGTTTTCCTTGTCTTTACAAATTTAAGCACAGTACACAAGTCGCAGCAAGGTCTCATTTTACAGTTGAAATGGCTTGATGTAACTGTAAGTTCTATGTTAACAGTTTCTTCTCTTGCATGTCTCTCTTGTGGAGCTTTCCTCTGGCCTCTTGTTTTCTAGTCAATTTTAATCTTCAAAAATCTAAAGGAAATGTCAATCATTATCATTTGTCTTCTTAATTCCTGTTCTTTTATTGTTCTCTCTCTTTAATAATGTTTTTTTTTTTCTCATATTCTTTCACTTGTAGTACCTCCACCCTTGCATCTTACTTTATTACCTTGCTTTGGGTGAAATATTATTACCTTGCTTTGGGTGAAATATTATTACCTTGCTTTGGGTGAAATAAAAAAAAGAAAAGAAGTACAATGTCAGCATATGTTTACATAATTAAAATGAATATTTTCTTAAATTAAAAAAATGCTATGCTAATTGTAATATTAGCCATTTCTCTGTAAGGAAACATTTGGTCTTCATTAACTAAGAAGTCAGCACTACTTTTGGTTTGAATTTATAAAATATTTCTCTTAAAACAATAAAAGAAAATTTTTTTTATTGTTTCAAGAGAAAGATTTTATAAATTTAACTCTGACACATTATTTACTATTTTTATTTATTTTTTTTTTTTCGTCAATAGGAGTAGATAGGTTTGTTTATCGTCTGATTCACACTTCTCAGGGAGTAGAGGTTTACCTTTGTTTAGGATTGGATTTCTGTTTCCTTCTAAACTTTTTTATTCTCTTTCACTTCCAGTGGCCTCTTATGTCTTAGTGGCATTATCACCTTGCTTGGAGTGAATCGATTAAAAAAAAAAAAAAAAAAAAAAATATATATACATGTAAACTACTGTGGCTTCTGGAGAAAGATAGTAGAAGTGGTTTACTACTGCCTTTTTCACAGTTTTGAATTCAGAGTTGTCTTTCTCTCAGACTGGTTACCAACCAAGGCTAGAGAGCCTAGTCTACCGTTGTAGCAATATAAGCTGTCAGATATCTTGCAAAGGACCCACCTGCAATACATCACAGAAATCAGGAAGACACACCCATTAGACTGTTTGCCTGCTCAACTCGCCTCACTTGTCTCCAGCAGAAGGTTACAACAAAAGAAAATTTGCTTACTGCTACAATTTTATCTCATGATTTTATTTTATGGGTAACGATTTGAGCAAAGAGTTATTTTCTTAAGCCACAAGCTGCAACACTATACCTTTTTCTTTAACCCATAGTTGTGGATGGAGAAGAAAAGACACATTGATGCTTTTCCCAAAAATATTAGTGCAAAAGTAAACATAGCGGACTAGGTTGGTATTTGAACTTGGCTCACTAATTTCACTTTCTGCACCGATAACTGTTACACTAATTTCATATCTATAAAATAAATATTTGTTGGTTCTAATCCTATAGTGGAATGATTGCAAAATACTTTCTCCTCAACAATTTATAGACAGAAGCACACAAATGCATGCTGGGATTTCTTCCAAGCCAATAAAATAGGCTGGTTCTTGGTTTCATCTGACTTAGTCCCAGTCTCTTTTGTCTTGAAATAAGAGTGTTACATTTGCTTGTACAAATTTGCTTTTGTGTGTCAACCCTAATTCTTATTTTGGAAACTTTTTGCCATATTATTATTGCTTTGCCTCATTACTGTTAATTTGTCTTGCATATATTATTTGCTTTATATTTTTTTTATCATTTGTTTCTTTTCTTTTTCTTGTTATTCCTTATTGAAAATGTTGTCAATTCTGTTTGTTGGACAGTTCTGTCATTTATTTTACATTTAACCATGGCCACTCATTCTACAATATTAATGAAAGGAAAATTATTATTATTTTTTTTTAAATAGTTCTTCAATCTTAAATTTTATTTTGCTTCACACAATTTAATGCTAAACTCAAATAAAGTAATTATTTTATACAGGTCTCATAGTAATCAGCAAAAATGAGAATCTCATTTACTTTGATATCAACTTGTACATTGTAATATATAGGTTCATCTTGATATTCCAAGTAACATCTCAGTTGATGATTAATGGGCCCTGGGCAACATCCAGTCACACACAATTGCAATTGCATCTCCTGATTCGGATCTACGGGCAAGAAACAAAAAAGAATAATGCAAATTCATAGATGCAATAATGGATTTATAAAAGCTATAAAAATTATGTAGATTTTAAAAAAAATATTTTAAAAAGTTTTATGCATATTTCATATAAATTTATATATGTCATAAATAAAAAAGGTTGGCACACATATAGAAAGAAAGAAATAGTTTATTCTGGAGAATAATATGGTACACAGTCGAGAATGCAGACTAATATAATAAACAGTTAATCATTAACTCCTTGGTATTTACCTGAGACCTCCTGACAAGGTGAGATGTGGCACAAGGCTGTTTTTTAACATGGGGTTTTCTGAGCACATACACTTGGGCAAACATTCCCTGTAGACGGGGTCAGGCAGCTGTCTACTTTCAAAGACAAGACTTATAGACATAGCTTTGTCTGGGTTCCTCTCTGCCTTCAGGCAGAGAAGTCAACAAATAATCTGGAGATAAGTAGTAAAGTAACATATCCACTACACCAGTTCTACCACTTGAAGAACATGGTAACTGCTAAATTACAAGAGTGGGCTGAAAAGTTCACAGGCTGACTATGAACAAGCGATGCTTGCATGCATTAATTTCACCTCTTCTAATTAATAACTGTATTGTTTCTTTCCAGGTAAACTGATATCTGACTGTTCAAAGAAGACTTCAAATGTAACTAGTAATAATTTCTCTTGGAAATGGTCAAAATTTGGCATTGTGGTGTTATCTGCAGAAAAAGGTTCTTCCCTTAAGGACATTAATGCTGACATGATTGCTACATTAGGGGATGATGCCCCAGCTTTATCAACAGTGCAAAAGTGGGCAGTTGAATTTAGGAGAGGGAGGGAGAGTCTTGAAGATGACCCAATGTATGGATGCCCTGCAACTGTCACTACCGAGGAAAACGATGATCGTGTTCACCACATGGTGATGGATGAAAAGCAATTGACTATAAATCAAATTGACAGTTCTGTTAGCATATTCTGAACAATGAACTTGTTATGATGAAGTTCTCTGCTCGGTGGGTACGATGTTGTCTTCTGACACCTGATCAAAGGCACAACATATTGATCACATCACGGGAAAATCCAACATTGTTTGAGGCAGATCCAGCTGGTTTCCTTGAACCTTTCCTAACGCAGGATGAGTGTTGGGTTCATCACTTTGAGCCAGAGGCAAAGAGACAATCCATGCAGAGGAAACACCCATCCTCACCTGCTACAAAAAAAAAGGCATTTTGCATTGCGGCCCATTATACCTATATGTAATAAATCAAAAACAAACACTATTCCATAGGTTCATTTATTTAACATTGACAATTTATATGTTTGTTTCCTATGATCTGCATATATTGAAATTGCATGTCTATTTGTATTAGCTATTTGTATGAATATAAAATTATTACTTTTAGAAAAACAAATTTGAAGAAAATTCTGAAAGGTAAATGAAATAATTTTTGAAGAAAATGTCATTTAATGAGATGGATGAGCTTGTTTGTTCATAAGGAGCTGATTCCAATTGGGGACACAGGAGGACAATGCGACACACATATCAGTCGCAGTGTAGAGCCTGTTTCTCTCCTTTGTCTTAGATTGAGTTAATGTGGAAAATCCCAGTTCACACAAGTAGTTGTAAAAGTCAAAGTAATAAATGGCCTTTTTACTCAGGTGTGGAAATTCCTCTTTGTTCTTAACCCAAAACAAGATACATAAACTCAATGAGAACAGACTATATATATATATATATATATATATATATAATTATATTTAAAAAAATATTAAATATCACTGAAGGGTTGGGACCCACAGTTTGAAAAACCCTTCCCTAAGGGAAGATATGATTTTCTGGTTTTAAATAACCTGCAAAGGTTGATAGGCCATAGAAAATAAATTAATCTCTTATTTTTTTCACACTAAATAACCCCCTGTGTCTTAGTGGCTTTGTTGCTTTGCTTGGGATGAGATGATTATATAAAAAAAAAAAAATGAAATTTTAATAAAATATTGTCTATTTTGTCATTCAATTACCCAATAAAAAAAAGATTGTAGCATTTTCCTGGAGTTTCTTTTTTTTCACAAGACAATGGCAGTTTCTTTATAATTTAACATGACTGTGGCTAAATTTTGCCCATCCTAATAAGAAACATTTACCTTCATTATAGTAGTTTAATATTTGTCATACCTAGTGTAGCATTTGCTGGCTCTACTTCCAGAATGAAGAATTCATTGTTAAATAATTCCCAATTAAATTTGATGGAGCTGATACTGTTGTTGATAAACTGAAAAAGACAAACAGAAACAAGATCAGATTAAAGTTTTCATCTTATTTATTGTCTTAAATTAATATCATACCTTAAAAACATGTGTTGCCATCAGCTGGTGATCATGAGTTCAATCTCTGGATCAGGTAGTTAAAGAATATACACTGATTCAGCAGCAACAAGCAAGAACTAGCATTAACTTTCATCACTGATCGCAAGGTTATTTTAGGATGATGAAATTTTTCATCTTTATTTCAGGGATGATGAAATATCCTTATTTTCTATCATCACTGATGGCAAAGTTATTTTTAGAATGATGAAATATCATCATCATTCTGGATCATAACATAACATAATAATCAACAGCTTTCCCATATCAGCTAAAAAATGGATACCTGATGAGGGCCAGAGGGTAGATGGCTGAAATATTGTCCATAATAATATCTATAACAACCACAATGAAAATAATAGTTCAAAATAATTATTGTATACTGACAATTACTCACCTAAAAAGTGAAATATAAAAATACCTTAATGAAGTAAATGCTAGAAATGTGAAAGTTTATATAAAACAAACCAGATAAATTCAGGAGAATGTCTGTTTATGTTTGTTTTTCTAAATTTTAGAGTGGCCATCTTAAGTTCCAATGAATTATCTCTTAAAGTTTAATTTATATAAATTAATGGGAAAGTTTAACAAATGTGTCCACAAAAAATTAATGTCAAAACGATGGTTTTTCTTCTGATATCACTTTTACTCTGTACTCCCTTGGTAATTTTTATTGCTTTAAAAATGTTCTGAGAATTTTAATAAAACCCAAACGTTTTATAATCACAAAATTATAAAAATACTAGCAGCATGGACTTGCGTTGCCCGTGCTTGATTAAAAAATCGTACGACTCATAGAGCAATCGCTATCACTTGACTTAAAATATTTTTGCCCTTCCGTGCCTTTAAAGGAGTGCCCTTTGCCTTGCTGATGTTACTACGATTAAAGCAATAGTGTTGACAAAGTCGAATATGTCAATTGTAGCTCAAAGTCAGAACTGGTAGCAGGGATAAAAAAGCCGAATTTCAATGGCCCATTCCAGAATTTGAGGTCAAATGTTTTCTTCCACTCCACTTTCTTCCCACGCATAGCGTTACCTTAAATTAATCTGCATTTAGGAAATACCCAACCGGAAAAAACATTTTTAAGGGTTGACCGATTGTCGATTTGCACTGTTTGGGGGGTGCTCAGAGTTGAAACTTCACATGGTGACTCCCAATCAGTGGCCATGAAACTTCTGGATAACCTTTCTAATGATAGACTTTAAGAGGGTGTCAAATTTGGTTGAAATGCGATCATTCCTTCTGTAAGCAGATTTTTTTTGATTATTGATTTTTTTGATTATCGATTTTTTCGGTTATCGATTTTTTCGGTTATCGATTTTTTCGGAACCTGAGTCCGAACTCAAAAATCGGCCTCTGTCATGTCCTTACGGCAGCCATTTGCAAACTTGTGGTGAAAACCACATTGAAATCGGGTGAGAAATGCAGCCTGGGCAAGGTAACAACGCCCACAACAGACACACACACAGACAACAAGAGAAATATAGATAGTAGATTTGAACCAGTTACAATGCAGTATTTATTATTTACCATTTTATTTTTAAGAAATTAATGGATTTTATTTTTAATCCAAAATTATTTCTTATTAATCTAAATTTTTTGTGGATACATGTGTTTGAGTAGATGTCCTGTTTTTTTTTTTTATACAGTCTGAATTACATCTACTGGCCTGTGCATTTGAAAGTTTTAATACAGAAAATGTGCCTTTTTGCAGGGTTTGAAACTGCATTCTATTTTGAAGGGGAAGAAGCATTGTTTAAACTGTATGAATTACATCTAATAAACTAAAAATAAATTGAGAAATTTAATAAAGAAAATGAGCTCTCTGGAACAAATATACTTTTAATTATTCAGAAATAATTACAAAACCATTTTATTTTATTCATAAATTTATAAAAATGTCTAACCTACAAAACAAAAACATTGAAATGAAACTGACTGCCCATTTTGTAATTACTGTAGAAAATATATAATGTCCAGAAAATGCATTTATTCTAAATTTATAATTAAAGTTAGTCATCAATATGTGTTTCTTTATATTTTCTTGTTCACATACATTATAAACTTGAACAAAAACAATTGTTTTCATAATTATTTTTTATTGCATTGTTGTTAGTTCACATATTTATATAATCTTGTAAATATTTGTGTTTTAATAAAATTCTCAAAACAAGTTTTTAAAAAAAGTATAAAAATTGTTGAGGAACGATACAGTAATAGAAGTATCACGAGAAAAACAATCCCTTTGACATACCCCTTTTTTTTGCTGGTCAGTCAGTTAAGATTGACTAAGAAGAAGATTTTCCTGCAGGAGGCTGCCATTTCTTTCTGTGGTAGACTGATTGCCAACCATGGCTAATAGGATCCAGTCTGTCCTGGTATTCAACCCATAGCAGGAATAGGAGAGAAGTGATGAATTCCTACCATTTCCCAAGAGTATTTGTGCATAAGTAAATGTAACAAACCTGACTGGAATTCAAACTCGGCTCTTCAATTTTTCTCATTCTGAGCCGTTATCCGTCTGTTAAAACTTTGCCATTAATTTATAAAATTAAATTTTAAGACATCATTCATTAGATCTTAAAATGACCACTCTAAAATTTAAAGAAATATAAAAATTAACAGAAAATCTCCAAAATTTATCTGGTTTTTTTTTATAAAGTTTCACATTTCTAGCATTTACCTCATTAAGGTGTTTTTATATTTCATTTTTGAGAAAAGGACTCGTCAATATACATTGATTATTTTGAACTATTGTTTTCATCTTGGTTGTTAGAGATATTGTTATGGACACAACATTTTCGCCAAGTACCCCTCTAGCTATCATCAGGTGGCCATTGTTTGGCTGATATACAATATCTATTGATTAATATGTTATTTTATTGTTGTGATGCTAGTTCTTGATTGTTGCTCCTGAACCAGTGTATATTCTTGTAAATATAAAATTATTCTTGAAAATAAACAATCTAATAAGTACTTAATATTTTTGTTGTAAATTTTTGAGAAAAAGAAAATGTGTCATCCCAGTTGCATATGTTTGGGTTCAATTCTAAAAATAGCTTTCTACACAAATATAAACTGCTGAGGAAATATATAGTAATTGTTAAACTTTGCCAAATTATTTAACATAAATAAGCATTATTAGAACACATATTTCTTTGATTTACCATGCAAAAGTGA
>OZ010584.1:32078750-32141250 GCA_963932145.1 Acanthosepion lycidas | reverse complement strand
AATACAGCAAACTGTCTCAAATTCACAGAGCTACACACCCAAATAGTCACCAATCCACTCTATGCTAATCTGTAGACTCTGGTTTTTCTTTGTATCATTGAGCCAATAGCATTAACATCCATACACCTTCAGCCTTTTTGAAAGTAAGTGAATTTCTCCTGCACACTTCCCACTGATCTCTTGATCATAAAGATGACAGCCAGTAACTGGCCTTTTTTTGCCATGCACTTTGTCATAGAGGAACAGTTTTTGAAGCTTGGCCTTCTTTGGTACATGCTTCTCTGTGAAGGGATGGTACAAGTCTTTTTAGATGAGTTGTCTGATGTTCAAAGGGTAATGAGTAGATCGTCAAGAGAGCATCTTGTCGGAAGTCTCATCACTGCTGTTACTGTCCATCGACAAAGTTACTCTGGGAGGTTGATGGGACTCTACACCATTTTATATGGTATGGAATCCCATCAACCAGTACTGAGTGCTTACTGATTACACTGAAACTGGTAGTACATCAACTATTTAAAGTACATTGCTTCCTGGTTGTAATCCTCCAGTGGCATCTCTCTGCTATGCCATTCCTTGATGGCACATATGCATAATGCAGCCAAGGGCAAACTATCCACTGCTTGACTTGTCTACTATGGAAGGTGGTATTGTTGTTTCTGAGAATCTCCTTTGGTAGACCTTTCTAAAAAAATATGGCCTTCAATTGATGAATGACATTTGGGAAGTCTTGTTGAACCAGTAGTCGGCAGACTGCAAATTGGGTGGAGGTCACAGTCAATAAGAGTGAGGAACTGTTTGTCCCTGTAATGGGTGACATCCATACCTTCTCTACTCCAGGTGTCACTCACACATCACCATTGTACAGAAGAGGGGTCTATAGACTGATACGCTTTACAGTTTTTGACCATGGTCCTAACAGTACTTTTTGATACAATGTGCAATATCCACCTCATGCTGGGATGACCATTCTCTTGATGGATGGTCATTATCTGGCTAGGAGCTAACACTTCTATGGAGGCAGCACACAAATACTTCAAAGGTTTGCCTTGCATAGCTATGGGAGATTAGTCAGTTTGTCTGCTCAGTTGTGAGCAGACTTGACCAATCAGACACTTACAGACAGCCTCTACTTCTTGACAGGCTCTATCAATATGTTGAACCATCACTGTATGAGCATCTCACTTGTAACTTTAGTGTGTATGAGCATAAGAAAAGGCAAGAAATGCAGTTCATGAGGTTATGTAGGAAAGATAATGCTTAACCAAGGTCAATACTGTAGTGATCAAGAAAACATTATATATATATATATATATATATATATATATATATATATGAGTTGTGATCAAATATAGAATGATAGAATGATAGGATAAAAAACAAATAGGAAACATTTATCAATCTAACATGTTACACTTTTATTAAAGCTTCATCAGAGATGTATTTTCATCCAAAACAAATGGTATATATATAAAAACATTCCCAAATCAACATGTGAAAAACCAACAAGTATGTCTACCAGACATGCACACACACATACACTTACGAATATACAATATTATCTGAATCCCACATAGACAAACTAAAATTATTATACACTTACATACACACAAAAACATTTATAGTTTTTCAGGTAGCCTTAGAATCTGCTAATTTCTTGAACCTTTGGGTGGATACGTCATCACTTCTTGTATTCAGAACAGAATAAATTATACTAACGTTGGTTTAAAATGTTGAATGCATGTGAATCATGACTGACCAATGAAAATCAAGCAACACAATAGTAACAATATCAGAATTTATTTCTTCTTTTTTCTCCATATATTATTCTCTGATGAAGTTTTAATAAAAGTGAAACATGTTAGATTGAAAAATGCTTTCTATTTGTTCTTATCTTACCATATATATATATATATATATATATATATATATATAAGATAGAACAAAGACAGACTAAGCCAGCTACAGTCAGATAAAAAGAGGGAAAAAGGCTAAATGAGCAAGTGTAAAGATAAAAAAACGAGCAACGAGCCAAATGATCATGACCCACCTCCATGCAGACAGGCTCATGTGAGACACATGACTGCATGTGTTCAAGCACAAACACAAAAAATAGAGAAGAAAACTTACACAAGTGTTTAATGTGGTTAAAAGGAAATAATTGAAAAAAATATTAGCAGTGAATTGCTGATACCACTTAGGAGTGGAGTTCACCTACAAAACTCTGGTGTCAGGATGCTGACTAAGTGACAATCAGCTAAGTGACAAACTTTTACTTCCACTAATCCTATATATATATATATATATATATATATATATATATATATAAATAGTTAAATTTCCCAGAATAATTCTGAAAATATGACAAATTGGTTTAAAAATGACAATTGGAAAAAATTATTAGTTCTTGCCAATGTGTTTCGTCTTCTGACTTTATCAACCCAAGCAATGAAAGTGAAATGTTTGTAGCCATAGTTACATCAAATCTGAAATTTAAAAAAGAGACGCTCCTGCATAAGCCTCTTTCTGGATATTGGTATTGGTAACTTCCTTTTTACCAAGAGTTTGTTTTTGTTTTCCATGTCAACAATATAGTTAAATTTCCTAGTATATATATATATGATGATCATCATCGTTTCCACTACTTTATAATAAAAAACAATGATACTAAGTATCATGACTTCATTTCTTATTGGGTGTCTCATGAATACGACTATGTAACAAAGTTCAAATAATAAATTAACTAAATTGTGATATCTGATTTCTCCAAAACTAATAAAATATTTCTGGATGAGACTAAATATCTTAAATGTTGACATTTCATACATGGGGGGGAAAAATGGATAAAAATCAAGAGAAGAAATCAGAGTGGATCAGGTGTATTTGCTATTTGACAATTATAATGTATAGCAAAGACAATGTATAATGCAAAAATGTTTATAAAGGGTCATGTCTGGACTTACGTGCAGTTTTTCACCATAAACCTCTTTTCCTGATAAGAGAACAGATTCAGATTGTCAAATCTTATGAAATGTTTTTCTGTCTTATCTGGGTTCTCTTCAAATGAAGGTTCAGTTGACACGTCGTGACTTGAAACAATCATCACTTCAGCTTTTTGAGCAACACCTGAGACATAAAAACAAGCTCAGTTTAAAGAGAAATTTAAGGTGGATTTCATTATAATATGGGTGGTAATTAACCACTGTGCCTGCAAAAAAAGGTGTCAAAAGGATGGTTATACCATTGACACCACTATTGCTCTGTACACTTTGACTCCCTAAGCAATATGATTATAAAACTTTGTGAACCATATACAATGAGATTTTTATTATTTATCTTTTATAAACAAATAAATTAGAACAGAAATCTTTTGGTTCCAAAAATCTATAAAAAAAATTATAAAATTAACAAAGGTTAAACATCGTGACAGTGTTTAACCTTTGTTAATTTTGACTTAGTCAAAACTAACCTCCACTGGTGCAAGACCAGACCAAAGGTGCTAAAGGAGTGTACAGTCATTGATCACATTGGCATACCATTGTCCACTATGCCTCTGTCAAATTCAAAGAAACCAGGCATAAAAAAAATACTCCAAGAGAACATTGACAATGATTACAACCACTGACTTCTGGTCTCCTTACTGCTCTAGACTCTACACATCCAGACTCGGGTTGCTGCACCACCTCCAGCACCATTGATGAGACCTGAAGGACAACCATCAGATATATATGCCACTTCACCTACTATTAGTCTCATCAACAAATTTGTAGATCATATCTCTCATTTGATTAGAAACAATTACTGTCTATTCTGTAAAACAAGCCAAATATCTTCTAGTGATGCAATCATTTGGAGTAGGTCATTTCATAAACTCTGTATGCTTCTATTTCATCTTACATTCTCCTTTTCTATGTGTGATGCCTCTCCAGGACGTTGGTGATCATGGCTCACCACTATTTCCTGTTCTTTGTAGGTCTTAATAAATTTTGTCTTTTTAATATTTCTCCTAAACCTTGCTCCACCACCCATTTACTCAAGTTCACTAAGTATAGGTTATGCAGTGTTTTCCTGTCTATCTCTTGACTTCAATCTGTCTTGCAACTATCAAATTTTCCAAGTCCTCCTTTCTCATTATGTGTCTAAGAAACTTCAGCTCTCTTTTGCTTATGTTAAGTATTATTTTTGTTGTCATTTTCTCTAAAACTTTGTCATTTCTTACATGTTCGGTCCATGGTATCCTCAGCATCCTTCATAACTCTTACTTCAAGTCTCTTCTTCATTTGTGAGGAGTTTGTCCTGTGGTCACTGCCATATGGGAGGACTGATATTATGTAACAGATTTCAAACCAGGAGAGAAATGCAACTTTAATGTAAATTCATTTCTTAATGATTTCAGGCATTCATCCTTAAAAACAATACCATAAGTTCTATGCTAACAGTTTCTTCTCTCATACTTTTTGCCTGTGGAACTCCCTTCTGGCTCCAGGCTTTCCAGCCAACATTAATCTGCAAAAATTTAAATGCATTGTCAATCACTGCCTTCCTGGTAACTCTTTCTTCTTCTTCCCACTAATTATTAAGGTTTATATTCCTAATTATTCCATAGCTTGTGTCTCAGTGGCTTTACTGACTTGCATGGGGGTGGTGGATACTAATTAAAAAAAATATTTATTGCAGTACGAATTTCATCATTTTGCAATTGAAATGGTTAGTTGTAACCATAAGTTCTATGCTAACAGTTTGTTTTCTCACACTTCTCACTTGTGGAACTCTCTTCCGGCTTCTTGATTCCCAGTCAACTTTGATCTTCAAAAATTTAAATGCAATATCAAGCGTTATCTTCCATCTTCTTAATTCCTTTTCTTTTATTGGTCTCTCTCCTTAATAATATTTTTCTTTCTCTTATATTCTTTCACATTCAGTAATCCCTTGTGTCTTAGTGGCTTTGTTGCAGTAGCATATAGAAGTGGGAGCAGAGGGTACATCAGCCCCAGATATCCATAGGATGGCATCCAATCAAAGAGTGAAATAAAAATTTAATTTATATTTAATTTGAATAAAGTGTTTATTTTATGTTTCATCTGTTTTTACAAATTTAAAATGTCTTCATTTCTCACATTTCTCAGCTCCCCACCCCAAATGAGTCTAAGGGGCATGCAATCAAAGGGTTGTCTCCAGGCATCACCAAACATCAACAAACCTCTGCATGTCACTGGTTTACTGCCTTACTTGGGGTGAAATGATTAAAAAACAATAAACAGTGATAAAAAAAAAAAACCATAACAAAATTTATAAAAAGTTGAATGAGGCCATGCTTTCAATTATATTGGATGCCAGAAAATAATTTCTTTTTTTTTATTTAAATATCCCTGCACCTTCAGCATTACTGTGCAGCTTTAATTATAACCAACATTTTTTTTTTTTTAATATTCACATTCCCTCTCTTTACATATATGATTACAGTATTTACATTAGTCGGACTATTGTCCTCATCTTTGTTGCCATATTTGTCACAACGTTTCGGCCATTGTACGCTCTGGCCTTCTTCAGGTGGTTGGAATTTCGAACTGAACCCTTTATTTCGATCACTGGGGTAGACTGTTCTAGTTCCACGTGCCATGTTTGATGGATGTCAGTAATCAGTTATCTCCTGCTAATTTTCTCTCTGAAAGTTCTCCACTGCCTTAACCGGGTATTGAACTCACATTCTTTGGGTCTGTCACTGGATCTAACCAACACCTTTATCCACTGTGCCATGTGTCCTTGAGTGGCAGAGTGTGAGTTCAATACCCGGTTAAGGCAGTGGAGAACTTTCAGAGAGAAAATTAGCAGGAGATAACTGATAACTGACACCCATCAAACATGGCACGTGGAACAAGAACAGTCTACCCCAGTGATCGAAATAAAGGGTTCAGTTCGAAATTCCAACCACCTGAAGAAGGCCAGAGCATACAACGGCCAAAACGTTGTGACAAAAATGGCGACAAAGATGAGGACAATAGTCCGACTAATGTAAATACTGTACATAATAGCTCATCTCAGAAATATAGACAGATATATGATTACATCAATAAAAACATTACTTAGTCTGAAGAATTCCTTTTGAAGGACAAAATGCATTACATAGGATTTTTCCATTTTGTCATTTAATTACTTAGTAGGCATCTGTTTACTTTGTAAGATAAAAGTAGCACCCTGTTTGGTCAAAATTAAGTCCTTTAGTGGTGAAACTTGAGTGACCTCTCCAGGGTACAGGCCTGGGCAATGGTATATAGAGGGTGTGCATTGTCCAGGTTACATGACCCATTTCTTGGCTGTATCGACAAGATCCAAAGGAATGCAGGACATTATATTTGGGGATGGATTGACTGCAGGAGTTGCCAGAAAGTTGTCAGTGTTGACAGCAACTGCCCTTGGGGCTCCATTTTGAGTTTTCTTTCTGGATTTACTCCCATAGCCTTTTATATGTTTGGATATGACGACAGGATTTTTGTTCCCCTAGATAAACTGCCTTCCTGGGCTGTCAAGCTCTATCTACCCAAAGCAGCTGGTTATGAAGCACCACTTTTCTGCCTTCACCCAATCTCCCACTCAGAGCTGGATTTAGTTGTCAGAGACTATATTTGAGACGCAGGCCACGGAAGGATTTTATAGACAGTGGGAGCTTGTCCCCACTATCACAACTGGCTATGATATTCTTTGGAACATAATGTATGTATATAAACATTTATATACATTATGTGTTTTAGAATCTTTAAAAAACTTAATGACTTTTTTTAAATATGTAAAACGTTACGTAAGCAAAAAAACAGTAGAAGGCAAGACAAATTACAAAATAGTCATGCAGAAATAAACAAACATAAATATAAAAAAATTTGTTCATTTTAGAAAAAGATTGCAAAAACAAAAACTGAAATATATATCAGGATTTAAGCCTAAAATAACTGGAGATTATGAAGTCATTATTTAACATACAGTACGGGCTTTTTGACAGAACAAACACGTAAACTATCAATTAATAAAAAATGAAAGAGAGTAGAAAATGCAAAGTTGATAAATGTAACTTCAGATAAGCAAAAACAGAAAGTAAAAATAAGACAAAATGTATTAGTATTTTTGTTTTTATACAGCTAATCTGAACATTGTTTAATTGCTTATTAATTTAGTATCTGCTAAAATATCTCATATCAGAAATATATTAAGTGATATTAATTAATTATTGAGTACTAAATTTATTTAACAATGATAAAAAAAATCTCTGTCTATAAAAGGCAGGATGTGTGTGTGTGTGTGTGTGTGTGTGTAATGAATGCACGGCCGCAATTTTTGATGGATTTGCACCAAAATTTACATGCACATGCTCCAAGTTAGTGAGAAGGCCAAGACTGACTTTGCATTTCCCAACTCCCATCAATAGTGGAAATAATCGATTTTTTCATGCTTCTACAGCATTTTTCATGTAGTTTGTGGCCATTTTGCACTGGCCAGAGTGAGAGCCAATAGCTTGCTGCCACAAATAGGCAGGAAGATTCTATTGGCCAGCGTGAGAGCCAACAGCTGATTGACATGAATGTTAACTAGCATGCTAGCATGCAAAAAAAAATCGATAGCTGCATTCGTCACGAATTTAAATCTGCATGGCACCTTACTCCAATTGGCTCTTTCACTTGCTTAAACTCAACGCTGATTCTAATTCCGCAGAACTGTGTTGGGTGTGAAAAAGTATTTATTGATAACATTCTTTTTTCATTTGGTTTTTCCAGTTACGAGTCCTTTTTTAAAGCTGATCGTTTTATGTTCATTTTGTTTAGTTCTTTTTTCGTCACAGATTTAATGTTTAGTATAGAGCTTCGAAAAAATTTGTAGTGTGAGATAAGCAAAAAGTAAGGCATGTAGCAACATCAGCACGGCAAAGGGCACTCCTTTAAAGGCAAGGAAGGGCAAAAATATTTTAAGTCAAGTGATAGCAATTGCTGTATGTGTTGTATGATTTTTGAATCAAGCACGCGCAACGCCAGGCCATGCTGCTAGTATGTTATAAAATGCTCCACAGTGTTCATATACTATTTATATTTATAAAGTAATTTTTCCTTTTAATATTAATTTTGATCTGTGTGATAGCTTCATCATCACATTACAAGTTCCACCTTTTGGGGCACAACATATACTGTCACAAGTGTCATCTATTGGGGCACATCATGTACTGTCACAAGTCCAGTCTACTGGGGCATAACATATACTGCAGCCATGGTGTTTTTATTACTTTAAATATTTTTGGGTTATTTTAGTAGACAACTTTGTTTGAATAGACACCAGGAACTCATAAATAGTGCTTTAGAGGCTCTTTTGGTAACCATTATGCTTCGTTGAGTGCTTCATCCCCAAAATGCTATAATGTAAAATAGATGTGATACCCTTTCATAAAAATGTTAGAGTAAATCATAAAATGTATTTGATCAAAAAATATAATTATAGAAATATGTATAAAAATAGAAACAACAAAAAACACATTTTACATCATTATTTATGAGTCCTATAACCTATTAGGATCATAGGGGCACTATATGTACTCCAAACATAGCAACAGTGGTGTATAGCTTCATGGAGCCCATCCCTCTTCAAGAGAGACCAATCAGCTTTGCTATTTAACCTATAGCTGTTGAAAAAAAGAGCTTAATTCATAGCTTTCCTAAGGGTATTTATAAAAAAGTGAATGTATTAGCTTGGTGCAAAAATAATATCGTTTTTTGACGTTAAAAAATACGTCAAAAAACGATATTATTTTTGCACCAACCTAATAACTTGGTTGGAATTTGAACTCAGTTTGCCAATTTTTCCTTCCATGTTGCTAACTATTGCACCACCTGCATATCCATGTCATAGGTTACTTTGACATTAAATAAATTAAAATCAAGGGGAGTCACTTTAAAAGTTATATGCACACTTTTCACATAACATGGCAAAATTTGAACACTGTCATTTGTTATAATAACCTTTGATGGATCATTTGAATTCAGATTAGAATCTGTGAAAATCTTTTAGGTGTAAAATTTAAAATTCTAGTTACATACCAATAATATCAATGTATTTCACTTGACAATTGTCACAAACTATGGTCATTTTTTCTTGGAAAGTTTTTGCTTCCTCTGGTTGAAAAACAATTTCAAGGACACCAACTTGACCACTCAACATTTCAAATGTGGATGGCCTGATCACAAATGGAGGAATGATAACAGTTTCTTCCCGAACGACTGTCTGAATAGAATAATATGAAAACTTCATAAAAAAGTTTGTCAAAAACACGGTATGAATTCAAGATAATATCACTACTAGTATATATAAAGAGACATCATAGAATACAGAGCCAAGTGTCTGAGGAAAATAAGAAATAAGACTATATAGGTACATTTTAATTTCTGCAACCAAAGGTTCCTGTAGTTCAAACGGCAGAGCAGCTGTCACACAATGACAGGCTTCATATGAAAAGAGGGATATGAGTTTCTTTGTTAGTGTTTTCCATGCGATCAGCACATTTTTCTGATGACCATAATCAGCATAGATAGAGACAATTGTTGAGTTTCATAGAACTAGTAAGTGTTGTGAAGTAGGCAAAGAATGTTGTGACATAAGCGAGGTGTGATGTGTGTGTTTTTTTTATATACATTTGAGGATGTTGGCTCTTATAACTGTTTTTATTTATGAATTCTTGTTTTTGTTGTATGTGTATTGCTATAAGGATCATAAAGTCTGTTTTTACTTCTCGGCACTGATTTCTGAGCTGTTATCCATTACACCATCTATACATCCAAGTTTACAGCACCTGGTATTCCTAAGTGGTCACCCATCTACATATTGACCAGGCTCGACATTGCTTAACTTTATCGAACATACAAGATCCAGTTTTGCAACATGATATGGGTATATGCCAATATATATATTTGGTGAGTTCATGTGTCTGAGTAGATATACTTATTTGTTTTTTTTTAATGGAAATTAATATCTACTGGCCTAGAAATCAAAAGTCTTATTAAAGGAAATTTGCTTCCAAGCTGAACACTAACATGTATTCCCTTTTTAACCTGAGAAAAGCATGCCTGGCTTGAAGGTGGTTTCTCAGATTAAAAAGGGTATACATATTTGATTTCTATCAGAAGGCACATTTAAAACAAAAAAAAAAACAAAAAAAATTACCCTGAAGTTTGTGGCTGGCCAATTAGAAGCAGGCAGCAAGCAAAAGCAACCAGGACCTCCATTATTCTTAAGCACAATTTGGGTCATATGAACAGCTCCAACCAGACAATAGCCTAAGTTGATTGCAGGTGGTACTGAAAATATAATAACAGAATAATTGTGAAATTTCTTTGATTGTATTTCAGTTAAAAAAGGACTTTGGTACAATATGGTTTATATGGTACAGGAACAGTAATTGAGCTTAGAATAGTGCCCTCACTAAGCACAGAGAAACATATATCGTATTATATATTGGGAGAGAAAATGGAAGAAATGCCCAGAAAATGTATTTTTTCAAAATTTGTAATTACTGTTAATTGTTGTTACGTGTTTGTCTTTATTTTTTGGTTCAGACATTTTTATAAATTTATGAATAAAAAAAAATTCTTCTTATATTTATTTCTTTATAAAGTGGTAAGCAATAAACATTTCATTATAGTTGGTTCATATTTTTTTAATCATTTCATCCCAAGCAAGGCAATAATGTCATTAGGATAGAGGGGGCTACAGGAAGTGAAAGAGAACAAGAAGAGTTTAGCGGGGAGAAGTCGACAGAAATGACAATAAAGGAACAGGGTTCAGGGAGACAGAAGATGGTGATTGACACGGCATTGAAATTTTGGAAAATTGTAGGTGACAGGGAAGCAAGAAATCAGAAGAGAGTTCCACAGTAGTGAAATGCAAAAAAAGAAACTATTAGAATATAACATATGATTGCATTTACTTAATTCAACAGTAAAATGTTGACACCTAGTTGCCAATCTAGTAGCATGTTTAAACTCATCCAATCAAGTCACTAAGGAAAAAGCTCATCAGAACAACTGTGATGAAAATATTTGTAGAAAAGACAGAGAGAAACCATGTTATGTTGGTGAGAAAGTGACTGAAGTAAAGATGCCAGGTCAGGATCAATTACATTGCAAACCCTTCTTTGAAATTTGTCAAGAATCTCGGGATATATAGTAGGAGCACCAGACCAGATATGACAACAGTACTCAATTCAAACTAATCGAGACAGTTGACTTATACAAAGATGAAGGGGTCTTTCTCCCTTTCTCTATTCCAACGTACTGCAAGATACAAATTCTGACTCACCAAAAAGAATACAAGTTTGTTTTTGTGTTCAAGAAAATAAATCTTCCAAAACAATGTTCACTAAATGTCCTTTTATTTTAAATATAAAAAATAACATTCTGTGTTAACTTTCACACTATAAACTTCATTTTAGTGGCTATATGTTTAGTGTATAAACATCCCTGTTTACTCACAAACAGTGAAATTAATATCTACTTGCCTAGATCATTGAAAATCTTATTAATGAAATGTTACTCTTGGCAGGAACTGAAAATTCATTTAAACAAATTGTTTTAGTTCAACCGACAAAGTCTGTCTTTTAATTTTTTATTGTATTTTCCCAATTTTCTGATAAGTTGTTGCACATCTGGACTAAAATTGTAGATAAACTGTCCAAGTTTATGTTTTTGCTCTGTTTTTTGGTGGGGTGGGGGAGTATTTTCAATCATCTTGGTCATTATCATGAGCTAAATATTGCCAGTATCTTTGACAAGAGTTATTAGTTACTGCCTTTCATATTTTTGGAATATTATATTTGAAATTTGAATATCATGTAAGTGACATCATCTGTTGAACAGTTTTAGAGAGCTCAACACTGGAATTAGTATATAAATATTTTATACATATACTTATTTATGCACAAACACAGATATGGCTGATGCTAACCTTCATGAGAACCTTCTCAGGTTAATGTTTTCTGCTGATATGAAGTGGAAAGATTATATTGAATCAATTGCTATATCTGCTGCTAGGAAAGTTGGTTCACTGTTCCATGCTAGGTAATTTTTCTTGTCAGAATCTATCTTACAAGTTTACTATTCATCCATGCATTAAATATTCCTACATCTGATTGGTGCTCCTGCGATGTATTTAAAGATATTTCTAGATAACAAAAAAATCTGTAATGGTTTTGATCTTGACTGGGCATTTCAACTTCAGTCACTTTCCCACTGCAATAATGTAGGCTACTTGTGCCTTTTCTATAAATATTTTCATGGTAATCTTTCTGATGAATTTTCCTCTATGTTACTATGAATTTAAGTGCAGTACTAGATTGGAGGCAAGGTCTCATCATTTTACAGTTGGAATTGCTAGATGTAAACCATAAGTTCTATGCTAACAGTTTCTTCTCTCATAATTCTCGCCTGTGGGACACTCTTCTGGTTTCTTGTTTTCCTGTCAACTTTGATCTTCAAAAATTTAAATACAGTGTCAATCATTATCTTCTGTCTTCTTAATTCCTGTTCTTTATCGTTCTCTCTCCTTAATAATGTTTTTCTTTTTCTTATATTCTTTCTCATTCAGTAACTTCTTGTATCTTAGTGGCTTTATTGCCTTGCTTTGAGTGAAATCATTAAATATATGTACACACACACACACACACACACACACACACACACACACATATATATATATATATATATATATATATGAATTATTATTAATATAAATTTCAGCTTTGTTATTATACATTGAGCACTATTTTATTACCACCAGCACTCAATGTGTCATTCTTTATATATAAAATTATTATTATTTATTTTAGGATATTAAAACAAAAACATGTTAAGAATCACTACACAATTGCAATTATGTTTCAACACTACAAATGCATCTCTTCAGGCAATGTTAAACTACTGGCAAGTGAACAATTAATTTAATTTCAAAAGCAGAATACTTCCTATTTTTTCATAAAAAAAAAACAGAATAAGAATAAGCTTGTGGGCTTTACCATGATTAACCAACCAAATGTGACCTATGCTAAATTCAAAATCACTGAAAAAAATCTCTCAAATATTCAGGCTGGTAGATGTAAATTAATAAATATAGTGTTTAATAAATAAATAAAAATATAGCATCTACTCAAATATAAATATTTATTTAAAAAATACTGTTTAAATGAAGAGATTATTACATATATATATATATATATATATATATATATATATATATATATATATATATATATATATATAAGAAATAGGAAATGTTTATTAATCTAACAAGCTTCAATTTTGTTCAAACTTTATCAGGGAATTGAGATATGAAGAAAAAGAAATTCTGGTATCTCTATTTTTGAATTATTTGATATTCATTGGTTAATGCATTCAACTTGTTAAACAAATGCTAGTATAATTTGTGGCTTTATGAATTGAAGGAGAGATGACACGTCCCTTTGAAGTTCCAAGAAATGAATGGATTCCAAACCTATCTGAAAAACTGTAAATATTACTTTATATATGTAATTGTATAATAATTCTAGTTTGTCAATCAAATGATAATGTATAATTGTAAGTATGTGTGTGTGTGCATGTGTATCTAGTAGACATTATCTGTTTTGGTCTTTTGCATATTGATTTGGGAACATTTTTATGTATTTACTGTTTGCTTCAGATAAACCTAAGTTAGACTCTTTAAGAACGGATGCAATAAAGGTTGGTGATGTAATATAATGTTTTTGATGTGTATTTATAGTTGGTAATATTATTAGCAGGCTCTCAAAGTACTTTCTCTGTAAAGAAATATGTAAAATCAAAGTTATAGCCAGTTTTGTTCCTGTGTATTACAAGTGAGCTTAAATAAAACAAAAGATTTGGAAATAAATAAAAGGAACTCTTAATTGATAGAACTGAGGCAACGAAAGTGAAATAATTTGTTTCTGTGACTTACATGTTAGAACCGGATGTGGCCTTTTACCCAGAAGAGGAACAGAGATGGAATTTGAAGTCTGTGTAATGATTTTCAGCTCGTCAAAAAAATCACCAAGAGAATCTGGTGCAAATCGGATGGTATAGATACAACTCATTCCAGGTGCCACCATACCATGATCCCCAGGAAACTGACCTGAAATACACAGCATTCAATTTGAGTAAATTAACAATTAGGTTGAAATATACCCAAAATAAAATTTTTCATACTGTAAGCAATCTTCTACAATCTGAAATATATTTTGAATTTAAATAATCCACAAAGGGTTGATAAGCCATAAAACAAATCCTTAACTTTGGCACAGAATTATGTCCAGACCCCATTTTGGTCAAACAGTACATTCTACCTTTCTGTTTAAATTTCTGGGATGAGGAGTTATCATTATTTACAGTTGGAAAAATGTCTTTTTCTTTGTTGTTATTATCCTCACAATGTTTCAACCTTATATACTCATAGATTGGATAAAGGGTTCAGTTCAAAATTCCTTGAAGGTTACTCGGATTGACAGACACCAGAAGAAGGCTAGGGCACACAATGGCTGAAACATTATGATAGTAATAACATCAATGATAAGGACATTAGTCTGACTGTAAATATTGTCAATAATATTCTACCTTTATAGTTTACCAGCTGATAGTTCCAAAGGTTTTTAGCCAGGTGTTCATTGTATTTGAAATGTTGAATCTCTGAGAGGCATAAGTTTTCCCTCGTGCACATGTGGTTTGTGTATCATAAAATACCTGCTAAGGGTTTTAATACCATCAGAAACTCAAAAGTTGTATGAAATATGTAAAAAACTATCAATACGAACTCCAGAAAGTCAATTAAGTCCATTGCCTGAAGAGCTCAAGTTTTCAAGTCTCTCTATTGGAAGAATGAGGACCTTCGATAAACATCATATGTGATGTGGAGAGACCAATTTCTTCACACAGAGCTTTGGTACTGTAAGCAGCCTCTGTCAATCTGAAATACGTTTCACTTTTGATAACCCACTAAAGGTTGATAAGCCATAAAAATCAAATCAAAACCACACAGAGCTGGTGCAAAACACTGAAATCTACTCTTCTTGTTGTTGAGCTGGTTTCTGAGACATTTGAAAAGAACGTAGCTTAGTATGCCACTATATAAATGTTATGGGATCTTACCCATAATAATAATAATGGACTATTCCATACTTAATAAATACTGCGCCTCGGGAGTAGGCAAGGAGTCAGTCGCTCAAGTTTTGACTTGAGCAACTGTTCAGTTGTACTCTCTTCCTACGGACGGGAGGAACCCGAAGGAGGCTACGCCGAAGGGCGGAGTCTCCTTAGGGAAGGGAGACCAGCCCTGAACCCATTTATATGGTTTCAATGGACATATTATTGGCCGAGCTCACGGGCTTGGAATGCCCACATTAAAAAGGCCTTGTGCCACATGATGCCCTCGTTGGGGGAGGGGGGGCTGAATATCATCAGTCGTTCAAGTTTTGACTTGAACAACTGTTCGGTTGTACTCTCTTCCTACGGACGGGAGGAACCCGAAGGAGGCTACGCCAAAGGGCGGAGTCTCCTTCGGGGAGGTAGACCGGCCCTGAACCCATTTATGCGGGTTCAATGGGCATATTTTTTGGCTGAGCCCATGGGCTTGGAATGCCCACATTAAAAAGGCCTTGTGCCACATGTCGCCCTCGTGGGGGGGTGACTGAATATCGTCAGTCATTCAACTCTTGAGCAGCTGTTTTGTTGAACTCTCTGCCTTCGGGCTATATCGAAGGGTGGACTCTCTTTCGGGGAGGTAAACCGACCCTGAACCCGTTTATAAGGGTTCAATGGGCATATTTTTGGAGATCTCACGTTAAACTGGCCTTGTGCCACATGATGCCCACGTGGGGGGGGGTGACTAAATTTAGTCAGTCATTCAAGTCGAGTCAGTAGTTCAAGTCGAGTAAAGAGTCGAGTCAGAGGCAGTCAGAAACAGAGTCGCATTCAGACAATTACTACAAGACATTGGAATAGTGATACTGGTTGAGACTACATTGTTCTCTCTACTAAACCTGATTGTTCATACTAACCCTTCTACTTCTCTATATATATTCCTGTTTGTAATATATCTGTGTTATTCCATACCTGTGTTCGAGTTCTTCTTTATTGGTTCTACCTTGGACTATCACCGTGGTACAAGGAACCGGACCATAACAATAAAAATCTTTCAAATAATACCTAAAAATTCACAAAAATTGATATATATTTACCTAAACCAATTGTAAAGTATTTGGAAGCTGGCGGTAAAACTCTGCATGTTCTCAATACAGTGGATACATTTTTCAATTCAAGAGTAGCCTGTAGATGTATAAATAATTAGATTAATGATGACTTTTAGAATTTCTAGCAATGAAAGAAGAAGGTAAAAACATTTTGTGATTACAATCATTATGGTGTAATAAGATATTGGCTTGGAATGAGAAATAGGAGAGTCAAGTTTGAATTCCAGTCGGGTTTGTTAAATTCACTTACACTACAGTTCAAAAGTTTGAAGACACTCTCAGAATTAGGATGGAATGAACTTGACAGAAGTGTGAAAAAAAAAAAAATGAAAAAGAGCTCTTAAATTCATTGAATAAAAGAATGGAATCATCAAACTTATACTTTTGCAATGAATGCCAAAAATTTCTGCTGCAGTAATCAAGGCTAAAGGAGGATATTTTGACGAGAGCAAAATTTAATCATAAAATGCAAAAAAGCATTTTGTCATAATAAAATTTATAATAAAAAATCATGTCTCACATTTTTTTAACTAAGTATAATAATTTACTATTATTTAAACTACAAAACAACTACATTTTGTACCAATTTAAAAAATTACCAGGGGTGTCCTCAAACCTTTGAACTGTTGTGTACATACAAATACCCTTGGGGAAAATATGAATCCAAATTTTCTCCTCCCAACCATGGGTGGAATAGCAGGACAGACTGGGTACTATAGCCTTGGTTGGCAGCCACTCTACCACAAGAAGAAATGGCAACCTACTGGGAAAATCTTCTGACTAGTCAGTCATGAATTGAAAGAGACATGATCACCCAATTGTGTATTACGTATGGCATGTAACTGACTGATCGTCGCAGCTCAATGTTTGTTCTCAGGGTGTAGCTTCTTCCATTCAAATGCTTGTGGCTTAAAAAATACCTCTTCAGACATACCCATGAAATAAAACCATGAGACAAAATTGTATCAGTAGGCAAATTTTATACTTGTTGTAACCTTCTGCTGCAGACAGACATGGCAAAGGTAAAACCTGTTGAGGACACAAACTGTCTAACAGGCATCTCTTCTTTTTCACATCACAGCAGGTGATCTCTTGTTCCTCTTTGGCTTATGCTGCTAAGAACCACTGTCTTATAGAAAACAGTGTGATTTATCTGGTCATCTCTTTAAAAAAACTAATTCATCAAGTCCACTTCACTTAGCTTAATTTCTCTGTCAGGGTCATTGACATGGTTCTTGGGAGGTCTACTTCACTTAGCTGATAATCATCAAGACAATAACCATTAAAGCAATTTATGTAACATCTTTCAGGTGTTTTTCTTTAACAAGATATCGGCTGATACTGATATCGCTACAGATAATTCTGTTATAGGATTCAAATTGGATCTGCTCTACTTGAAATCAATGATCATTAACTTTGTTTTAGAATCAATAGCACAATGTGTTAATTAAATTCCAAGTTGGAACAATGCAGTTCTAGGTTAGATCACAGATGACAGTTTAAGAACACAAATAAAAGATATGTTCCAAGGACATGGAATTCTATTTAATTTTTCAAAACAATGAAATGAAATACCATTTACATTGATGGCAGATGTTTTCTCGGAACCTTTAAGGCCATGTTAATATAAAATTGAAATTGCAAGAGAGTATAAGAATTTCCAGCTAAAAAAGGCAAAAATGACAAACCAGGCTTATATTCTGGTAGAGATTACTAATGTTTACTTAATGCTAATAGTCTTGGAGAAAGGTATATATTTGCATCTCCCTACACTTTGTGAAATTGATAGATATCAAGCTAAAATATCTTGTCATTGGCATGCCACATTAACTGGGGCAGAAGAGGGGAAAATTCAGCTAAGTTACCCTCTTATAACTACCTTACCATATAATCAGTTGTAACAGTATACAGCTCTTACACTTATTGCCAAATTTGACAGAGACTATTTGTTTCTTAAAATGTGGTTTAATAGTAGTGAGGTATAGGACATTGCTTTCTGTTCTTGTGCAAATTAGACTATGCTATTTGTTCTTGTTCAAATATGACTGCTAACCTGTGCAGGTGAAAATATGACTTTGCTTATCTGTTCATGTGCAAATAAGTCTTTGCTTACCTGTTCATGTGCAAATAAGTCTTTGCTTACCTGTTCTTCAGCAAATAAGACTTTGCTTATCTGTTCTTGAGCAAATATGATTTTGCTTACCTGTTCTTGTGCAAATATGACTTTGTTACCTGTGCACATGAAAAATATGACTTTGCTTACCTGTTCATGTGCAAATAAGATTTTCATTTAGATGTTCTTGAGCAAATATGACATTGCTTACCTGTTCTTGAGTAAATATGATTTTGCTTACCTGTTCTTGTGCAAATATGACTTTGCTTATCTGTTCTTTGCAAATATGACTCTGCTAAACTGTTCATGTGCAAATATGACTTTGCATACCTGTTCTTGAGCAAATATGATTTTGCTTACATGTTCTTGTGCAAATATGACTTTGCTTATCTGTTCTTGTGCAAATATGACTTTGTTAACCTGTGCACTTGAAAAATATGACTTTGCTTACCTGTTCTTGTGTAAATATGACTTTGCTTACCTGTTCTTGAGCAAATATGACTTTTCTTACATGTTCATGTACAAATAAGGCTTTACTTACCTGTTCTTGTGTAAATATGATTTTGCTTACCTGTTTTTGTGTAAATATGACTTTGCTAACATGTTGATGCAAAAATAATAACTTTACTTACCTGTTCTTGTTGAAAGTAAACTTTACATAACTGTTCTTGTGCAAATAACAGTCTAAGTTATTCATTCAGTTTAGTGTTTAAAGACAATTCAAAAAATTATTTTTCTTTTTTGAACTAGTGATATGCATTCATGTATGATAAATCCATTGACACAAACAAAGAATTAAAAACTGCAACCAGCAACAACAAAATGTCAGTCTTTCTAGCTCGGCCATGTTTTATTCTCTCAGTTCCCCAGTATTCACCAACAAAAACCCAGTGTATCTTCCTCCTGGACTAACTTTCCAGTTTCTACAAACATGGATTCAAGAGGGCATACGTTTTTCATTACATATAATAAATGGATGACTGATTACAATATTATTAAAAGAAGCAAATTAACAGATAAGGACCAAATAATATATATAATGTCTGAAAAGTAACAGGATTGTATGAGTTATGGATGAAAGAGTGATAAGTGGATTGTATTATCATCTAACATGATATCATTGGCATATATAACTGTAATCTTAGCTCTCTGCAACCACTGCATTTTTTTTCACATATTTTTATAACAGGACAAATCATGGTTGTTTTACCACTACAATGCACCTGCACATAACTCCCTGGGCCTCTGGCAGTTCCTGGATGAGAAAAACCTTGCCATACTGGAACAATCTCCCTATTCACCTGATCTTGATCCATGTGACTATTTTTCTTTTCCTCAAGCTCAAGGGGATCATCAAAGGGGATTCTTTTGAAGATGAAGAGGCCATCAAGAAGGACATAACAATGGAGATGAGGGGCATCCAAGAAAAATTCTTCCAGTTGTGCACAGAAGCCTAGCAGAGAAGGATGGAAAAGTGCATTAGACTCAAGTGGGGGTTATTTTGAAGGGTAAATGGTGTAGTTAGGAATTGAAATGATTTTTTTGCGACACCAGTCTGATTACATTTCAGACAGACCTTGTAAACTAAATAAAATACATTATTCAATAGCTTTGATTGTTTTACACATTTATAGAATTCATGATTATCATCACAAGTTCCATTGTTCCCAAGGTCATTGGGACAGCCCATGTACTGCAGCCATAGCAGTCACAGCTGTGTCTAGGGCAATATAGCCTGATAGAACCCATCCCTCTGGTTTTGAATTCTTTATTGTCTTTCTTTTAGAATAGTTGCCCTACCAAGGCTAAAGAGCTTACTCTGTTCTTATTGACATGCTTAAATTTAGAGATTTCCTTGTCTTTGGCAGCCAGCCATCCAAGATAAGATATATCAGTCTACCCTGCTATTTAACCCATACCTAGAGGGAAAAGAGCTGGATTCATTCCTTTCCCAAGGATATTAGTGTGAAAATGAATGTAAAAGATTGTCAGAATTTGAACTCAGCACATCAGTTCTTCTTCCATGCCAATAACTGTAATGCTACCCACACTTTCATTAAGAGTTATTTATTTATTCATTAAAAAAACATTACCTCATAGATATTTCCGGTTTTGTATTCATTGAAAACAATTTCTTTTGGGAGAGCTATGAAAACAGCTGATCTGAAAAAAAGCATGGCAAAAATTTTAAGCTTTACAATAAGAATGTATGTGGTTCCCTCATAAAAAAAAAGAGAGAAAATTTTTATTTTTAAACAATTTTTGTAGATTAACATTCATTAGACCTTCCTCTACCCACAACAAAAAGCGTGTACTGTAATATAGAACTAATATATGACATATTTAAAAATAGTAAATTGTAATGGAGTATAAATGTGTTGACTTCTTCTGTATGCCATATCCCTTCCAGACATAGGTGATCATGGCTCTCTACAATTTCCTGCCCTTTGTAGCTTTTAATAAATTTTGTCTTTTTGTTATCTCACCTAAACTTTGTTCTGTCATCAATTTATTCAAACTCATCAGGTAGGTTATGCATTGGTTCCTTCTCTCCCTCTTGTGTTCATTGTGTCCCATGAGTATCAAATTTTTCAAACCTCCTTTCCACACTATGTGCCCTAGAAATTTATGATGTTACATAGAAGTGCCTTTTTTTTTTCTCAAAAACTTTTTTGTTGTTCTGATGTTTGGTCCATGGTATTCTCAGCATCATTCTGTAGAACCACATTTCTGTTGCTTCAAGTCTCTTCTCCATCTGTGAGAAGATTGACCAGCATTCACTGCCACATAGGAAGACTGATATTACATAAGAGTTCAGTACTCTTTTCATTGTTTCTAATGAAATTTTCCTGTTTCTACTACTTTGCTTTTGGAAGGCATCTTTCACTATCCCAATGCATCTTCGGATATCAGTGTTATACATTGTCCCCTGTTAAAACACTTTTCAAGTATTTAAATTGTTGTACTTGTTTGATTTTGGTATCTGCAATTTGTTATTTGTATGTTGGGCTGTTCCTCTTGGTAACAACCGTGCATTCTGTCTTCTTGCAATTGATGCTTAATCCTTTCTTCACTACATTCTGGAAGAGTTCTTGTAGTTTCCTTTCTGTGTTTGCTATCAACACTGTGTCATTTGCATATCTTATGTTTTTAAGATTGTGACCGACAACAATGAAGGCTGGTAGGACTTCTAGTCCTCTCAGAATCACTTCACTGTATAGGTTGAATAAGTCTGGTGAGAAAACACATATTTGTCTTACACCACCTTTCTATGTTTGCATATTTACTGAAAATTTAGGTAAAAATGAAACAGTTTGTAGGGATGCACTGCATGCTTACTACCAACATTTTATTAAATTTTTGTTTTGTTTCTTGTTTAAAATTAAGATAGGATGTATGCATGTGAGATGAACAAAATTCTGTTTCAATCAAGGCTGACCAAAATTGGGATCATCTTCATTGTGAATTCTATAGTCCTTTCATTAGCTGCATAGTATGTACTTTGCCTGGGCTATATATGGTTCTTGAATTCAATCTTCAAAGAATGAAAAGCACAGTTTACTCTACTATTTAACCCATAGCTAGAGAGAGAACAAACAGATTCATACCTTTCCCAAGGGTATATAACAGAGTAGTAGGCCAACTGCATTTGGGATCATTGTGAACTCCATGACCCTTTAATTAGATGCATAGTATGTGCTTTGCCAGGGCTACATATGTTTTTTAAAACAGAGTTGTCATCCTAGACTGGTTGCCAACCAAGGCTGAAGAACCAAGTCTGCTCTACTATTTAACCCATAACAGGAATTAGTACCCAACAGGTTTTGAATTCAGAGTTGTCCTTCTAGACTGGTTTCTAAGGCTGAAGTGACTACTCTGCCCTATTATTTACCCATAGCTGGGAGCAGAAGAGGTGAATTCATGACTTACCCAAGGGTATTTGTGCATAAACGAATGTAACTAACTTGACAAGAATTTGAACACAGCTCTCCAGTTTCTCATTTCGAGCCACTACCATCTGGAATAATAATGCTGGATGTGCAGGTTGTGTAATGGATAGCAGCTTGGAATGAGAAATGGGAGAGCCATGTTCGAATTCCAATCAAATTTGTTACACTCACTTATGTGCAAATACTGTTGGGAAAAGTATGAATCCAGCTCACTCCTAGCTATTGGTTAAACAGTAGAGCTGACAGGGTTCTTCAGCCTTGGTTGGCAACCAGTTTAGGAGAAGAACAATCGTGAATTCAAAATCGTATTTAGCCATGATGAAGCATATATTATATGAGCTAATGAATGGAGTTCATAATGACTATGATCCCGACTTCTTGGTTAGAAATTCTGTAAGCACTCAGTTGAAAATTACTAGCATCTTTTTAATACAAGCAATGGCACACATAGAGGTAAGCAAAAGGGCCAGTTTACCCTGGATAACAAGTTTTGGGGTGGAGTGGCATTTAGGAAAATTAGTATAATGAAGCAGCATATTGTAATAAAGTAGGTGTTGTCCAGTTTTGGAATGTTGTTTAGAGGGGTGGCAAATCATCTTGATCATACAGAGTAGCAAATATGCTAGGTACACCACTGAGAACAAAGGATTAATAATCTTAATACTGCAATTTGATTAAGCCAAATTTGACAGATATTTTTACACAAAAACTAATAATGATTTTCACTTCTCTGTATGTGAGGGTGAGAAGACAAATTATGGCCATCAGCAAGAGAAAAAGCCCAAGATGGAAGTTAGGAATTGGAGATATAAACATGAAGGTGCAGAATGAGGAGGTGCAGAAACATTTTAAGAGACGATAGAAAATGTGACACAGACTCAAACAAGCATTGGATGAGTGAAATTAAAAGCTAAGCAAGGTGCTGAGAAACAGAAAAATTTTGTTAGAAGCAAAGAAAACTGGAAAGCTATATGATATCCATTCTCTTATATGGCAATAAATGTTGGACAATCTCCCTGATGGATGAGGAGAAAACTAGAAGCAGCAGAAATGTGGCTCTGCAGAAGGATACTGAAACTTCCATGGATGGAGCGAATAAACAAAGAAGTCTTTAAGAAGATAGTAACAAAAGAACACGTATGCTCAGAATCAGAAAGAGAAAGCTGAAATTCCTTGGACATATTATGATGATTGGTTAATTTGTTTAATGGCATATGAACTCCTTATGGGTCATTTAATACCAAAATTTCATTTTCTTGGGAGCTTTGAAGTAATAAAAATATGATATATGTTATTCTGCTTTCACAATTGAATACATGATAGATGATACTCGGATTTTGTGCATGTACATGTTTGTGTGGGTGGTGATATGTGTGTTTTATGTTGTAGTTTTGTTGTAGTTATATTTTTATACAGTTTGATTTCTTCAACAAATTGTAGAATATTAATGTAATGAAAGAGTTCTTTCATCTTAGTTGTTGGGTTGGTTGATTGATTGACTGATTTTGTTTGGCGGCATATCAACCTTTATGGCTTATTTAAATATTTTGCATGTAATTTTATGCTTCCAGAGTAAACGTATGTTTAGATATATATTTTGTAGATCATAAAATGTATTGTTGCTAATTTTACTACAAAAATGTATTTTTATATTTTAGTGTTGCCTTGATTGTCATTTTGCTATAAAAATGCATTGTTGGTCATTTCATTATAAAAATGTACTGTTTATTTTTGTTTGGGGGTTCACTATTTGCTCATAGCTGGAACCCCTAACAGGTGCTAGCACCCCAGGTCAAGGGTAGACCTGGGAATAATAGCAATTAAGAGGTGGTTCCATGCTCCTCAAAACCTCCAATTCCTCCTAATCAGAGGCCTTGCTGCTGGATTAGTTTATCGTCATACCCAGGACAAAGGAGGGCTTGTAAAACTTAACTGTCATGGAGCCTACTGAGGACAAGGGTGAAGCAGGTAGCGAGCCATTTACCTGACAAGCTTGTGTGAATGGATGGCTGAATGAATGCAGGGTCTTAGCAAAAGGAGAAAATTAGTAAGAGCCACAAGGGATAGGAAGTTGTGGAGAGCCATGACTGCCTATATCCTGAAGAGACACAGCACATAAAAGATGAAGATGTGTGAGTGTTTGCATTTTGTTATCATCTAAGAAACTGATTCTTAGTTTTGCATGAAATAAAAACTTACTCTTCATCATTGTCTTCTTGCAAAGAAGTATCTGCCTGTGTGGTATTCTTCTTCTGGTGGATTAAAGATGTCATCCCGGAGATCAGGGATAGATTCTGGTGACGGGGATTGCGCAAGAAATTTGCTTTAGCCTCCATTTTTGCCATAATAGTTTTTTCCTTTAGGCGTTCTGCCAAGCTAGGATACTCTTTCCAAGCATTGTTAACTGGAAATACCTGATGATTAAATCATAAAAGCATTAAAAAGAAAGAAAAAATTTTCATTTACATCTGTGGCTGAATTTTATAATTGAACCCACAAATAATTGTTTCATGACTTCTGTATATGAGAAAAGAAATAACATCAAGACAAACCATGCATACAAGTTGCAGCCAATATATATATATATATATATATATATATATATATATATATAAAAGGCTCAAACACTAATATTCCATGGTTATAATTTATTACATTGGAATCATAATCAATGAGAACTAACAGTAAGGTTTATAACCTGGTATTCTTATTAATTATTTTTATTTTTCAAAAGCAGTTCACAATACAATTATGTAGAGCATAAACATTATAAATTTACTAATTTAAAAATATGGTCCCATCACTATACAGGAATTACCATGTTTCAAAAACAGAAACTAAAACTTTAAATTTAATTATAGAATTAAATTAAAATCCCTAGTACTGTTTCATTTTTCAATAACTTATTTTGAAATTTACTGAATTTATAAGCATATACATTCTTGATATTAGTTGCTAAGGTTATGGGAAATTCAATCATTTCGATAAGGGGTGATAGGTGATTTTCATAGACAACCTGTGTATCAAAATATGAATATCTTGAATATATCATTATTTTCTCTTCAAGTTACATAAACTATTTTAGTTGTTGCTTTTGTTTAAGGTCCTCAGGTAAAATATGGTTTCTGTTATTTGGTACAGTTTTGTTAGTGATTCTGTAGCATCAGTGAATGAGATTTGAAGACCTACAGGTTTCAGTTGCTGGAGACCATTTTTACTCATTGATTTGAGAAAATGGTTGTATGTAGCTGACAATTTAGATATTTCTGAACAAGTATGGCATCATGCACAGCCTTCATTTGAAAGTCTTGATCTGACAAAGCTACTTAAAGATATGACTTAAGTTTTTAGGCTAATCATTTGGCTTTGTAGCAGTTGTGGTGTTGGCCGAAACTAACCCTAGTGCAGCGTGTCCTATGTTCAATTTACCTATTTCTTATACTAAATATGTTATAACTGATGCATACACTGAGGTATTTAAAGTTTTTAGCATTTGTAAGCTCATCTTGTCCAGGAAATATTTGAGTGTTGTAATTGAAACATTCAATTATTTTTTACATCATTTGCAACATCTGCATCTGATTTTATTGTGTTTTTACCCACCAATCTCCTGATATAATGAGTAGAACTTGGGGTCAGCTTGCATGGTTGACCTGGTCACTTGTGTATGACTGACTTTTTTGTAATTTTGGCAAACCACTGAAAATATATTTTTCTATTACCATAATGCATAGTGGTCAACACAAAGTTTTAAAAGTACAGTGTGCAGCAAAAATACCTCTGAGAAATACCTTCCAAATAATAGTAAGACAGTATGTGGTATTTCTGGGGGGTATATGTGGGAGGTATTTCTGAAGCACCATCTATTTAAATATATGAAAGAAGACACAAGTACATTTGCCTGGATCTTCAAAATGGCTAGAAGTATAGTCAAAAGCACATTGGACCCAAATATATGTTCCCTCTTATGTAAACAAAAAAAATAAAAGTAAGAAAAAAGGTTTAAAATATTCTTATCAGCTGTTTCAAATCAAATTACTATCAATGAAAAACTACTACTTAAATATATGCATAAATAAAAACCACATTGTCCATCAGAAAAGTTTAAAGCATACAGGTTGATGATAACTTCCAAAAAACATTACTGGAAATCAATATTTAATTAACATACAAAAAGTGAAGTGGACTTGGTTAATATTTCAGTGTTTATTTTTTATCATCTCAAGAACATACTTGCACACACACCTAAAGAAGGAAGAAACACTTACATATTCATAGAAAATAATATTTGAAACAAAAAGAAAAAATAAATTAAAAAAAAATATCTCAGTATTTACATTACTAATATAGTACCTGTCAAAAACAATTAGTTATCTATACATAAATAATCACATCATTTCTATGAATAATGTTAAATTTAATTTTTGTTCATTTAAATGAATTTAACATATCAGTAACATTTTAATAAAAAATAAGCCACTGTTCTATTACTAAAACAACTGCAGTAGGCTTAGCAGGAGTGATAATGCCAGCAGCAGAACTTGAACAGAGACACAGAGCCTTGCTTTATATGTTCTTCTCTGTTTCTTACAATATGACAAAAGCCAATGAATAAAAAAGTGGAATCAACTTTCATATAAGATCATTAGGACATACATAAAATATGAAAAACTTATTTGCTAAAAATCAAATAGATTAACTAATAATAAATTTTTAGATTTATTTTTATATCTTCCCTATTCCCACTTAAAATCAAAACTAATTCTCAATCCCACCATGGGAGTGTTTTTCTTTTTCTTCAAAAAAAAAAGAAAGAAAAAAGATCCAAATACACCATCACTTTGACTAATAAGAACCTTGCACAGAAAAATAAATACTTGTTGTGCTGAGCAATCACTGAGATAGTATTCATTAGTATAAAAAATCAGAATTAAAAAAATCATCTCCATTAATCATTTTCTGCAAATTTAGCTGACCCCTACAAACAAACAAGACAAGTAGCCATATCTATGCCTATCATCTCTTTCATGTATTGACTTGACCTATACTTGAATTCTCTGACAAACATCAATGGTCTTGTTATAACAAGCCAATCAGAGACAGATTGTTGATACTATTTAAAAACATTATTAACACTATTTGCATTCAGACTATTGTCCTCATCCTTGTTGTTGCTATCTCAGATCAATATACATTTGATGAAGCCTTGATGTTGTACTATCCAGGCTTCATCGAGTGTATATTGATCTGAGTGACCTACAGTAAATTCTAAACAATTATGAAAGTATTTATAGAAAAGGCACAAGGAAGCTATGTAATGATGGTGGGAAAGTGACTTAAGCTGAGATGCCAGGTCAGGACCAGTAGTTTTTGTATGACAGGAAATAGACAAGACCTAGGAAAATTTCTTAATGACTCCTCTACTTTGACTGAGATTTTTACTCCAACTGCTACTCAGACTATCATACAGGCTAACTACTTGATACATTATATATTTTGATTTATACCTGGTATATACACACAAGAATACATGAACATTTCTAAAAGAAAAATGTTTAGCTCCATTCTAAAGTGGGTTACTTGAAGAGTATAAAATTTCTAAAAACTTAGTAACTCTACATGCTTACAAGCTGAAACTTTGCATCTTAATAACTTGGATTATATTTTAAATGATGTGTAATTTTTATCTTTCTCTATGAATTATAACTTAAATAAATTTTATGTTTAGTTGGTATCCACTCAGTAGGGATATCAATTCTTATTAATAATTTTCTCTAAAAAGAGATTTTTATTGTTTGAAATAGATTTCTTAATAGAATATATCCTAATAATGTCTGCTATTATTTGAATCTGTCTAGTTTGTTTCTTTTACCAAATCTTTATATAAATTTTTAAAGTGTTTCTTCACAAATATTACAATATAAATATACAATATAACAAAAACTTACCAAATCTTTCTTTTTTGGTATTTGTTTTGCTTCAGCGTTCCGATTTGACTTCTCACTGTGACTGTAAGTTAACATTGACTGATTTTCCAGTTTCTGTTCTACCTTAGTGGGCTTGATGGCTGCTTTTGATGAATATTGACTGACCTGCCGAGTAGCTTGACACAAAATTACATATACTTTAGACAGACAGAAAGCAAAATGTTATTATCAGGTTTATACAAAAGTTTCCAGTGCACTTGTGCCCAATGTTAGGAAAGTCTTCATAATGATTTGAAATTGAATTAGATTTTTATTGCTTGCACAAATGGTCAACTGTAGTAGATCATTTACAAGACTACAGGAATTAAATCCTATATTTATTTTTCAACCAATAAAATTCCATTAGAAGGTTTGTTGGGTAAACAATCATTACTCAGGCAAATACTGCTAAAATGCTTGCAGGCATAATTGTAGAAGTACCATGAGTTATTTTTTAACCATTTAGAAAATAATAATAATAAATCCCTTCACCACTCATGCAAATTCAAAAAAAAAGATCTTCACAAGCCAGTGTGCAATTATTTTCTAACCAATGAAAACCTTGTATTCAAAAAGTTCACACTTCTATGTGAAATTAGATTTTGAATCCATTTGCGGATATAAAAATAAAAGCATACTGCTTCTTGAGGCTCAAAGCAATTTGGGAGGCCAGTTTGATCTACTTGTGCATGCATACACATGCATACAATGGAAGAAATGACAGCAGCAGCGACTGACTAAAGTCTTTTGCAGGCACACAATAGAAAGGATTAACCAGCAACTGATGACTAAGCTTTTGTCTACAAACACACAAATACATTAGGATGACAGTCATAAAATAAGTTTGTCCACACATTTCACATCACACCATGAACACTTAATTACTTGATAAAACAAATTTTACTGCAAGGAAAATTGAATGCTTTATTGTAATTGTATATTTCTTAAAAGAATATATAAATGTTATTTTGACTGATGTTCTGCTTCTACTTTTCCTTCAGAAAATATCCTTTTTTATGTTTCATTTAAAAGATGCGTTGTTGTTGTTGTTGTTAAATGTTTGGAATCTTGCCACTCAGATAATAACAAAAACCTGGGTAGACATTTCCCCAACAGTAGTGACCAAAGATGCTTAAAGAACATTTCTCCAACAAGACTGAGGAAAAATTCAGAAGAAAGGAAAATGGGTTCCATATGAATGTATAGAAAGGAATACCAGTTAGTGATTTAACATTTGTCTTTCTCTTCTTTTTCAATGCCCCACCCCAAATATTAGTTTTGAACAAGACAGTCACAGACAATAAAAAAAGAACTTATTACAAAAATCTCAAAGAAAATTATGGCTAAATCTACCAAAGCTTTCAACATGTCAACCTAAATGGAATCTTTTCTGTGCTTAATACATTTTTGTGCTAAATGCAGGTACCTTCTGGACTGATTGCTAGATTTTTTTTGTTGTTTTTTACAGCTTATCAATCTTGTGAGAGTTATTTAAAGTGGATATATGTGGGTTAATTGTAAAGATAATTCTTATTTTTCAAGTAAATAGTGTATTAACAATTTTTTAGAAATAACAGTGATTTTCCAGATGCAGTTCCTACTATTTAACCCATAGCTGGAGGGAAGAGAGGGATTCATACATTTCCCAAAGGCATGTTCATAAGTGAATGTAACAAACTCAGTTTTCCAATTATTCATTCCAAGCTGTTATCCATTACACCATCAAAGTGCAGTCTGGTAGAGTCATGATATTGGGAATTCTGCAACTTATAAAATAAGCTCGGAATTTTTAGTTCTTGGAATTATGTAGTTAATAAAAATAATAAACATCATCCCAAATATGCTGAGTTCCAGGTGGAGGGGCGAGAATAAGAATCTAAATTGTTTTAGGTACAAATTCAAAGGAAATTTTTACTTACAAATTGCTGAAACAAGATGTTAATATACAACATGACAGTGAGAAATTAAATTATTTGAATGATACCTTGAAAGAGACCTTCAGTTGGGCAAGAAAGTTGGACATTAATTTTGCTCCATAATAATGACCATCCTTAAATGTAAGGTAGCAAATAACTATAGTGCTGTTAAGGGACATTCTTTTTCACGCAATCTATTTCCAGATTTGTCACTTTCAGCTAGGATGGGAAGTTTTTCCTTATACAATCTATTTCCAGATTTGTCACTTTCAGCTAGGATGGGAAGTTTTTCCTTATACAATCTATTTCCAGATTTGTCACTTTCAGCTAGGATGGGAAGTTTTTGCACATACAGTGTTTTCTTCAGATCTGATACTTTCAGATTATCACTTTATGATGCAATATATGATTCAGTTGAAAGTTGGCAAAGGAGTATAGAAAAGGAGGGAAAATATTTTAGTAACTGAATAAAGATTCTATGAATTTATATGAAGAAAAGATTTATTTTAAACAAATGAAGGTGAAAATGTTTGCCTCAACGTAATATACCAACCCACAATTTTACCAAAAAAAGGTTATGATGCTTTGAGAGTGTTATGCTATGTTAAAAAATGTTTTGATCATTAAACTAATTTAATAGTAGTAGTAGAAGTATTAAATTATCTGAACTGTAAAATGACGTCCTGGGTGTGACGATAAACAACATCCAGCAGCAAAGTCTATGATCAGGAGGTATTGAGAAGCATGGCACCACCTTTTAATTACTCTTGTTCCCAAGTCCACCCTGACCTGGGGTGGTAGTACCTGTTAGGGTCCCAGCTATGAGCAATGAGTCAACTACCAAACTCAGGTCAATACACTGTGGATGTATAAAAATACATTTTTATAGTATAAATTTCCAGCAATAGATTTTAGCAGTCAAAGAAAATTTCAGCCATACATTTTAATAGTAAAAAAAATCCCAGCAAAAGATTTTAATAATAAAATAAAAATTCCAGTCATAAGTTTTAATAGTAAAAAAATTCCAGCAATAGATTTTAATATTAAAAAAAAATTACCAAAGCTTCCCCCAAAATTAAATTTTGGCATTAAATGACCCATAAGGAGTTGATATGCCATTAAACAAATCTAACCAATTCTTAGAAGTAGCATTTTCTTTATTCAATTTTGACCATTCCATCTTTTATTCTGTTACTTTTTGTCATGACACTATGTTGATCCATTCTACAATCATTAAAGCAGCATGAAATCAGAAATCCCCAATGAGGCTTGAACTCACATCTCATATCCTGGGAACATATCTGAGATGGAGATCACTTTTCGTCATGGAGACTTTAGGGCAAGATGAAACCAAATCTATAGTCATCTGCTTTGTTTAAACAAAATATATCAACCTAGAATGTTGCACTAAATAAAGACAGAAGAAAAACTAGAAGAATTATAATAAAAAAAAGCTGCCTTATCTATTCAATGTGCAGATTGATTAATGGATATTAGTAGGAAAAATGGAATCATCGACCAAGTTCAAATTCTGCTCTAGGCTGTTGCATTTATTTTCCAATAAATGGTCTTTGAAAAGGCATGGATCTGTATATTCTCCCCTCCCCCAACTATGGGTTAAATATCAGCCTAGTCTAGGTCCTTTAGCCTTGAGTGACAATCAATCTAAGAGAAGAACCCCTCTGAATTTAAAAGGGCTTCACTGTTCATCTTTCTGCATTATAATTTTCCTTGATTTTAACTGTTATAATGGTAGTCAGTATGAAAAGTGGAATTGGTGAATTCAAAGTTTAAATTCTTGGCTTGTCTGTTACATTCACTCTCACATTAATACTCTTGAGATAGGCAAGAATCCATCTCTTCTCTTCTTAGCAATAGATCAAATAGTAAGGTAGATTGTTTTACAATTGAAATGGCTAGATGTAGCCGTAAGTTCTATGCTAACAAAACCCTTTACTTGAGTACTCAGGTCAAAAATCTACAGTGTAACCCGGATATAAGAGAGTTGTCAGGACCGGAGAAGTATCTTATATCCGAGTTTCTCTTATATCCGGGTTTTCTCTAATTTTATATACATTAACACAGGCTCTAATTTGGGACCATATAAAATCTCTCTTATATCCGGGTTTCTCTTATATCCGGGTTACACTGTATTATAGAAACCTTCACTGCAAGTATTCCTCTCATCATTACTTACCTTCTGGAGGTGGAGCAGGTACCCTTTTATCTATTGTGTAGTCATCTGGAATGAGGAGGCCATTTTCTTTTAGCATTTTCTTATCAAGAACTGAATGGCATTGAAGATTAACTGAAAGAATAGAAATTTAAACACAAGTGTTATAGAGTAGAACTAGAGGGTATTTCCTGCTCTTCCCTACAACTGTGACAATGGTCTGCTCTCACTTATAAATGTAGCATGTAGCCACATTAGAGTAGGATTTGAGTAGTATTTGATTTACTCAAGCATTTCTATTCTATATATTAGTATTAGGTTGGTGCAAAAATAATGTCGTTTTCTCACATATGTTACTATGTGAGAAAACGACATTATTTTTGCATATTTAATTAATCTCTTCTTTCTTTCCCCTACCTAGTCTTCTATTCCTTCGATACTCTAACTATTGTCTTTCTAATTCTTGGCTATTTTGAATAAAGACAATATTACAGCAACAACGTTTCCCAATAGAATATATTCATGTTCATTGGTAAATAAAAAGAAATAGAGAAATATGGCTTTTTCTGAAGAATTACTACTTTGTGGAACAGATTCCTATATGAATGCTTCCCTGGACACTATAATCTTAACCTTTTCAAATTAAGTGTCAATCCTTATCTATCCTCCTTATCCTCATCATGTTCACTCTGCCATAACTCCTTTTTAATTCATATTACACCTCATTCATCTCTCTCTAATCAATTGCAATTTCCATGGCAAATACTCAGATTCTTTATACTTTAGCTCCACCAATTTACAATTTGGACACGCCATGCTACTTTCATGGAGTTGAATCATCTTAATTCCCCCAGCATTCCAAATGTAAGATGGGACTTTCACTGGCACACCTTTTTCTCAAGAACTGTTTCTTTGTTGAACAGACACCCACGTGGGTGGTCTTCTGAACAATCTTAACCTCTTCAGGTCAACGGTCAATCATTATCTATCCTCCTTATCCTCATAATCTTTACTTCCTACTACCTTATCTTTCATTCACATCAAATTTAACAATTTACCTTAGTAATCACTTTAATTGCCAGGGAGTTCCATTTGCATAGCAGAAGAGAAACTGGAAGGAATAGTAAGGTGAAAAACATTGCTTAGATAGGAAGTTGAGGAGAGCCATGATCTCACATATTTTTGTAGAACAGACACCCACATGGATGCTTCCCTGAACACTGCAATCTAACCTATTGAATTCAAAGGTCATTCTTTGTCTATCCTTCTTATCGTCATAATCTTCACTCACTACCACATTCTCATTATTTACATCATATTTAGTAACACTCTACCTTGAGTATCTCTTGAGCCTTGCAATGGGTAAATTCTAGTAAACAAAAATGTATTCACTGAAGATGATTCAGAGATTTATCAATGAAAATGTCTTCCAAAAGCAGATAAATGACGTTATTAGTTGGTGAAATTACATGACATTTTCTGCAAGTTTCTAAATAAACAGAGCAGTTTCAAAAGACCTTCAAACAGAAGGAATTTTTTCTCAATTTTTATCTGATGAACAAACTTAAATTGAACTTACCATTTGGGGTTGTTATATCCTTGTAGATTCCAACTGACCAATACTTATTATAATGTTTCTCATCTGCAGACAAGGCTCGTGCCTGCGCTTGAATAATGTACCGTTCCAAATTTGCAATTTGTGCCACTCTGCTCTCTTTTTCCTTAAGGGCCTGCAGTATATAAAGAAATTATATTTAACACTTTTTACTTGATCACTTACAATGTCAATAAAAGACAAATGAAATTTGCTTAATTTTGAGAAATTTAAAACCAAAGAGTAATATATCAAGTGAGCCCAGTTCTTCTTCTAGGTACTCTGTCCTTTCAGGATGTGAGTGATCATGGCTCTCCACAATTTCCTGTCCTTTATAGCTCTTAGTAAGGTTTGTCTTTTTACTGTATCTCCTAATCATTTACACAAGCTTTTCTCTGCCTTTCTTGCCTTCAATATATCTTGTGGGTGTCAACTTCTCTAACACAAAATGCCAATGAATATTTGGCAGAAAAATACAATTTTAACCTTTAACATACTGGAGGGGATTTTGCTTGCATAACAAAAATTTTATCCTGCCACTGCAAGTGACTCAGATGAATGAATGATAACATGTTTGAATTTTGAAGTTGTGTTGTCATATCCTGCTATGGCAACAGAAAATAACCTTGACTGAAATTAAGTAGTAGAGGAGCCTTGAAAAAAAATGCAGTAGAAAGGAAAGTAGGGAACAATGCAGAGTGTTAAAGGTTAAAGTGTGTTACTTGAAGAATTGAACATCTCTAATATATATATATATATATATATATATATATATATATATATATATATATATGTATATATATATATATGTATGTATATATATATATATATATATAGATATATATATATATATATATATATATATGTATGTATATATATATATTTATATATATATATATATATATATATATATATATATATATATATATATATTTCATCCCAAGCAAAGTTGAAGAATTGAACGTATCTAATATATAATATATATATACAAAATATAAATATATATATATATATATATATATATATATATATATATATATATATATATGTGTGTGTAATATATATATGTAATATATATATGTAATATACATATATATATATATGTATATATATATATATATATATATATATATATATATATGTAATATATATATGTAATATACATATATATATATATATATATATATCGATTTCATCCCAATCAAAGCAGTAAAGCCACTGAGGCACAACGGATTACAGGATGTGGAAGAATTAGGAACAGAAACGTTACTAATGAGCAGGAACAGAAAGGAGCAATAAGGAGGACACTAGATAGCAATTGACATTACATTTAAATTTTTGGAGATTAAAGTTGACTGGAAAGCATGGATCCACAAGGGATACCACAAGTGAGAAAAGAAACTGTTAGCCTAGAATTTATAGCTACATCTAGTCAGCTCAACTGTAAATTGATAAGATCTCGTTGCCAGTCTGGTACTGTGCTTAAATTCAAAAAGTCTAGTTAACATAACAAAGAACTCATCTGCACAATTACCATGAAAGTATTTATAGAAAAGGCACAGGGAGGCTACCTTATGTCACTGGGAAAGTGAATGAAGCTGATCTGCCAGATCAGGACCAATAATATTGCTGATTCTTCTTTGGATTTTATCAAGGAGCATTTGAAAAGGTAAATAACAGGTGCACCAGACTATATATGGCAGCAATATTCTAAGCATGGATTAATGCTAGACATAGATATGCATGATAGATTATATATATATATTCATTTCTGTAGTTTAGTGCTAGCAGCAAGCAGAAATATTTCTCCTCCCGATGATGGCCATTTCGGCCGAAACTAGTCGAGGAATCTAAATGGAATAATAATAAAAAAACGAAAGAATATTAATCTACAACCCAGTGTGTCTGAGGATTTTAATTTTTTAATTTTTATTGTTCAAAATATATATATATATATATATATATATATATATATATATATATATATATATTAAGAAATGTGCCAAATGCAAAGAATCATTTCATTGAAACAAGATTTGATTACGCATTTTGTCTTTTTAGGCTTCATCAGATCCAAAAATGAAAGAAAGAAATATGTCTGTGTATGCTTAAATAACACAAATATACACACACATATTTCTTTGTTTTTGAAGGTGATGAAGCCTAGAAAGGCGAAACATGTAATCAAATTTAGTTTCAATGAAACAATTTTCTTTTTTTAAATTTCTATATCCTATTTATACACACACACACATACACACAAAATACACATGTGTGTGTGCATAAAATGAAACTTTGCCAATTAGTAATTTAATATTTGTTTTAAATACTATGTAAATTTTATCTTTCTCTATAAATTACAAGTTAATTAAATTTTATTTTAAGTTGGCATTCACCCAGTAGGTGATATCATATCTATATATATAAAGTTGTAGCCTCTGTCTGTCTGTTTGTTATCAAACTCCTCTTAGGGTTTTGGAGATAGACCCCCACCAATCATATATATATTCTGAAACTAAATTACCCAAGGTATTTGGATAAGTATATTTCATGTTTATCAAAGTGGAGTCCTCCCAACACTGAAAATTTTTTCCCTTTGATTCAAATTAAATTTAAATTTGAATAAAGAAATGACTCTATCCAAAATATAGAAGGAGAAAGCCAGAAGATGGAGGTCACATCGGCAAGATCATTGAGTAATATTGAAATGCATCATTTTCTTCACAAATTATAACAATGATTTAAAATCAATCAACATTTTCTTACAAAAAAAGTGTGACATGCAGCAAGGCATGGGTAATTCGGCTAGTCTTATTAATAATTTTCAATAAAGATTAAGTTTATATTGTGTCTGAAACTGATTAATTAATCGAATCTGTTCTAATAATGTGTCTACTATAATTTGGATCTGTTTTAATTTTAATTTGTCTGTTTTACAAAATCTTAATTTACAAAGATTTTAAAGTTTTTCTTCGTTAACAACAAAAGTCTTAAATTATGGTAAACAAAAACAGAAATGTTTTTTTAAGGTAATACAAGTATACGACTCACCTTTTGCAATTCTGACACATATCTCTCATGGTAAGGATCATCACTTCCTTTTGAATTGACTTGGTTTTCAATAATCTCATTGTTGAAGGAATTCTTGGAGAGCAGGTCTTTGAAAATGGTTGTCAGAATATGACTCACGTCTTGTGACTTGACAGATGATGGAATCTGTTTCAATTTCATTTCACGATCAGTATCCTCCCAAGAACTGAACTCTGCCATATTTACAACTTGAAACTCTCACTAAAACAACAGCAACTGAAATCTGAAAGTAAAAGAAGTACATTTATAGAGATAAAGAAAAAAAGAATTATTTACAAATTTTACTAACTTTCTGAGAAGGAGTAGTAGGTATCTGTTTATCACACACAATAAAGTTAGTGCCCTCTTTGGTCAAAATTCAGTATTTTGGTGGTGAAACTTGAATGACCTCTCTATGAAACAGGCCTAGGTGATGGTATATAGAGTCCTTTTACTGCTGAGACTACCTCCACCTCATACTGACAAGATCCAAAGGAATACAGGGAATTACATTTGGGAACAGCTTGCCTACAGGAGTTGCTGGAAAGTTGTCAATGTTGAAAGCCAACTGCTTTTGGGGCTTCTGTCTAGATTTACTTTCATAGCTTTTTCTATGTTTGGTATGACTGCAAGGCAGCATAGGTTTAAAATCAGGTTTTTTTCCTTCCCCTAGATGAACTACCTGCATTGGGCTGTTGAGCTCAATCCACCCAAAACAGTTGCTTATGTGGTAACAGTTTTCCACCTTTACCCATTCTACAGTTTTTTATAGGCAGTGGGGGCTTGTCCCTATTATCATCCCTGGCATTGATAACCTTCAGAACATATATAATGTATGTATATAAATATTATATACATGATGGGTTTTAAAAGCTCCCCAAAAAATAATGTTTGTTTTTTAAATATAAAACAAAAATTAGGCAGACAAAACAATAGAAAGTAAGACAAATTACAAAATAGTGCATAAATAAACACAAATATTGAAAACTTTGTTAATTTTAGAAAAAGATAGCAGAAAAAAAAAACATATATAGGGATTTAAGCCTAAAATACTTGGAAATTATGAAGTGATTATTTAACATACAATAAAATAGTTTATATTGCCTTTCTGACAAAACTAACACCTAAACTATAAATAGATAAATAATCACAGGCAGTTGAAAATGCAAATTTTCTTAGATGTGGAATTATACATGAATTTATTCAGACAAGATTTGAAATCTTGGCTATTATAGTCACAACATTTTGGCTGTCAAATGTTGTATTGAACATGAATGTAATAGCTAAAATGTAAGAATCCATAAAAGATTTGGTGTGTTTGTATAAAAGATGATAAAGAATCTTTAAATAAAGATTCATCTTCAAAGTGTGAAAAAATTCCTTTTTGTGAAACAAGTCATTTGTTCTTTTTTTTTTTTTTAGAAAGAAACTGAGATAGGTTTAAGTAAGTATGACTGTACTTATTACTTTAGCTTGTAGCTTAACATGAAGGTTTTGACTGTTCTTGCATAGTCATACTGAATAATATCTATTTCTGTGAAAACTTAATGAATACTGCTTAACTTCACGTCTGTCAGTATTTTTTCCAGTATTTTTAGAGGCTCCCAATGACTAACTTTATGAAATTGATTTCACTCCTCTCATTGGTGTAAAATGATTTTCCACAATTTTTTTAATTAGCTCATTTAAATTTATCATTTCTTAAATCTAAAATTTGAATCTTGGCATATATCTTTTTGAACCAATTCTTGAGCCTTTTTTGTTATTCTAATTTGGGAGTCCTTTGTGGATTGGGCAAAGTTTAATTTAGGTGCAGGTAAAAAAAATGTTGTGTGAAAAGGATGTTTTTTTTCCTCTTGACACCTATATTATTCTATCTTCCTTCAGTAATTAATTATTATTTTACAAAGTTATTTTTTAGAATTGTAATAAAACCATAACAAAACCATCTTTATAACATGGGAAATAATATAGTTTGTTCATATATTTTTATAATTTTGTAAATATAAAATTATATGTATATAAAATTAAGATTTATGTGAGAGAAATACAACCATAAGCTCCTTATCACTACCTACAAGCAAAGACTTTATTAACCAATGAGATGTTCAGATGGAACTTTTCTTGATAAGCCTTGATTTGAAGCCTATTTATGGAGATGTTTTGTCTGGCTAAGAGTAATAAAAATTGAAAGTTCTGGAAAATATGGATTGAGAAGGAAAACTTATTATTCATCAATCTGAAGAATGAAAATCAAACACATGATAATTTGAAAAGATAATTGAGTGATCTTGGCAACCTAAATAAAAGCAAGATGGCTAGCCAGTGAAAATCACTATCCATCTGTGTGTTGTCAGGATGGATAAGTATACAAACATATTGGACAACCTCAACAAATAAAATTTGCAGTTGAGAGCAGAAGATTCCAAAATGCTAAGTGACCAACCTAAAACTCCTGACAACATAACTAACAATTTATTCTGAAACCAACTTCAAAGAGACACAGACCAAGCCTTTGTCACTAGCTTGCTACCAAAATTCCTCATTTGGTATCTACAACATTTTTCACTTCTGACAATGCTTGACCTTGACTGCTGAGAGACCCCAGAGCATTCACAACTACAAGAGAACTTTCACTGTATCCCTTTGACAAAGTACATTTTTGACTTTATCAACAGTAAGTTCCACCTTTAAATGAAGATTTTCTTTTTGCTCAGCTTAATTTTATAAAGAATATTTTGAGCAAGCCTTTTTTGTGCTTCTTTCCTTTCCAATTTAAAACTGTTGTAAATAAACAAATTCTTTCTGTTCATTGAGTAAGAGTCCTTTTTTTCATTTGCCTATTTTGTTCTATAAAATTCCCATAATTATTCTTATTCTGAACTATAAAATAGTTTTATAATCTTGTAAATAAATAGGCTTACAGCCATATTGTGTTGAAACACCAGTTCTTGTACGATTACTAATGTTGAACAATGTCAAGCCTGGTCAGTACCCATATGGTTGACCACTTGGGAATACCAGGTAATGTAAGCTTGGATGTGCAGGTGGTATAATGGATAACAGCTTGGAACTGGAAATCAGAGAGCCAAGTTCCAATTCCAGTCAGGTTTGTTATATTCCCTTACACACAACTACACTTATGATAGGTATGGATTCACCTCTTCTTCCCCCATCTGTTGGACTTGTTTCAGTTAATCATTATTATCTCTAAAAAGAGATTCTTACAATCTAAAAATATTTTCTGGCTTTAAACGACCTAGAAATGGTTGATAAGCTATAGAAAACAAATATATCAATCAGTTGGAAATAAATAATGCTATATTTGACAAATAAAATTCTATTGTGTTCAGCTGGTTCTTTTGGTTCAGTTTGGGGAAAAACTTTGGATGTTTGCTGAGGTGTTGTATATGTGAGGAAAAAGATACATAACTGGTTTTGTGAACAATTTGAGAACCCACCACAATGCCCACCAAGTGCCATTGCCTTTGTGGGGGACAACAGTAACTTGTGGCTTCCACCAGTTATTTTGTTTTTGGATAAATAAACAGATGTCTTTCCAAATTTCTGTAGTGACGGTTAACTACTACACTTCTAAAATAGTCCCTAAAGAAATGGTGAGTTTTGGTCACTCCCTAATAAAAAAAAAGGACCCTAACACCAAAAACAAGTTAGTTCCCTTTTGTTTTTCTTATAAAGGAAAATACTCGCTTTATAAATTGGTATGTTAACACCACAAGTTTTTACACTAGTTGGATATTGAAAATTTTTGACAGGATAGGATGGTATGGTGACTCTAAATTATTTTTTGAGCTGTTGAGTTTTCGTGTTTACAATTATTCCTATGCCCCCTTTACTGTCTTTAAACTTCCCTATATAGTGGCAATCCAAGTTTATGTGAGCCTTTTCGAAATCAAACTCTGGCTGGGAGACACATTAGTCTCTTGGGGTCAGACACATTAGAAGCTACCTCTGTGAGTATTTTTCTTTGTTTTTGCTACCCTATCTCCTTAATTTGCTTTCTGCTTACTTGACAATGAGGTAAATAATATTTCTTCTTACTTTACAAACACACTAGGGGTTGTTACTAAATTGTAAATTTATTATTTTTAACACTTTCTTTTCTGGTAAAGTGAAAACTTTCTTAGTTTATTCAAAATCTTATTTCTTTACTCCTACTGTATCTGGTAGTAAATATATTTTAAGGGGTAATTTTTTTATGTCTTAATTTTAGAATAGGTTATCTGTCCGTCATTTTTGCTGCACACGTCTTATTTATAATTTATTAATGTATAAATATTCCTCTCCCTTTTATTTTAAGTACTTTTCTCATTTTGTTGCCATTTCTTTGTGCTACGGATGACTTTGAGATGTTGTGATATTCTTTGGATGTTTGCATGTTGGTTAAATGATATTTTGTATTATTTTGTATCTGCATTCTTGTTAATGCCTTTGTTTTAATTATTTGTAGTTTCACAGATGCAATAGAATGTTTTGACAAATAAAAGCCTTAGACATACTTCACACAGTTGTTAGTTCTTTCAAACAAGTCAAACAAAAGGCAAAGGCAATTACATAACTCTCTGAAAGACTTATGATACCAAATTCCATCATTTGTCTAAATTCAGTTTTAATGACTACAGCTTATCTGGAGCTGGATCCCATGGATAAATCTGAAAGAAATAATAATGGTTCAACAAATGATAAACATTGTCAGTGATTTTATTTCCAAAAACCATTCCAATACTTGGTGATTCTCAACTTGATAAGCATTTTACCTAACTACAATTAAGCCTCTCGCTACTCTATTGCTAATTCCATAAAAATTACTCAGTGAAGGTTGATACATAAAGCTGACATTCACTATGCAGTGTGGATGCTTATGTCCACAAAGTCTATATCTATATAATAAATGCAAATGCCAATGTGTCACTGTACCACACTTTTTCAACTTTACTCCTAGAAGCTGTAACCCAACATATTATACCATTTGGGAATCAGGCTGACACCTTGAACAAATTAAAGACATTCTGGGTCGGATCTGGACTCACAATCCTGAAATTTTGGATTCCCAAGTTTTTATTATTGCAATTGTTTTTGGCATTTTTTATGTGACAAATTCTTTTGTAAGTCTGAAATAAATTTGAGAATAATCAAAATTAATTGTGAAATTCAGCGAAAGTCACCCATGAAATAAAAATAATTGTTTGTATGGAAAGTAAGGACCTATGTACATCAAATTGTTTTTAAATTAAGTGGCGGCAGAAGAAGTATCATTGAACTTTTTAAAAGATAAACTTAAATATTAATGCAATACTTAAATGCAGCGATCAATTTTGAGTTATTCTGTAGTTTATTGTTGCCTATCGCATCTACTCTTCCTTATCTATTGTGATGAAGTCACAATCAAGAGCCGTGTGCAGGAGCTAGCTTAAATGCTGCCTGATAGGGTGGCTTTTAAGTTAGTCTATAAATAAATGCCTTATCTCTTATACTGAGAACTTTTCCTCTAGTTAATATATATACACACACACACACACACACACATATATATATATATATATATATATATATATATATATATATATTTTAAGACATTTTTATGTTTATACATTCTTTTTATAGATACAAATATTTAAGTAAATGCTCTATTTATAATAAAGAGTATTAAAAAACTTTTACCAGCCTGAATGTCCGAGAAATTTTCACAGAAAATATTTGTAGTCCGACAGGATTCAAACCTGTATCCAATACAGAACCATCATTTAGCTTGACGTGCCTTTAACAATTTGGTTACAGAGGAGCGTTCGGTTAGCAAGGTCGAATTTACTGTCTTCCATGAATCTCTCACATACATTCATATCTGCTCAAAGGTTCAAATACTGTTGAAGGACAAATATTTTCTGTGAAAATTTCTCGGACATTCAGGCCAGTAAATGTTGTTTAATACTGTTTATTATTAAGTGAGCATTTACTTAAATATTTGTATCTATAAAAAGAATGTATAAACATAAAACTGTCTTAAAATAATTGTCGGACTTTGTCCATTTCATGTTTATACATTAAATCCAAGAACATTTACAAGATTAATCCATCGGAATATAATCATCTGATTCTGAACAAAGCATCTAACTCTTATAAAAAAGATAATAACTCCAAACACTTATCCTCCATACATAGAGAAACCGCTAAATTTGCATTTAAACACAATATTGCTGATAGAATGGGCACTACTCACTTAAAAGATGCCTTCCTACTTTTTAAAGACCATAAACCTAACTTTCAAAATAATATACAGTCCAGACTATTAAATCCCTCCAAATCAGAGTTAGGATTAATTTCTAGAAACATTCTTAAAAGAATAAACGCATCTACATTAGAAAATTATCCCTTAAACCTTTGGAAAGATTCATCTGACACCGTTAAGTGGTTCAAAAATCTAAAATCTAAAAATAAAGCCACTTTTATCCAATTAGACATTATCGATTTTTACCCCTCCATTTCTAAAGATTTATTAGAAAATAGCCTAAATTTTGCTAGAAACTATACTGAAATCACTGACGAGGAAATTAAAATCATCATGGATTCCAGAAAATCTGTACTTAAACTTAATGACACTACTTGGTTTAAAAATAACAGAGACAATTTCGATGTCCCAATGGGAGCATTTGATTCTGCTCAAATAGCGGACCTAATAGGGATGTATATTTTAGATATTCTGAGCAGATTCCTTAACCCACAAAATGTAGGGCTTTACAGGGATGATGGTCTCATTATTATACCTAACTCTAATGGACCTCTTACATCCCAACTCCAGAAGAAAATAATTAAGGCTTTCAAATATATAGGTTTTAAAATAGAAATATCATCTAACCTGAAAATAGTAAATTTTCTAGACGTAACATTTAATCTTGAAAATAACACTTATAAACCATTCCAAAAGGAGAACCAATCACCCATATACATAAATATCGACTCAAACCACCCTATAGCAATTATAAAACAGATCCCTAACACTTTAAATACTAGAATAAATAAACTATCCTCTAGTAAAAGTATCTTTGATCAAAATAAATCAACATACAATCAAGCCCTTTTAAAAAGCAAATTCAAACAAACACTCACTTATATAGATAAATCTACTAGCGAAACGTCTTCTAAATCTAGAAATAGAAATAGGAAAATTATATGGTTCAACCCACCCTTCTGTAAGCTGTCGAACATTAATATAGGAAAATATTTTCTTAAACTAATAGATAAACATTTTAAGAAAGATAAGCTATTAAAAAAGTTGTTCAATAGAATGAATTTAAAAATTAGTTATTCCTGCATGAACAACATGGAAAAAATTATTAGCTCCCATAATAGTAAAATTTTAAATGAATTTTATAATCAACTTCAAAAAGATCCTAATACAAGCCCAAAGACCAAATCTACCTGTAACTGCAGGGAAGGATCTGTCTGTCCAGTAGAAGGAGTATGTTTGTCCGAAAACATAGTATACGAAGCTACGATTTTCCCCAAAGAAAATATTGAACATAAGAAGATCTACATAGGAATTTCGGCGGGAAGTTGGAAACAACAATTTTAAAACCATCGCCAATCTTTTTATAATGAATCAAAAAAACACCAAACTGCACTTTCAAAGCACTATTGGGAGTTATTGGAAAACAAATTAACCCCACAAATAAAATGGAAAATCGTCTCAAGAGCCAAAACTCCGATTAATTTCAGAGACAGATGCAATTTGTGCATTATGGAAAAAATATTAATAATAAAACATAAGGATCCGGACATACTATTGAACAGACATAACGAGTTGATTTGTAAATGTAGGCATAAAAATCACCTCATTTTAACAAAGTATGTGTAGATATATAAATAGAAAATATAAATTGTTTTAAATGAATATATGAAAATACTGACACTGTGCTCTTTGATATATGTGTTGTTGAACTTATTTAGATATATATATATGAACATTATAGATAAGGGTAACTATGTATTTATATTGTGGACACATATGTATGGTAGTATGGATATATATGTATAAATAGATATACACATGTGTGAGAATAAATATACTAGTATGAGGCATGTTTGAATACAGACCAATTTTTTTTTTTTTTTAACGTGTATTCTGCATGGGTGTGGATGTATATGTATAAATGTTTTTATGTTTGTTTTGTATGTATATGTTTATTATATGTATATGTACGGATATATGTGTGTGTACATGTACTTAAATATGTGTGTTTTTATAGATTTAACTACTTGTAATCTATATATGTATATAGACGTAATTACCTTAGAATTAATATTTGGAAAATATATATATGTATATGTATGTAAATGGGTGAATAACAATGTAATATAAATACATATACATGCATATGTGAATAATTGTAGAAAATATTCTTTTTATATACATAATTGTGTGTATGTATGGTGGTATGTATATATATATATATATATATATATATATATATATATATGTATATATATATATATATATATATATATATTTATATATATATATTCTTTTTATATCTTTTATGTATGTAGGTGTTTTGTGCTTATATATGAATGTATATGTATTTAAGGATGTGTATGTGTATATGAGTATGTCTCTATATATGTATGTATATATAGATGATTAAATGGTTAGATAAATTTTTTGATATATAGATTTGTATATAGATATATGAACTGTGTATATATGTATGTATATGTATATGGATGTATATGTGTGTGTATGTGTATGTATTTATGTGCATACGTGCATGAATTGATTTTAAATGAAATATTGGGTCTTTCTAATGACATTTTAAATTTACTATTCTTAATTTGTAATATCCTTCTCTTGTAATATTCTATAATTTAAATTTTGTTATCTTCTGAAGGGAGTTTCATTTCAAAATTGATAATTTAAATTTAAATATACCATTCTTTAACTATTAATAATAGTATTAATATTAGCTGAATTCCTTTAAAATGAGACACTTCCGAAATCACCTGAAATTAAATTTTAACTATGGAATCAAACTAAAATCTATATATATTTCAAATATTAAAATATAGATAAAGATTGTAAAATGTATATATAGTTTATGTACGAGGATAAATGAATTTTTGTGTAAATTATCTCATGTGTTTCTATGTGTTTTTTGGACTTGTTAATGATCGTATGTATGTAGGGATTCACATGAATACATTTGTGAGTCATATATGAATAAATGAAAAATAATATTACCCTCAAATACTATTAAATAATGAAACCTAATCTTTAATTTAGTTTACCAATATAATAAATAAAAATTACATTCATAAATTAATTTTAAATATTAAAATAGATGTTATTGTTTACTGTTTTTTTTTCTTTATATATTGTGGAAATACAATTAGTCAGGTGAATAAACTATTAAAATTTTAAATATTTCTTTATGTCCTATGTTTATTACAATATATTTAGTACCGAAACTATTTACTTAAAAAATTAAAGATTTAAGTTAAGAACAAAATTTTTTTCAGACATCGAATTTTCTATCAAACATTGTAAGCTTTCTTTTACATAATTTTGTTAAAACAAAATTATAACAACTCCATCTCTCTTTCACCCCCTATCTCTCTCTTTACCATAAGACTCACTTGTATACATTTTCTACATTTCACTTCCGTTTTGTTAACCATCTAAATAGGTCAAGGTTCTGTCACTCCTCCTACTCTAATATAAAACATACTTAAGAGAGATATAAAATTAACCCCTCCCTATACTTTATATTGTCTGTTTAACTGCCACTCTCAACCCCCTCTATTAAATTACAAAAATTACACTACCCACCAATTTCTAATCCCATTTTTCCTCTCAATTCATTGTTGGAAGTTTTACCTGATGATCCTGAATCCTTAAAAAAGGATTTGGGGTGAAATAAATTATCGTAATGGTACCTTAAAGTGGTTTGTTTTTCATTACATATTGATATATATATATATGTATATTCAGGCTGCATATTTTCATTCAAACATGTTTGGTTAAATAATTTAGATGTATTTATTTATTAAATATATTATTAAATTAAAATACAATTAAAAAATCTTTTAAAAAATTGTTTTAAAATCTTTTAAAAAATCAGATAAGTTACCTCCTTTCATAGAGGTAAAAATATTTTGAATTTAGAGTGTTAACATATAACACATGCATAAATATGCAACCTCTAAAGATGATCTCACATGAGATTGAAAGTACTTGGGAAAATAAAAATTATCTGAAATAAAATTTTGGAAATTTTCTTAATCTATTTTCTACAGCCACCAAGAAATTAATTCATGGACCTGAAAAGATTAAAACTAAAATAAATGGACATAATTATGTCTAACTTATTTAACCAAACATGCTTGAATATATATATATATATATATATATATATATATATATATATATATATATATATATAATAAATTAATTGATTTAAAATATGTTTTTTTTCGTTACACAGTTCTAGCCATGTTTCAAAAATAGAAGCTGAAAGCTTCGGATTTAATTTTGTAATTAAATTAAAGACATTAGTTCCATTTCATCCTCAAGCGAATTTTAGAGTAACTTTTAAAATTACTGGCTTTTAAAGACACAGCAAAAATCATAATTCACGTTTCCAAGGATTCAGAGAAATCCATTCAACGAGACAAGAGGCGTTTGCATGTTCATTATCGCTGTATTTTGATGTATCAGTTATTAGTTACGTTTTGGTAGGGGTAGGGATGTATTTTTCAATGAAATCTGACATCCGTTAAATGCATGTCGTCTGGATTTTAAAAAATTTTTTTATCGTTAATGGCAAAAATTCTTAAGGCATTTTTTCTATTTGTATATTTAAAGATTTTTGGGGAGTGTTTAGGTTAGAATACGTTTTATTTAACTACGATTTGAAAAAATATTTTCACTTTTAATTTTTAATATACTATATTTCTTTTAAGAACAAGTAAATGTATTAGAATCCCTTAGAGTATGTAGAATTATTTTCACATCAAGTATAAGTATGTATATTACTAGGTCACAATTTAAAAAAAAATTATATTTGAATATTATTTAAGTAAAATTTATGACAATGATGGCAAAAATAGCTAATTAATTTCACTGATTTAGTAAACTTTTATTTTTTATATAAACTTAGTCATATATTGTTTCTCATGTAAGTACAAAGGACATGGGTCATTCAATGGCTTACATCTTCTAGCTTTTCATATTAATTTCATTTTACTGTAGGTGTTTTATTAGATTCTTTTAAGTGCTTGTAGTACTTTGAGGGAGGTCTTTAGGTTAGAATACATTTTATTTAATTACAATTTTAAAAGATGTTTTAGGTTAGAATTCGTTTTATTTAACTACAATTTTAAATACAACTTTAAAATATTTTCACTGTTAGTTTTAATAGACTATATTTCTTTTTAAAAGAAGTAAATGTATTAGAATATATTATATAATACCTTTCTAAGTTATTAGAAACTCAACTAACTTCAAAATAGATAAAATTAGAAAGGTATTATATAAAGAATTTAAAAGCATGGGCTTAAAAATTACGGTTAGCACTAAATTAAAAAAAGTGAACTTCCTTGATATAACATTAGATTTAAATCTCTCTCTCTCTCTCTCTCTCTCTCTATATATATATATATATATATATATATATATATATATATATATATATATATATATATATATATATATTTGTGGAGAAGTTAAATATTTAAATTGCTAACAAGCATTAAATTTAATTTCTTTGTGGAGTTTTTAAACATTTAAATTACTATTAAACATTAAAATCTGTGTTTATCTAAATTGCTAAAGCTATACCACCCCTCTCCTTCCTCCAAAAACCCGACATATGTCTCTTATCTCTTATCCCTTTCTTCCCAACTTTTTTCATTTTCCCCTTTTTTCCCACATCATTTCCGTTGAGTTGACTGATTAAATAAGTCAATGTCTGATTCTTACCACCTCCTCTTCAATTTTAAGTATTGTAATAAAAATAAAAATAAATTTGAAAACTCTCCCTTGTCTCTCTAAACTCAACCATGTCTCTCACACTATTCCTCATCACCCTCTATGTCAACTTATATAAGCTTATATATGCCCGTCAAAAGTGTAAATTTTAAATTCATTTTTCATTTCACCTTTGAAAGTGAAGTCTGAAGATCTAGAGAAAAATAAAATTCTCTGGTGAAATAAATTATAACAAATGGAGCCTTAAAGTGGTCTTTTTTTTTAAAATTATATATATATATTATATATAATAGCTGGCCATTCGTATTCAAGGATACCTATCTACTAGGGTGGCTAGCCAATCCCTATTGAAGAAGCTTGCTCAGGCATATTTGTGTTTGTCCAAAACCCCAGAGGCCACCTGTAGTTTATACTGTAACTATGCTGAGCAGACCTTAATTACAGTTTCTGGGGGAGAGTGTGTTATCTAGCATAATTAACAATCTGAACAAGGCCAGCACACTCAAACCCTCGGTCATGATGACTTGTGACTTTGTGCTAGCACAGCTATCGACAGCCCCCAAGTGTTCCGTCTACCCAATTTAACTTACAAGGCTTGGGTCAACCCATGGGGTATGGTTTTCAGGGACTTTCCAAAGGTGCCACATGCTGGGATCAACTCCCCTCCAGACTGATAACATCAGGGAAACAAATCAGTGGTGGTGAGTTTCAAACCCAAGTCTCATAGTCAGAAAGTGACCATGCACCCATTATATATATATATATATATATATATATATATATATATATATATATATATATATATAGTGTATTTGGGTAGTGATCCCACTGCAAATTTTGTTAAAAACAACTGACAAGGTGTTGTGGTTGAGTTTTTATATAATTTCTCATGTGTTTGCACAACTTCCTTTTTCAGGACATAAATTATATAAAAATTGTCCAAATGTTTTCCAGACACTTTTAGCTATATTTTTGGCAATTATCAAGGATGAATTTTATTTTACTTTCAACTGAATATAAGGATTGCTGCACTAATTTGGTATACCTAAAGTTTAAATGAATTTTATAAATGAAAAATCATTCTTGAAGCTAAAGGATTAAATTTACTATTTCCTGTAAGCAAAATATGCTAAGTGTATTTCAAACAGAAATTCTGTTGGTTGGAGTTGATTTATTTATTTATTTATTTATTGTATTTTATTTTATTTTTTGCTAAAAATAGCTGATTAGTGCCCTTTTTTAGCCATCTGTCATTGCAATGAATTTTTCTATATTAAAAAATCTTCCAAAAATAAAATATACTTTTCTAAAGTTTTATTTGAGGAATATTAGCTGATTTAAAGTATAATTAATCTGATTTAAAAGAAACGTTAATTACTTTAAGTTGAAAATAACAGAGAAATTTTTTAAAAGTATCAAAATTAAATTAAGAATAACTTGTTAGTGCTTAATCTGGAGAAAACAAATAAAAATTATAATATCAATTTACTAGGCTTTAGTTATATTTTTAAAATTTTAATTCGCATTTTAAAATACATGTACAATTTTAATATATATATGTGTGTGTGTGTGTGTGTGTAAGCAAATATATGGATATAGAGATCCGACAGTATGAAGAAAAATATACGGAAAAAACAAACAAAAATCCTTATATGCAATTATATGCTGTTTTAATGTTAACATTAAAACAGTATAATTGCATATAAGGACTTTTGTTTGTTTTTTCCGTATGTTTTTCTTTATATATATATATATATATATATATATATATATATATATATATATATTAAGGGAAAAAAATTAGGATACTTGCCCAGGAAACTATAAAAAAGGCAGTGCAAATTTTCCTTAAGTATCCATGATAATTTATAGTATTTGGTTACTAGGCAACCCAGTTATAATTTCTCCGCCAAGATTAGAGATTTCCGGTTCCGGTAAAAACTCCGCCGGATTTGTTTCATGTCATCTTGATTTTCCCTCATTTTATCAGCAAAGGTGAGTCAGCCGTAAACTAAGAGACAAAAGTAAATATATCTATTTGAAATACACAAAAAGAAATTTACCGGTAAAATTCAAACTAATTAACCACAAAATAATGCCTTTAGAACATTTTAAAAACGAACGATTTTATTTTCCGAAAGCATTTTTTATCGAGATGTGTTAAAGAAGCAGCGCACACTTGCCTCGGCGAATAATACAAAGGCGCAAATATGAAATAGCTTTATTTAAGATTGCGCCATATGGTATTATTTAGGACATTTGTCATTTTTTATGTATGTATATTAATATGTTAGATAAATCTTTGTTATTTTTTTTTTTTTTTTTTTAGATTGAATTATTATACAATTTGATTTGTATGTGAATGTCAACTGACTGAGCGAAGCGTAGGTGCCACTGACTGAACAAACTTTTTAAAGTGCGCATTTTTCCACGTTATACGTAAAAAGGAAGTTTATTACGATTTAAATCTTTATCGTTAGAAAATTCTATCTCAGTTCCTTTCACTTTTTGTTTGATTACTCTCAAACTATTTCTCTATATTTCGATTATTTTAAAATTGTGTAACATTTTTAGTTTACAATTTCTTTAATAATTTTTTGGCAACATTCATCTTCCTTTCACTTTCATCGATATTACAAATAATATAGATTTTCTAGTAAAGCATTTTTGACCTCCCATAGGTTATCATTCATCCATTTATTTTAAAATTTGAAATATAAAAAAATGGCATAATAATTAATATTTTCCCAGAAGAGAAAAGTAACCGTTTCTTCGGTAGTAATTTTAATTTTCTTCCTCTTGAAACAATGTTAGTTCAACCTTCAAGAAAAATTAAAAAAACAAAAACAACAAATATTCGCATTATAAGACAAGTTAAAAAAACAATTAATTTTCTGATTATTTAAATTCGTTTGCATAATAATTTGTGAAATTTTATGGAAAAAAAAAATGAACTCAAAATAATTTTAGAAAAATGTTCATATGGACAGGAGAGGCAAGCAACTGTAACTTATTTTTAGTTAAGTCAAACGAATTACAAAACTTATTAAATTAATAATCTTAAAAAAAGGTAGTGGGAAAGATAAGGTTTTAGGTACCTCGAAAGAAAAGTGATACCGAAGGTTTAAATAATGCATTTTTAAATGTAAAATCTTTATTGAAGCTGGTATTTTGGTTTTACTTTTAATTTCAATCTTAAATTTACATATTTCAAATAAGCAAAATACTTTGCTGTATATCAAACTGAATTTAAATTGATTGGAATAATTTTTTTTCTATTCTCAGAACGTTAAATCATCCATATTGACAAATCTGTCAACACAACATAATTGTCTCTATTAAAATCTATTCAAAAACTTTTTGAAATTTCACTTGAAGTATAATCTTATTTAAAGTTTAATTAATCTGATTTGAAACCAATATTGTTTTTGGTTGAAAATGTGTCAGAAAAGCATTTTTAACACATCAGTGTTTTTATGAGGTGTCAACAACTCTCTTGATAGCTATATATTTGGTCATTTTTACTAAAGGGGACATAACTGTAACAATTGCTTGATGAATATAACATGAACACTTTCTTTATAAAATGTTTCTAACTCTACAGTAATCTTAAAAATTTAAGAAAATATTCAAAGGAATCTAATATTTTATCGCATTTTAGGTACTTTGTATTTACAGTCTAACTTATGAAGACACTTGTTAAGGAAATGTTAGAAAGTTACCAATAAATTTTAACTTTGATATTTGCTGCTGTTATTTTCTGATTATGTCACATTTGGACATCAGTATTTGCAAACATCGACATGTTTATATGCATAAAATAAATTCAGAAAAGCTTTTCTAATTTAATATTTTAGTTTTATCACATTTTTTTTTTTATATTTTTAAAAAGATTTTCTAAAAAGAAACATTTAAAAAAATAATTTCATTCATTTCTCAATAAATTCTGAAAGTTATATTAAAATCTGACAATTATCTGATTTTTGCAAGAATTTCCAAATCAGTGTGTTTTGCACTGCAAAGAGATGCGAACATTTTCCATACTAATTTATGGAAGGAAAAATCTTTTTAACCAAAATTTCATCGGATCAGAAAATATAATGTTATAATCAAAAAATCCTTTTTATTTCCTCTTAATAATAACAAAGATTTTGTTGATAAAACTTTTGTTTTATTAAGTTTGGGGCATATTTTTATCATGCATGCTCATTTTTTAGCAAACCTTTGCAGTTACTTAATATATAAACCAACTAAGTTGTAGAGGACATGAGACAAATTTTATTTTTGTTCAGGGTTTTCCATTTTATAAATTCAGGGAAGATATTTAAGTAATAATTGCTTTCAAAATTTACATACTTTTTTTATAAAAATTTAATATTGGTATTCAATATATGATTTCAATTAAGTATTTGAATTCAGTATTAAAAAGCAATTCATAACAAAAATAGAGGGTAACATATATATATATATATATATATAAACAATGTATAAAATAATATATATTAAAAGGCAATCCATAACAAAAAAGAGGGTAACTGTATATATATATATGTGTGTGTGTGTGTATAATCATAAAATGGTATTATTGAAAAATAACAATGCTTTAAAAAAAAAAAAAAGACAGTTTATCAGTCCTCTCTCATCAGAGCAAACATTGAGGGCAAAAAAAAATGTTCACATTGACAAAAAAAATATAAAATGCAAGAGATATGCAAAAAAATATAATGCTTGAAGTCTAATTACCTAATTTCTGCTTGCAGAGAGATGGCTGGTAGGACTTAATGTACTTTGATTTCAAAACTTTCAAGTGAAACTCTTAATTAGTGCTGCTCAGTACTGGTAATGTGTTTGCATGATGAAACCAGGCACATTGCTGCCTTTTAATCAAGTGCTTAGCTATCAGTGAACATATTGCCTCTATGTACATATATAAATTGACCACTTTTTCCTTTGCTAATATTGGTTACTACATGTTCATTGATCCATACTACCAACCTTTTTCTTATGTATGTACAGGGAAACCCGAGTTCAAATTCCAGCTCAGTCTATTGCATTCACTTTGGTACTTATGCCCTTGGGAAAGGCTTAAATGTCTTATCCAACCAGCTATGGGTTAAACAGCATGATAGAGTGGGTTTTCTAGTCTTGGTTGGAAAACTGTTTAAAAGAAGGAAAACTGTGAAATTCAAACTGAAGAAGATGAGAAACCACTTCACTATCCTTCCAAATAAGTAATGGCAATTCACAGATAAGAGAATCTGGAGAGCTGTGATCACCTATACCCCCGAAAGGAAATTACAGTTAAAAATGTGTAGATGCCTATACAATACTAATTCAAACATATATAGAGCACCCCTCTGTTTTTTTGTTTTTTTTTTTGTGAAATTCTATGCCTAATTCAACCATATATAGAACTCCAAATTGTAGTGAAATTCCATGACTTTTCAACCATATATAGAACTCCCCTTTGGTGAAATTCCTTACTAAATTCAACCATATACAGAGTTTACTTTTTAGGTGAAATTCATTTCCTTATTCAACCATACATAACTTCCCGTTTTTAGGTGAAATTTCATGCCTTATACAACCGTATATAGAACTTCTCTTTGTGGTGAAATTTTATGCCTTATACAACCATATATAGAACTCCTCTTTGTAGTGAAATTTCATGCCTTATACAGCAATATATATCTCCTTTTGATGGTGAAATTTCATGCCTTATACAACCATATATAGAACTCCCCTGCATGGTGAAATTTCATGCCTTATTAAAATATTTGTAATGTTATGTACTGAAACATTTAACATTTTTGTACATTTTTTTCTTTTTCAGGTTTTATATTTTGTCCATCTGAAGGATATACAGTTTGTTTTTTAAAAAAAAAAAAAAAAAAAAAAAAAAAGCAGCAGCAACAAGCAATGCATGTGAATGATCTGCCAAATGAATGTCTTATCAAGATATTCCAGTATCTTAGTCTGCAAGACATTGTGTTGGGAGTACGCCTCACCTGTTCACATTGGTACACGCTCAGTTTCAATGGCTACCTTTGGCGACATCTCAAGCTGGATGTGGGCGGTTTGGCATCCCGCATGAGTGATGAAAGTTTCCTTTGTTTGTTACGAAGTGTTTCTGAGAGTGTGGAAGATATTGTTTTTGGTTACAGCTGCACTATATCTGAGACAAGTATTCTGCACAATGACATCTACTGTCCCCAGCTGAAGAGCATAGATCTACGTGGCCTTAACATTAAGGCACATTTCATTGATGTTTTGCTGCTGAAGTACCCTAAATTGGAGAGATTGTTCCTGGAGCTGAACTACTCGGAGAATTGCATCCATTTCTTCAGATTCCTCTGCCAATACAAACTCGCGTATTTGAAATCTCTTCATGTTGTCCTTGAGCTTGGAATTGATTATGAATCTTTATGTAATGTTTCGGAGCAGGATGACAAAGAAGCGTTCATGCATAACTCCATACTTGTATATTTAAATGAACTTGTGTCTGAATCAATTACTGGTTGTGCCTCTTTGCAACACTTATCGATTGCATTTAATCATATGACAGATAAAACACTGTATCAGATCATCATGAAAAACAAACATCTGATTCACCTTGGTATTGGCCACTCTTCCCGAATAACTGGGATGGCTTTTGATGCCTTGAGCCCTGACAATAGACTGGTAAGTTTAAACCTGGACAATACACGCTTGACAAACAAAACAATCCGGATTGTGGCTTCTAAGTGCCCCAAACTAAAATCTATATCCTTACGCAATTGTAATCAAGTGACCGATGAAGGTGTCTTGTATCTCGCTAAAAGCTGCCCGATGATCAACAAGTTTATTTTGAATCACGCCCGATTTAATCAGCATGAAGTTAACGACTTAATTGCAGAGTCAAATCAGCAGAATTCATTTGGAAGAAGCAAACAAAAAAACGTTATTTTATCTACACGAGTTACTGATGTTGGCATCACAGGTTTGGCACACAACTGCTACAAGCTGTGTGAGCTTGGACTTGCTGGATGTACGTCGCTTACCGACGATGCCATTAAACAGATAGCAGTATGTTGTCCGAATCTGACTCTTTTGAATCTTTCTGGTTGCATGTATATATCTGATTCTTCGGTTAATTTAATTATATTAAAATGCAGGAACCTGGAGATGCTCTTCTTGCAGACCTGCTACAATGTAGCCAATATTTGGTTTTTTAATTTTTCTTGCAGGCCAGGCAGTGACAGGTTATGCTTAAAACCTCCAACCAGTGAGGAGGTAGATTTTGTCACCTCAAGATGTGAGCTCACATGTTTGTGCTCTCCTCGTGCTGATGGTCTCGGAAACAAGGACCTTCAGGATGGGTCCAAGAAGTGTGCTTTCTGTGATGTTGAAAATTATCTGTACTCAATGAGGAAAGTGAAGCAAGACTTTGCTTTGACAACTTTTAATCTCGACTTCTGCAACCAGCTCTCAGACAATTCGCTGTGCCAGATTGCTGAGAATTGTCCGCTTCTCTGTGAGATTTGGTTACAGGGTTGTTTTCGAATTACAGACTATGGTGTTGGTCAGTTGGCTGAGAAGTGCCCGCTGTTGACGATTCTCGATGTCAGTGGCGGTTCAGTATGTGAGGACATGATGCTGACAGACGAGACTCTATACATGTTAGCTGCCCACAGTCAGAAGCTGTCCTATTTGAACTTGGTTCGTAACTGGAAGTTCACAATCAACGGAATCTCCGAGGTCCTTTATAACTGTAAAAAATTACACAAAGTTAGCGTGAGTATGAACCGGAAATATGGCGTATCTGATATTAGTATACAGAATTCTCTTGACAAAATCTGGACATGCACAGCCATCAAGAAGGTGAATGATGAAAATTATATGATACTAACATTGTATCCGCATAACAGGCGATTAGTTTGAATTGGGCAAAGATGTTTAATTCTTATAATCGAATTCATTTTTTTTGTTTTGTTGTTTTTAGTTTCTATCAGATTTTTCAAAATGACCTTTTTTTTTGTTTATTTCCTTTTGAGAAGAAATTTTGGTAAAGTTTAACAAATGTACCTGCAAAAAGACGCTGTGTCAAAAGGTCAGTTTTTTTTCTAATGATGTCACTTTTACTTTATACGCTTTTGGTAATTTTTATTGTTTTATAAGCAATTTTTAGAATTTTAATAAACCCCAAACATATGAAACTGGATTATTTATTTACAGGAATAATTTTATATTTACAAGTTTATAAAAAATATATGAACCAACTATAATACAACATTTATCATTTACCATATAATGAAATATGAAAAAAAAATTTATTCCTAAATTTATAAAAGGAGAACTAGAAAATTTAAATAAACACATGTTAAGTAATAAATTTTGAAAGAAATGCATTTTGGGGGCATTTCTTTCATTAACTCTTGCCACATAAATTCACTGAAATAAGTTGAAAGCCAAGAAAAAAAAAGTATAAATCTGGATTCATATGTTTGGGTTTTATTAAAATTCTAAAAACAGCTTTTTAAAATGATAAAAATGGATGAGTGAGTATATAGTAAGAGTGGTTCCAAGAGATAAAACCTCCTTTCTTATACACTTCTTTTTTCTTTATTTTGTTAAACATTGCCAAAATTTTAAAGAAAACTGCCAAGATGACCCAAGTGTCTAAAATTCAGTTTTAAAATATTTCAAGTTAAACACTACTAAAACTAGTGTGAAATGTTTTCTTTTGTATACTGTGTAGAATGAGTTCCATTGATTATTCTGTGTATTTTTCTTACAATATAGAAATGTAAATAGCACTTCTTAAATACAGTGATCCCCTTGTCCAAAAAAAAAAAATAGAGAAAAATGGTGGGAATGATTTTGTAGATTAGCATTCTTTTTAATCTGCAAAACGTCTCAGAATCGAAAAATATTGATTTTTTTTTTTAAATTAATTTAGAAGGGGAGTTCCTGTTTATAATATTGATAGTGTTAAATTGATCTTTGATTTTTACAGAGTTATTGGACTTAGGCTAAGTCACTTAGCAGTTATTTACAAATGTCAATGTTTAAACTCTGCTAACATTGTTATTGGCATTTTTTTTTATTTTCTGAATTTGTTCACTTTTTTTTTTTTTTGTATGGAATTTTTCCAAAAACACATGGACTTCATCTGAGTTCAATAATTATTTATCTTAAAAGAATAATAAACAGATTCATAATTTTATTAATATATTTAAATTTTTGGTCTTTAATTAAAAAATATATATATATTATTTCAAAGAAATCTTTTTATAACCTCCCTCCCATAAATTCTGTTTTTAAATGCAAAATATCTAAGTCCAATAATTCTTTAAAAATCAGAGATCAATTTGACACTGTGTTGATATTATAAAGAGGCCTCTCCTTCTCAATCAACAAAAACAAAAATCAATATTTTTTGATTTTGACAAGTCATGACATAAGCTCTTAAGAATGTTAACTTTTGCTTGACATATGCCTTAAGTATAAAAAATATTAAGCCCATGCTCCAGGGGACCTTCCCCCAGGCAAAACCTCTCCTTTGGGTGGGGGCTGTGTTTATTGCCCTGGCAGCTGAGGTGTCCATAAAAGAGGAAGTGCTAGGTGGGGGGGTAATTTTCCCACAGTATTGCTAGTAAACCCACTTTAAACCTTGACTTTGTGTCACATTCATTAGCGACATGGGCATGCTGAAAAATAAATACTTACTCTGAAATGATAGGCAGTTTGAAATGACTGTTTGACTATTTTTGTTCCTTGAGTTTACAGCTCTCTTTTTGGAGTTGTAAAAATTATGAAAATAAAAATATTTTATAACTGCTGGTAATTTAAATTGTATGAATAAAAAAAAAAAGAAGAAAAATCTTGTTTGTAAGTACATTTTACAAAGAATTAAAAAAAATCAATTAAAATGTTATTGTTTTTCATGTTTTTAATCAACAGTGTTTTTACTGAAAAAGTAATTTTAAATTCTTTTCTATTTTATTAGAATTTCAATTTTATAGCTATTTATGATATGTTAATTTATTTATGATATGTTAATTTTAAATGAGCGTGGTTTTCATGTGGCTAATTCTCCCCATTAAGATTGAATTTATTTCTGTTATAAATTTCAAAATTGCTCAAATATAAATTCAATCTTTTGTTTTTCACATATATATCTTAATACTAAAATTTACTCAATACAAAACCCAAGAGCCACTTAAGACAGTTTTTCTGTAAAGCTGCTAATGATGAGGTATTTTGTATGAATGAAAGCAGAGATGGTAAAAAAGTGAAGATTATGAGGATAAGGAGGCTAGATAATGATTGACTTGATTTGAGAAATTAAGGTTGTAATGTTCAGTGAAGTACACATGACAGTTCTTAGAAAAAAAAACTGTGTTTGATATATTCTAGTATGGTCAGGCTATGATAGTGATATTTTTACTGATGAATATCTGGTTTTGGTTGTCTCCATAGAAAGTGACTGCACTAAAATAAGAGACAACAGAGATGTGGTTCTACAGAAGGATGCTGAGAATATCATGGATGGAGTGTGTAAGCAACAAGGAAGTTTAAAATTGAAATACAAAGAGTTGAAATTTCTGGGTCAAGTAATGAGAAAAGAAAGCACGGTGAATTTGACACTCAAAGGACATTGGAAGCAAGAGAAATGGAAACCTTGAGTAGCCTACCTAACGAGCCTGTGTAAATGCATGGCACAAGAGGAACTGAAGCGATAGTAAGGGGATAAGCATTGCTTAGAGCTACAGAGGATAGGAAGTTGTGGAGAGCCATGATCAAGCTACTTGACAAGCTTGTGTAAATGGATGAGAGAAAAAAGACTGGGAGAGATAATAAGGAGACATTGCTTTGAGCTACAAAGGATAGGAAGTTGTAGAGAGCCATGATCTCCCATGTTTTGTGAAACAGACTCCCAAAAGGATACTTTGCTGATCACTACAATCGTAACTTTTTAAAGTCTAATCTCAACTGCTACATATCCTCATAATCTGCACTTACTTCCTCTTCTTACACTCATTTAACAAGTGTTGTTAATAATGACGGTCGAGTTGAGTAGAGAATCCAGAGGTTAACAGTGAATATCTTGAAGACAGTAGGAAAGCGTTGTTCACATTAGCAGTGGATATTTTGAAGACAGTAGCAGAGCATAGTTTATCCTTCTGTTTCTCTTCGCCTGACAAGCTGGACTGGACATTCAGGTAGAGTAGACAAAATGGCCGCCTTTATACACGATGGATTGAATATTCTACGTCTTCTGATTGGTTAACCTTCTATTGGTGAGTCAAGGCATTTGGACTAACTCACTAGTTACATATATACACAAAAAACTGCAACAACAAGCTCATTCGGTAACCATCTACCTTGAGTGGCTCTTAGGTCTTGTATTGACTGAATATTTAGTTTTAAAAAAATTTCTGAAGAAACCTAGCACATAAAAGAGGAACTGACATGATGTTTGGCACTTGAATTATGGGGAAATGTCAAAGCTGTCTACTTTTCAGATTTCTTTTGTTTTTACAAGAATCTCTGTCAGCTTATTTGTGCTTTAATATATCTAAAGCTGAACTCATAAATAATAAATACATTTATAGCTGAGAAAACCAAAATATGGAAATACAATTATTCTAATCTTTAACCTATTCAAGTCAGTTATGATTTGAGTTTGATTTGTTTAAAGTTTACAGATTTTCCTGTTACTTTGTCTACATGTAAAAACAAAGTAATAACAAAAAGATTAACATTTCAATTGACCTCATCTGACTTTGTTGGGGAAATTTAATTTCATCACTGAGGAGGTGTTTGTTTTTGTTTCAATTGTTGAGTTTCAAATAACACAAGATTGGATTTCTTTAAAAAAAAGTAATATATATATATGTGTGTGTGTGTGTGTGCATATGTATATAATATATATATATATGTATGTGTGTGCATATGTATATAATATATATATATGTAGTGTGTGTGCATATGTATATAATATATGTGTGTGTGCATATATGTATATAGTATATATATGTGTGTATATGTATATAGTATAATATTCTTGCCATAGATTTTCAATAGGATTCAAGCCAGGACTTATTGAAGGCCATGACAAAACTGTAATCTTCTTTTTCTGGAGCCACACAGTCATTGGTTTAGATGTATGTTTGGGATCATTATCTTGCTGGAAAGTAAATTGCCGACCTAGACGAAGATTTTGTGCTGGTAGTTATAGATTTTCGTCTAGAATATTGATATAGTCTGCAGATTTCTTTACTCCTTTTATTGCAATTGTCTAGTCTTCCTTGACCTAAAACAACCCAAAAACATCAAGCCGCTTCCATGTTTTAATGTTGTCACTGTGTTCGTTGGGAGGAAAGCCTTACCTTCCTTATGCCAAATTTTCTGTACATCATTATGTCCAAAAAAGCTCAATTTTTGTTGCATCATTCCATAGTACTTGTTCCCAAAAGCAATTTTCTTTGTCCAAGAATGTTTTGGCAAAATTAAACCAAACAACGTAACATGGTTTTTGAAGAGGGGTAAGTCGTGGTCAGTTTCCATACAACCCATTTCTATTTAAACAACGTTATATTGTGCGACTACTTACGCTGATACCCATCGTATCCAAAGTTTTGGTGATGTCTTTCAAAACAATTCTTAGGTTTATATTATTAACCTTGCGACACTGTTTTCATACAGTTCCTGGTGACAATTTGGGTTTTCTTCCACATCCAGGCAAATTCTCTGTCGTGCCAAACTGTTTAAACTTCTTTATAACGGACAGTACCGGAGATTTATGGATAGCTAACTGGTTTGAAATAGTGTCTGTAACTATTTCCCGACTTGTGGAAGTTAATAATTCTCTGTCTCAAGTCAACGCTAAGATCCTTTGTCTTCCCCATCGGGTTGTTAACATAAGAATAACAAAGGTGACGCCCCTGTGAACCATGTGATGATCTCTGTTGGAGTTATCACAAATATTCTACTGAATAAATAGTCTAAAAGGCTTCACCGATAAAATAATTATGTAAATTACATATACTTACACAAATCAATCAAATTAAAACAATATTTTCTACTGTACAAATAATTTTGTCTTTTCCTATTTGGCATAATTAGCCTGTCAAATTTGTTGTATTTAACCTATTGTTCTGAAAATTGAGTTTTATATTCCTTTTTTTTTTTTTTTTTTTTTTTTTTTTTTTGTACTTATTAATCTTATAAAAACCTGGGATCAATACGGGTGTTAGATTCTGAGAAATGGATAAAAAATATTAAAAAATGATGGATGTATGAATAATTTCGTCATTGACTATCTTGAGGATGAAATGGGACTAATGTCATTAATTTAATTTAATTAAAAAATTAAATTCGAAGCTTTAGGCTTCCATTTTTGAAACATGGTTAGAACTGTGTAGCAAAAAAACATTTTAAATCAATTTATATATATATATATATATATATATATATAT
>OZ010584.1:32033750-32076250 GCA_963932145.1 Acanthosepion lycidas | reverse complement strand
TATGTAGTATATATATATATGTGTGTGTGTGTATATATATGTATGTAGTATATATATATATATATATATGTGTGTGTGTGTGTATATATATGTATGTAGTATATATATATATGTGTGTGTGTGTGTATATATATGTATGTAGTATATATATATATGTGTGTGTGTGTGTATATATATGTATGTAGTATATATATATATGTGTGTGTGTGTGTATATATATGTATGTAGTATATATATATATGTGTGTGTGTGTGTATATATATGTATGTAGTATATATATATATGTGTGTGTGTGTGTATATATATGTATGTAGTATATATATATATGTGTGTGTGTGTATATATATGTATGTAGTATATATATATATGTGTGTGTGTGTGTATATATATGTATGTAGTATATATATATGTGTGTGTGTGTGTATATATATGTATGTAGTATATATATATATGTGTGTGTGTGTGTGTGTGTATATATATGTATGTAGTATATATATATATGTGTGTGTGTGTGTGTATATATATATGTATGTAGTATATATATATATATGTGTGTGTGTATATATATGTATGTAGTATATATATATATATATGTGTGTGTGTATATATATGTATGTAGTATATATATATATATATATGTGTGTGTGTATATATATGTATGTAGTATATATATATATATATATGTGTGTGTGTATATATATGTATGTAGTATATATATATATATGTGTGTGTGTATATATATGTATGTAGTATATATATATATATGTGTGTGTGTATATATATGTATGTAGTATATATATATATATGTGTGTGCGTGTGTATATATATGTATGTAGTATATATATATATGTGTGTGCGTGTGTGTATATATGTATGTAGTATATATATATATATGTGTGTGCGTGTGTGTATATATGTATGTAGTATATATATATATACAATTTACAAATCGCAACAATGCGACAATTTTGTAATCAATCTATTTTTATGTAATCAGTTTTATACACTTTTGGGAGAAACGGATCACTGAAGCTTTCTTAAGTCTCCCCAAAGCTCGCTCGATGCCAACGAATCAGATCGTCTGCACGTGAAGAATAATTCTTTCCACGCAGCGGTCTGGAGCCTATAGTCACTTATTTAAGCAAGAATTTTTCTTAGCTAATTAGTGAGAATTCAGCTGCCAAACGAATCCACGACAGTTGAAACCATGCGTCAACGTTCTCACTCACACACACCACTCGCATGCTGAACATACCTTATATACTCACTAATCTTACACAGCAAATCTTTCAAGAACTATTATTACAAGATTCTCATGAACATTATTCCAGTGAACTTTGAAATACTAAAATAACGGTTAAAGACAGACAACTCTTGTTTATTTCAACCTTTTCTTACTCAAATGCATGCTTTCTTTCATATCGTTGTTTGATATTGTACATCTTTTTAAATACATATTTTATGTGTAACAATGTCTTTTGCTTATCCTTTTCTGCGTCAGCCCTGTTTCCTAATCTAAAGTTAAATTAATGTGAAGTCTGCCACAACGACATTTAATTTGTACATTGTATTTTCGATTTTTCTGGTTGAAATATTCACCTATATTGCATATGATCCATTATTATATATAGTTAGGTTACAATATTATGTATATTTTATATGAAAATGAAAATGTAGTAGAGTGCGGGGTGGGGGTAGGTATCATAGATTTGAGATGGGCACGAGACCCTTGCACTGACCCTGTCTCTGATCAGAGCATCCTCTCTAAGCACTACCAAAGAGTTCGGGATCATTAATACCAGTAAAATGCTAATCCGGGTATCCTCATAATGAAAAGTCGTCGCAACCATTGATCAGTTCTGTTGATCACCAAAAGTCAAAAAAACAAAAAAAACAAAAAACAAACATGAAACAAGGGATAAAAACGAAACTTCTTATTATTCATTTTAATATTTATATTTTAATTGTTTTTTATTTATATTTTACTTTCGTTACCTGAACAAAAAAAAAACAACCTTTTCCTGGCTTTAACTAATTTCAGCATTAAAGAATCCTCTTTAAACCGACTTATGTCTTATCCTAAGCAGCACTGAGAGTAACTCGGTTCAGATATAAAAGTTATCTCCCTTTAATTTTCGACCTTTTGAAAGCAACGAATCATTTGTAATATTGATTGAAATAAAGCAAGTTTTACTTTTATGTATATGATATGCTTTTCTCTTCTTCTTTTATCAATTCACCCCAAGCAAGGCAATAATGCCACGAAGACACAATGGGCTACTGGGAGTGAATGAAAATGAAAAGAATTTTTAGGAGGAACCGGAAGACCAATAATCTCAAACAGAAGCCGAAAGATACAAACAACGGAACGACCAAAAATAAATGTTGTTATAAAAACAAAGATGAAGGCTTTATGATAGAAAATAGTAAAAAATTTGATTTGATAACATTTACTTATAATATCATAAAATCATGAAGCAAAAAATTAATTTTTCTTTTTAATTTGATGTAATTTTAAAAAAAAAATATTGTAGGGAGGCGTATTTCCTCCCAAAATATTTGCGTGTGAACGAAGAACAAAAAAATCAAATGGGTTATCTCCTCTTCCCCTGAAACTTAAAAATTGCATAAAAACAAAAACATAATTAAAAAATGTAAACCCCCCCCCTAAGAGTCTTACGTGGAGCGGTTATTTTGTTTTAATATGAATGTATTTTAAGTTTTGAGCTACTCAAAAAGGAAAAAAAAATCCTGCACATTTAGTTTGCTAATATTTCAACGAAGTTATTTCCCTTATACATTGAGGAAGCCATTCTTTAGAGAAGCTATATCACGCCATTACACTGAAAGAAGTGAGAGAAAGCAAATGTTCTCATATTTCGCATGCCCACCACCACAAAATTAGAGTAGGGTTGTCGTCCCTTATATACTGGACATTTCCCGTATTGGATAATTTTTTTTCCTGTCCCACACTGACCTTTTAGGGACATCCCAAATGTCTTGTACTTAGTTCATTTTCAAATTTAGTAATAAAAATGTATTTTTACTACCTTCTTACGGTTCTTGGTTGTAAATTTATAAGTAATTACACTTTATTTTCTCAGATTCTCTTAGTGAAAACAACACAAAATGTAATGAGGAAACTGGAGCTGCTAGAAGTTTACACAAAACTGACGTTTTCATTTTTCCTGTTGTCTGTATTAAATATTTTCAAATGATTTCACTTTTACAGAATTTCTTTTTCTTAACTTATATTAATTAATTTTCAAATGATTTTAATTTTATTTTATTCATAACCCATTAAAATCATTTCTCTATGTTTTTAACTTATGACTCCTATTATATAATATATTGGTTTCGGTGGGTAGACATGTATAAAATTTTATACACACACACACACATAGATATATATATATATATATATATATATATATATATATATATATATATATATATATATATATATATATAAGAGATAGAGTGACATTTTAAGAGTGTCCTGTATTTCTGATTTTCTAATCTGGCAACCCTAGGGCAGGGGCTAAATCTTATATAATATTCAATCTCAGATGTTATATTTTAAAGATTCCTGAGTCTATATTTTCTATCTGATTCTCTCATAAAATAAATATTTTTCTTTATGATCTCTTATCCTATGGTATCCTACATTTTATTTTTGGTTTTGATTTTAAATTTGCAATTTTTAGCTTTACACTTACAGTTATTTTCTGGAATGAGACGGTTAGACCTTTCCCCTATGCAAGTCTTAAATAAAAATGGAAAATAAGATTTTTTTGATTTATTTTGATAATTAATGACAGTAACTTAGCATTCTCCTAAATTGAAGTTAAAAGACCAAATTTAATCTTCCATTTACTTCTCAGTCCCAACAAAAAGGATGTGTGTTGGTGGGACTTCAATCTCCAAATTCCGTCTACACCATCCTAGGTATGGCAATAAACTATATCTGGCTGCAAGGCTACTGATTGGGAATTGGAGGTTTTGAGGAGTCAGGTCAACCTTGATCAGGAGTGGTAGCACTTGTTAGCGTTACAGCTATGGACACAAAGTGAACCCTTAAACTAAAATCAAAACATGAGGAAAGTACAAAAATTCATTTTTATAGTAAAAATACCAGCAATACATTTTTATAACAAAAAAAGTGACCAACAATACATTTTTATGGCAAATTGACCAACATTACATTTTTCTAGCAAAATAAACAACAATATATTTTTATAGTAGAATGACCAACAATTTATTTTATAATAAAATGATCAACAACACATTTTATAGCAAAATAACAATTAATACATTTTAGAGTGAAATTGGAGACATGGCAGACATTGTCAAAAAATGCACTGTTAATGTCATTTCTTGTAAGGAGAAACAAGTTTTCATGCCTCGACAGATTGTTTCACTGTATAACAGCTCATCAGTGTAGCTAGACGTCAGATTGCTTCAAGCTGGGATCGAAACTCGACCAATGTGGCATCACTCAGAGACCCTTACCCATAGGCTATTGGCACATGGCAGAGAAAGGGAATCTTTTAACATATTATATATGTGATGTATATAAATGCCAGACCAACAGCCAAAGTGCTTACTTCTTATGAAGAGCTATGCATTAAGCAGCACCAGTCATTAAAAATTCCCTTTCTCTATAGTGCTCAATCAGCAAATGAAAGCAAATATGTGCACTCATTTTAATAAATTTTATTACAGAAGTCAATGTATGTCTATAATTAATAGTGGATTTTTATTTTTATAATACTAGATTTTACAGTGGGCATTAATAGGTTAAAATAAATTTGGAGATGATACCATATGACATGTAAACTATTAATTAGCGGATAAAATAAATAATATATCTAGATTATTCAACCAAACATATATATCACCACTTTGTGTATGTCAAATATATACAGTGTAACCCGGATATAAGAGAGTTGTCGGGACCGGAGAAGACGTCTCTTATATCCGGGTTTCTCTTATATCAGGGTCTCTTATATCCAGGTTACACTGTATATATAAATTCATGTTATTGTTGAAATCTATGTTGTTTTTTTTAATTTTTTAAAAATTTTTTCAAGATCTATTGTCTTCAAATGTTCATTTAATTTATTTGTTGTGGATAAATGCATAATGTTACACGCACATTTTAGGCCTTCACACAATTTCACCTTCTTAGCATAAATTCTGCAACAAAATCTCTTTCCTGTTATTATACTTCCATTTTCGCAAGTAAATAACCTAACAAGTTTGAATAACATGTTTCAGTAAATGGTTGGTAGAAAATGGCTTAGGAGAGAGAATAAAAAGAAAAATAATTGTGGAGAACCATGACTGACCACAGCCTGAAGACTAAGAGAGACTACAAGAAGAAGTAGAAGTATATTAGTATTATTTATTTATCTTTTAGATAAATGATCCAGCTTAGCTCAATAGAATTCTCATAAATCGAGACCAAGAAATCCAATTTATTCTTTTGTTTGTTCTCAGTTTCAGCCAAAAGTAGAAAAGGCTGAAATCTCTCCCACAGATCCCACCACCCCTCACTGCATACAGCGCAATGGATTTCATCATTTTTAACGACTTGCTCAGAATATTATGTAAATGCTGAATGAATTTGATTTATCTCCCTTGATCACTATCTCAAAAATTGCCATTGATTTACCTCCCTTGATTGCCAGCACAAAAATGATTTATCAATTTGAAAAAAAAGAAAAGAAAGATAATCCAACTTTGCCTTCTCCTCCCTCTCAACTTCTTCTTTCTACTCCTCCTCAAATATCCAACTTCAATAGCTGAAGAAGCAATGAGAAATTTTTTTATGTTAAAATGAGGGAAAAGTTATCTCGGATTTGCTAAAATTCATGGATGGTTGAACATTAGGATATCATTAATAAATTTGGACACTGATCTTCCATAATCATCATCATCATCATCATCATTATTATTATTTATTTATTTATTTATTGATTTATTTATTGATTTTATGAGTTGTCATTGCGTGGGTGGGTGATAAAAGAAGATTAAGTGCATTTTAAGAAGTAGATTACATTATTAGCATTAATTTTTTTTGGGGGGGGAGGAAATGTTGTTATTTTTTGTAAATTAAAGTGAAGGCAGCTAAATGTAACAAGTCATCTCAGAGTAACACCGGATCAGGGTGGACCTGAGAACAACAGTAATTAAGAAGTGGTTCCACACTCCTCAAAACCTCCAATCTTCCGATCAGAGGCCGGCTGTTGAATATATTGTATCTGTTGCACAAAATGCAACCAAAGCTGCCAATGAATAACAACACTAGACAAAATGAATACCTGACAATGGGGATATAACACTTGGCTACTGATGTAAATATTGTCATCAATATAAAAGCTTTCTGACTAAATCATAGCTTAGTCGGCACATGAAAAGTTTGGGACATTATTTTGGGGACAATTATTGTAGATTAGACCATAGAACTTGAGGATGTCACAATATTTGTCAGAAATTAAAAGTATTAATTTTTATGATTTTAGAAGTTAGTTCATCATATTGATACCATGACAAATCAATCCTTGATTTGTTAAAGAGTTATCTGTACTTTGTTTTCACTTCCAAATGTTAAGTTTGAAGCATTAGATTCTTTAAGAACAGATACAATAAATGTTGGTGATGTAATATAATGATTTTACCGTGGGTTTGCAATTGGTATTGTTATTAGTAGGCCCTCGAAGTACTTTCTATGTAAAGAATTATGAGTGCTACTATAGTATGATATCAATTGAGGCATTTGCGACCTACCATAAATGACAATGCACTCATTATTGCTGGCAAATGTCCAGGAAAAGTGATGACCTGTTTACTGTTTTTTAAAATGACATCAAATCAGATTACAAACATTAAAATCACTTTGATGATTTTTTAAATTTTTGTATAAAATTTTTTTAATGATTTTTAATACACTATTCACTGCCTTTAACCTTAATCTTAACCCTAACATATTTCATACTTCCAACAGTTGGTAAATATCATACCATAGTAGAAAATGAGTAGTAGATATCATACTATAATAGAAAATGGATGGTAGATATCATACTATAGTAGCACTGAATCATGCTCTATTTTTTTTAATGAAGGTGGCATTTGTAAAATCAAAGTTATGGCCAGTTTTGTTCCTGTGTATGAGAAAGTTTGAATGGTTGTCTAAATGCAAATCCCTTTTAGGTTCATAGTAATGAATTGTGGAAATGTTGATATTGGCAGAAGGAACTACAAAGAATCTAAAACATTAATTATGATGACCCATGAATGATGTGCTAGTAGTGCAATGGTTAACAATGCAAAAAGAGAAATCCGTGGGCTGAGTTCGAATTCTGACTGAGTTTGTTATAGCCACCAGTGTGTGAGAAGTCGATGTGGTCTGGACTGCTATCATGTCCTAGGCACACCATTGTTGCCATGGCTGCAATACACATGGTGCATTACCAACTCTAATTGTTTACAATAATTGTGACATAACTAAAAAAGAACAAGCTAATTTTCCCAAAATATCTATCCCCATAAATTAAATAAAGGTTACCTGGTTCAATAGATACCTGAAGATGACCAGAGATGATAATGGTCGAAACTTTGCATTAATAGCAACATGGATGCAGTCTTTAGTCAGATTGTAAATCAGGTAAGTAATGATAACTTCTCATCCCAGAAATTCAAACACAAATAAAGACAGAAATAAATTGCAGTTTTTATTTCTTTGTATAAAAAGGAAGAAAAATATTTGATGAATTTGTTAAGAAGGTAAAAGTTTTTAATGTTGGTTTTGTTAGCCATCCATGTCAGTAGAAGTTAAAAGAAAGTAATTTGCGTTGAAAAGGACTTCCTTATTTGACAACCATATGTCAACAGATGCATTTGTAATATAACACTAGAATAGTATTTGAATGGAATAAATGTTGTCACAGTTTTGGACTGACTTGTCAATAAATAAGCCTCCAATAAATATTTTATGACTACAAGCAAATAACATTTCTGTCAGGAAGTCATTTCTGTCGGAGCACTTATCAATGCATGTCACATACAACAAAGTTTGTTGTGTTCCCCTTTGAAAAAATACCCTTAGGAACTGCATAGATCCATCTCCTCCCACTTCTATCAGAAAAAAAAATTGGACTCTCTACTTGAACAACCCTAGTGTAGTGCAGCTGTGGTCCTATGCTCTATGGAGGGGGGAATCATTTTTTTCTGCTCATGAGTGTGGTTGTAGGCAGTGGTGGCATCCTAAATTTTCAGGAACCATTTCTATAGAGGCAGGTAATCTTTAGGAAGTTCTGCTTATTTTCTTTTCAATCTGAGAATGGAAACAAATCACTTTATATTATCAAAAAGAATTAAACCATTTTGATAATTTAATAGAAAACATTTATTTATTACTATCAGGCAGCATTTAAGCTAGCCTGCGGAGGGCACCTTTATTGAACCATCGGCTTGTTTAGGAGTTTGACAATCCCTAAATCTTTGCATATTCTCAGCATTAGAAGCTCTCTTGGCTGCTGTTTGATCTGGGTTCTCATTTGCACGGGACTTTCTTTTCCTCACTGCAGCCTTGGTTCTTTTGATTGCAATCTGATTCTCTGTTGGCAGAGATTTCTTTTTGGGAGGCATACTGCTACCGTATGTGATTTACAACAATAAACTACAGAAGAACTCAAAATTGATCACTGCATTTAAGTATTTCATTAATATTTAAGCTTACTTTTTAAAAGTTCAATGATAATACTGTTGTTGCCACTTAATTTAAAGACAATTTGATGTGCGTAGGTCTTTACTTTCCAGACAAACAATTACTTTTATTTCATGGGTGACTTTCGCTGGATTTTGCAATTAATTTCAATTATTCCCAAATTTATTTCCAAGTTATAAAAATTGTTATCATACAAAAAAATTGGCACAAAAAATCATGTAAAAAATCGTCAAAAGCAATCACAATAATAAAAACTTGGGAGTCCAACATTTCTGTAACATGAGTTATTGAAAGTTAGAGAGTTGTGTCCCTTTAATTAAAAAAGTGTGACACACTGACATTGGTATTTATTATATAGAAGATATTTCCATATCTGTCTATATTTCTAAGATGAGGTATTGTAATTATTTACATTATTTTCATTGTTCAGACTGTTGTCCTCATCGAAATGAACCATTTATTTCATCCACTGGAGTAGATTGTTCTAGTTCCGCGTGATATACCTTGGAGATTTGAATTAAGGTGAATGGTGTGGGGGTACAATTGCGTGATTAGGGCTTTATTAAGATGTTGTCTGGATGTGTGCATGCCGGCCTTCTTCGTAAGCTCCAGGGTTATGGTATTACTGGTCGACTGTTTGATCTAATACAATCATTCCTGTCAAGCCGAGAATTGAAGGTCGTTCTCAACGGATTCTCCTCCAGTTCCTATCCCACGAGCGCAGGTGTTCCACAAGACTCCGTCCTTGGCCCCACACTTTTCCTTATTTTCATCAACGACCTTCCTGACGCCATAGGTTCCCAAGTTGGCATCTACGCGGACGACACTACCATTTACTCCTGCCTCAAAAACAAATCTAGTGTCGCTGTCAAAACTAACCTGGCCGTGCGTCTTCAAATGGACCTCCAATCGGTTGTTAACTGGGGCAACAATTGGATGGTCAAATTTAACACCTCAAAAACTAAACTACTTTCCATTAACCACCATAGATATCCTTACCTGCCCCCCATTAGAATGTCTGATAGTCGACTTCTTGAGAGCAACTCCCTGCGTCTGCTCGGTCTCACGTTGACTCCTGACCTGAGATGGAACAAATACATTGAGTCAATTGCATCGTCCACCGCGAGGAAAGTTGGCTCTCTGTGCCGCGCCAGGAAATTTTTCTCCCCTGAATCGACACTTCAAATATACAAAACGTCCATTCGCCCTTGCATGGAGTATTGCTGCCATATATGGTCTGGGGCACCTTCTGTTTACCTCGGAGTTCTTGACAAGATCCAGAGACGGATATGTAATGTGATTGGCCCTGATCTGGCGTCTCGCCTGCAGTCACTATCTTACAGACGCGCCGTCGCCTCTCTCTGTCTCTTCTACAAATACTTTCATGGTAATTACTCCGATGATACGAGGCTGGTATCCCGCTCTCACCCTTACACTGTAGAAACTTTTAAATGTAGCCGTCTCTTCTACTCCAATAGCTTCATACCTCGCACCTCTCGCCTGTGGGGCACCCTTCCCAATTACTGTTTCCCTGATAGCTATAATCTCCAACTATTCAAATGTAATGTCAATCGACATCTCCAGTTACCTTGATCTACACACTATCCTTCCCTTCATCCTTTCTTCTATCACTCCTATCTGCTCTTGCTCCAAATCTTCTGCACCCCCCTAAATCCTAGTGGCTTCATGCCTTGCTCGGGGCGCAATGCTTAAAAAAAAACAAAAAAAAAACTTAGTGCATTGACCACTTTTAGGTACTCTGTCAGTGTTTTTTCTTTTGGCTAGACATTGCGGTGCTGGTTGATTCTTTTCAAGCAGTATGAATGTTTTTAGTCTTTTCTTTTTTTCATTGAATTACATATATATATATATATATATATGTAATCATATATAGTAATCCATCGAGCCTAGAATAATCCTCAACTGATGCATACACACACACACAGACACACACACGTGTGTGTGTGTGTGTGCATTCTGTTGAGTATTATTCTAGGCTCGATGAATTACTTTATATGATTACTCAAAATCCCAAAAATTTCTTCATATATATAAATGTCCCCTCCATCTCCAAATGTCCCCTCCATGCCTATACTTACTTACCCAAGGTTAAGTAAGTATAGACATCCCTGATTCACATGACACTGTCGTATATAAAAGGCAGGATGTGTGTGTGTAACGAATGCACGGCCGCAATTTTCGACGGATTTGCACCAAAATTTACATGCACATCCTCCAAGTTAGCAGGAAGGCCAAGACTGACTTTGCATTTACCAACTTCCTTCAATAGTGGAAATAATCGATTTTTTCATGCTTCTACGGCAGTTTTCATGTAGTTTGCGGCCATTTTCTACTGGCCAGAGTGAGAGCCTATAGCAGGCTGCCACGAATAGGCAGGAAGATTCTATTGGCCAGTCTGAGAGCCAACAGCTGACTGACACGAATATTAACTAGCATGCAAGAAAAAATCGATAGCTGCATTCGTCACAAGTGGGAAAAATTTAAATCTGCATGGCATTTTACTCCGATTGGCTCATTCGCTTGCTTAAACTCAACGTTGATTCTGATTCCGCAGAACTGGGTTGGATGTAAAAAAAAGTATTTGTTGTTAACATTCTTTTTTCATTCGGTTTTTCCAGTTACGAGTCCTTTTTTAAAGCTGATCGTTTTGTGTTCATTTTGTTTAATTCTTTTTTCGTAACCGATTTAATGTTTAGTATAGAACTTAGAAAAAATTCGCAGTGTGTGATAGGCAAGAAGTAAGGCATGTAGCAACATCAGCACGGCAAAGGGCACTCCTTTAAATGGAAGGAAGGGCAAAAATATTTTAAGCCAAGTGACAGCGATTGCTGTATGAGTCGTACGATTTTTGAATCAAGCACGGGCAACGCCGGCCATGCTGCTAGTATATATATATACTGTTAAAACGCCTGTTTTGAAAAATCAATATATAATAGTAACAACTCAGATATTCAAACCAAATTTCTTGTAAGGATGCCAGATTAACGCTGATATAGTTTCTGTCCAATCTTCAAACTTTTTAATAATTTTTTTTCTTGTCATGAATTTATATCAGGCCTGGTTTTGACAAGAATTCCTTGCAGCAGCAATGGCGACTGGCCTTGGTTCACATTCTTTTCGAGTGGGAATTCGGACAGATATTATTACATTACTCTTCTTAAATGCCTAAGAAGAGGTCTTAATAATTGGGGGCCATGAATCTTTTTTTTTTTAATATGACATAAATCGGCAGGGTCTTTTGGGCACCTATAGGTCAAAATAAAAAGGAGGATCATCATTTAAAATGGCGAAATTGGTAAATTCTTAATAAATTTAAGCTATTGGGTTGGTGGGTTGATGTTGTTTAGCTGTAATTAACCTCTAACCTTTAATGCCGAAATGTAAATATTTTGAACATAATCTTATGGCTTCAATTAATTTTATTTTGAACGAAATTGTATGCTTTCAACTACAAATAAAATGTATTTTTGGTATTTTTATACTTTCATAGTGTTTTGTTGGTGGGGGTCACTATTTGCCCTAGTTGGGACCCTAACAGGTGCTACTATCATGGGTCAAGGTGGACGTGGGAGCAACAGCAATTAAGAGGTGGTCCTACTCTCTTCAAAACCTCCAATCTCCTGATAAGAGGCCTTGCTGCTGGATGTAGTTTATCGTATTAGGGTGGGGTCGGAAAAAATTTTCTCAAATACATAAATGTCCCCTCCATCTCCAAATGTCCCCTCCATGCCTATACTTACTTACCCAAGGTTAAGTAAGTATAGACATCCCTGATTCATATGACACTGCACTTAATGCCTAACTGTAGTTATTTGGCAAGTTTTATTTAAAAAGTAAAATTAGATCAACAGTCATGTTTATTTTTTCAAATTTTTATTTCATCCTTTTGGTTGGTGAAAAAAGAAAGTTTTTATATTTTCTGCTTCGGTGGAGAATAAAAAAAATGTCGCTTAAGAAATGAAAAGCCCTTTTGCATATAGGTGTGTTCGATTTTTATGAACAGCCCTTGAGTATTTTGCCTCAGCTCTATGGCTGTTGAAATGTACATTTTCAAAGCTACCGACGCAATAAGCTAAATACCTGTAGGTAAATATTTTACAAGCAAGAGACGGCGTACAGTGTACAAAAATTGCCTTGCGTATTTTTTTTAATCATTTTACCCAAATCAAAGTAATAAAGCCACTAAGACACAAGAGGGTTACTGGGTGTTAGAGAATGTGATAAAAAAAATATTAAGGAGAGAGAACAATTAAAGAACAAGAATTAAGAAGATAACAATTGACATTGCATTTAAATGTTTGAAGATCAAAGTTGACTGGGAAGCAAGAAGCCGGAAGAGAGTTCTACAAACAAGAAGTGCAACAGAAGAAACTGTTAGCATAGAACTTACGGTTACATCTAGCTATTTCATCTGTAAAATAATGGAAGCTCAACTCCAATTTAGTACAGCGCTTAAATTCATAAATTCAAGGTCCCATAGAAGAAAGTAATATTTTTTTTATGTAATACAAAAATATGGGACAAAGCCAAAACTGGGCGTAGGAGAAGGTTAGTCTTCAATCTCTATTATCTTAATCTTAGTAAGTCACGGTTACTAATCCAAACATACCACAGTATTATTACACCAAAACAACACATTTTTACTCACCATTGTTACTACAGTCACCATAATACCTCAAGTCTCTATGTTGTTCTAAGTAGTTCCTATATGTACAGTTTGTCTGGGGCGGGGGATAGAATAACTACATTTAGAAATGAAACCCGAATACCGTATTGGAAAGTTCATCAGAACAATTACTATGAAAATATTTATAGAAAAGGCACAGGGAAGCTACGTTACAGCGGTGAGAAAGTGACTGAAGCTGAGAGTTCAGGTCAGGACCGATAACATTTCAGATTCTTCTTTGGATTTTATCAAGAACCTATAAATTTCTAAATAGCAAGAACATCAAGCCAGATGTAACAGCAATATTCAAAGCAAGGACGAATAGTAGATTTATAAATATGTAAGATAGATTCTGGCGAGAAAAAATTGTGTAGTGAACCAACTTTCTTAGCTGCAAACTTAGCAATTGATTCAATATACTCTTTCCACTTTGTGCCAGCGGAAAATTTCCCAAGTAGAGATTGTAATGGTAATATTATCCGTTTCGCTATAAGGAAACATTCGGCATTTATTGACCGAAAGCCACTACTGTTTTCTTTTGAAATTTAGAAAATCTTTCTCTTAAAACAATTTTTCAGGCCAATAGATTTTTTCAAGTCCAGTAGCCGTTATCGCTCTTTCCAATATTGGTGGGGATTTCCTTAGATACTTATTTAAATTAATAGTTGCTTCCGCATACCAAATGAATTTCGGAACAATTTCATTCTTAACTTAAAGAAATAAACATAAAAAAAAATGGTTCAAATCAAAACATCGAATCTTCATGATACAAAATATTCCTAATTTCAAGCATTTGTAGATTTGTTTATATTGAATATATTATTGATATCTCTTCAGGATGCAGGCAATCATAACTCTCCACAGAACTTTATTATCTGTGAATTGTCTTGCATTATTGGGAAAGATAGTGGAGTAGTACCCATTACCTTCGCCACGATTTGGAATTCAGTGTTTTAGTACGGAATTCAGTTTTAGACTGGTTCTCACCCAAGGCTACAGATTTAGCCTGCTGTTTAATTATTAGCTTAGGGTGGCAACAAGAGACACGTTTGTGCCTTTCTCATGGGTATTTGTTCGAAAGTAAACATTACAAAGGGGGTCAAGATGGCTAAATGTCTTATCTGAAAACCTTGAAAAAAAGAAACTAAATTAGTTTAGTGTTTTTTTTTTTTTTTTTTAGATATTAAACATTTTGTGGAATGGACAATGATGCTGTTACATGATTTGGACAATTTTGCTGTTTCATCCGGTATATATATATATTGTTATGGTCCGGTTCCTTATACCACGGTGATAGTCCAAGGTAGAACCAATAAAGAAGAACTCGAACACAGATAATAACAAACACAGAATAACACAGATATATAACAAACAGGAATATATACAGAGAGGTAGAAAAGTGTTAGTACGAACAATCAGGTTTAGTAGTAATTGTCTGAACACGACTCTGTTCCCGACTGCCTCTGACTCGACTGACTGACTCGCTAGCTCCGACTGACAGACTTCACTCCAGACTTCAGACTGAACAGTATTTAGTCGCCCCCCCCCCCACACGAGGGCATCATGTAGCACAAAGCCGATTTAACGTGGGATCTCCGAGCCCGTGGGCTCGGCCAAAAATATGCCCTTTGAACCCGTATAAACGGGTTCAGGGTCGGTTTACCTCCCCGAAAGAGAATCCGCCCTTCGGCGTAACCTCGTTCGGGTTCCTCCCCGCCCGAAGGCAGAGAGTTCAGCCGATCAGCCGCTCAGCCGGTCGTCCGACTTCAGACTGAACGGTATTTAGTCACCCCTCCCACGAGGGCATCATGTGGCACAAGGCCGGTTTAACGTGGGATCTCCGATCCCGTGGGCTCGGCCAAAAATATGCCCTTTGAACCCGTATAAACGGGTTCAGGGTCGGTTTACCTCCCCGAAAGAGACTCCGCCCTACGGCGTAGCCTCGTTCGGGTCCCTCCCCGCCCGAAGGCAGAGAGTTCAACCGATCAGCCGGTCGCCCGACTTCGGACTGAACTCCCTGCTTCCTCTTGAGGTGCAGTATTTATTACGTATGGAATAGTCCATTATGTTATTATGGGTAAGGTCCCATAACATATATATATATATATATATATACAAAAATATAAAAGTAGGGAAGAAGAACAAAGAAAAAGAAAAATCTTACCGTAAAGTGGTAAATTAAAAATTATAGCAACAAAAAAGATATAAGAAAAAAAATGGTTAAACGGTCATCAATCCTCTCTCTTCTGGGCCAATCGAAGACTAAAACATGTGCACAACGAGTACAACAGGAAAGAGAAAAAATAAATCACAAACAGATTTTATACACTTTTTGTTATATTTTTTGATCCTCTACCTTCTTCTATGTGCTTTCAGGCTGTGACCGATCACAGCTCTCCACAATTTCATGTATTTATTTGCTCTTAGTAATGTTTGTATTTTCGCTCTCTCTCCTAATCCCTGTTTTGCCAACCATTTACACATGTTCGTTACGCAAGTTATGCGCTATTTTCCTCTGTTTCTCTAGTTATAGATTTCAACAATAACATGAATTTATATATATATTTGACATACACAAAGTGATGATAGGTTGCTTGTTAAACGTGGCGAGTGAGATAAGATTGCAAAGAGTGTCCATGCAGAGATTTGGTGAATGAATGTTGATGGTTTAAGTTTGTGAAATTAAAACAGTTTGATTTCTGCAAGGTAAAATGTCAATTGTGTGAGTTCAAATAATAGTGTGTATGTGTGTGACAATTGTAAATGTTGATTCAAGTTATGAAGAGTTGTGCGCCTTTGACTGACATGCTAAAGTTGATTAAATGTACAATTACTATTTCGTAGTAATAATGTCACTTTTTTAGTAAATTGAAAGTTAAGTTTCTTCACGCGGCAATAGTAGTGCGAGTTGTGTTGAGATGATGAGAGGCTGGTAGTGTTATTGAGTCAGTGTGTTGGCATGTGTGGTGTCTGGTGGCATCTCTCGAAATTCAGTGTCTGATTGACTTGAATTAAGTCGAGCAATTCTTTATATCTGTCCGGAGCCTATTTGAAATATATATATATATATATATATATATATATATATATATATATATATATATATTTCAAATAGGCTCCGGACAGCTGCGCAGGAAAAAAGGATTTGTCTCAACTTGCAACACTTTTGTGTCCTTTCAGCCAATGGGAAGTTGAGTTTGGAAAAGTGAAGTGATGATTGGTTAAAGGTTAATTTGGGGAAGAGTGCATCTTCCCGTAGGGGTGACAGGCAGGTATAAAGGATTCCATACTATATTTTTGATAATTTTGGTGCCTCCAATTCGTAGTTCGGATTTTGGGTTATTCCTCTTACCGACAACCACACAGTCTTCTTACGATTAAATGATTTCTTTTACTATTTTGTTTAGAAAATTATGTAGCTTTTCTTTCTGCGTCTGCAATCAACAAAGTATCATTGCATATCTTAAATTGCTAAGATTGTGCCCACCAATAATAAATCATAGTAGGACATCTAGTTCTGTTCGGATTGCCTCGCTGTAAAGGCTTAATAAATCCGGTGAGAAGACACACATTTGTCTCTCACCTCTTTTTATTCTTGTGCACTCAATTCATTTTCTATCCGTATCATGGCGATCATTATTTAAGACAGAGGTTCTCAACCGGGGTCCATATGCCCCCTGTAGATTCATGTAATATTACTGGAAATCCACACAAATATAGCAAATTGGGGGTCCACGGTAATATTTTAGTGGTCCCTAGAGCAATTTAACTTCGGAAAGGTTGTTAAAACTGAGAATTGGAATTTCCACAGTAACCTACGCCATATTAAAATACTAAAAATCGAAGAACAACTCTAAAACTAGCGATAAACGAGAACAAGCAATGTAAGTTATAGCGTCCCTTTTATGCGAACGGTTTTTTTAATTGTAAAAGTTGAATAAAAACCGAGAAAGATATATAAAGGAAAATTATATAAAGATTATAATTTATTATATAAATTAATTTAATGCATTGATAATAAATAATAATAATAATAATAATTTTAAATATTAATAGAATAAAATATTAATATATTAATATAAATTAATTAATGTAGTAATAGATGACTCGACATTGTGAATAGGGGTATTCTTCGACTAACATCGATGGAGACGAATATATATATATATATATATATATATATATATATATATTAAATAAAAACAGACCACTTTAAAGTTCCATGTAATAAATTATTTCACCACAGCCCTTTTAAAGGACTGCAGATCATCAGACTTTACTTTACTTGTAAGTAAAGTCTGATAATCCGCAGTCCTTTTAAAAGGGCTGTGGTGAAATAATTTATTACATGGAACCTTAAAGTGGTCTGTTTTTATTTAAATTATTTGCTCTGGATTTATATTGAGCTCTCTGGATTTTATCCTCCTTAGGTTTACCCATACGGATTACCTAGTTTTTCTTAATCTCTCTCTCTCTATATATATATATAAACTCGCAGTGCAGCATCAACCACAGGGATCTCATTAAATGAATCAGCACTTTTTAATTTATCAAATATTTACATATCTTTGGGCGAGTTCCTCATACCAAAACAAGTACAAAAGTCCATCATATGTTGGCAAATCCTTCGTTTTTTGAGTTGTTGCGGTAGACGCTGTTACATCTTTAATCAAAGATACAATTCGATCCGTCCACAAATGTTTGTTGTGTAAATTTGTTATTTCATCTCTTCTAAATGTTGTCTAATCTATAAACAACACCGAAGAGACAAACGACGAATCGGCAGTTTGTGTAATAAACCATCGAAAAAAGTTCTCTTTGGGTGTAAGGAACTCGTACTTAAAGTTTATAAAAGTATTTTTGATACAAGCTGTATATAACGATTTAAAAAAAAAAATATGTTGACACGTTTTGCTGATCAGTCATTAGAAAAAACGGATTTTATATATTAATATATTTTCTGTTTATACGTTATTTTAATAGATACAATTTATTTAAATGTGCTGTTTTTGAATTAAACAGTATTAATTACATTTACCGGCTTGAATATTCGAGAAAGATAGACAAAAAAGATTGACATAAATAAATAGATAGCAAACTAACAAACATAGGTAGATGGAGAATAAATGATTGACCTAGATAGAATAGATAGATAGATAGATAGATAGATAGATAGATAGATAGATAGCAAATGAAGATAGATAGATAGATAGATAGATAGAAAGATAGCAAATGAAGATAGATAGATAGATAGATAGAATAGATAGATAGATAGATAGATAGCAAATGAAGATAGATAGATAGATAGATAGATAGGTAGCAAATGAAGATAGATAGATAGATAGAAAGATAGCAAATGAAGATAGATAGATAGATAGAATAGATAGATAGATAGATAGATAGATAGATAGCAAATGAAGATAGATAGATAGATAGATAGATAGATAGATAGATAGATAGATAGATAGCAAATGAAGATAGATAGATAGATAGAATAGATAGATGGATAGATAGATAGATAGATAGCAAATGAAGATATGAAGATAGATAGATAGAATAGATAGATAGATAGATAGCAAATGAAGATAGATAGATAGATAGATAGATAGCAAATGAAGATAGATAGATAGATAGATAGATAGATAGATAGATAGATAGATAGATAGATAGATAGATAGCAAACTAATAATTATAGACATATACCAGAAAATAAGTAGGGTTGGGTCAGTAAGCTTGAATAAATGACATAACTTTCATTCATTCAGGAATGTTCAAATATGACTGTGCTTAGTGCAATCTAGGTTTTATATTGTGTGGGAGTCTTTTTTGTCTAAGAAAACACAAGACGGAAGTCAAAATCTCATTTTTTTCATTCCATTTCAATGAACTGTCATTGAAACGACGTTATATCAATCTTATGATCCCTCTCTTATTCAGTGCCTTCAATCAACTCCCTCTTCTTACTCAATAGATCTATGTAACGAACAGACGCACCCTGTCCACTGTACTTCCCACAACCTCTAACCTACACCATTGTAAATCTTATCATTAAAACAATTTAGATCAAGCCTCTAACGTAAGAAATCTAACAATGTCTCTTTTTCAAGATGCCATTCGTTATCAGCGCAATAGGTTACAGCTTAAAAATAACAATTTAGATCAATCCCATTCACTCATCAAAGAAAATATCTTGTTATTTTTAAAGCCTACAGTATCATTTTTTTATATTTTATACAAAAGTCCACTCAGTATATGGGTTGAGAACCACTCAACGTAGAGTTTGTGTTAAAATGATAATGATTGTATAATATGAACGAAAGAAGAGGTGATGGGATGTGAGGATTATGAAGATAATCAAGATGTTGACCTTTGAGATGAAAAGGCTGAAGATTGTGGTGTTTAGGGAAACACCCCTGTCGGAGTCACTTCCTAAAAAAAAAAATGCAATTTTTCGGGAATAAAATCTGTCCGCGTGGAACTTTCTGTTTACATTTGGAATATATAGGAAATAAGAGTGATTTAACTCAATGGAGGCATCATGGCGAATTCTAGCTATGAAGGTCTGAATTGGCGGAACTAAAAAATGGAACGCTTATCTGATATGAAAATAGCGAGAGAGTAGTGAAAGCCTTGCAACGTTGCGTATGCGAGGAAGGGGCGGCAGGGTGGAGAATAAGTCTTCCCCCACAAGACAGCGTAAACGATATTTTTGGTCCAATCTGTACTTTTGGAACGCTAAATTATAAGCGCTTGCACACATCCACGCGTGCACATGTTCCTAATTTTCAGTTTATGTTTTTGAATTAAAGACTTAAAACTTGGAAAAAATTATTGTAGATTATCATCATTCAGCTAATAACCAAGAATGCGTTGTAACTTTTGTTAATATTTCAATGTTTATTTACATCATCATCAGGACAGCTTAAAATAATTTAAATACTAGCGAGTGCCAGCAAGTTCATATCCAGTGATTTGACCCAATAACCAAACATCAGAATTTTGCGGGAAATTAATTCATGGTCAGACACAGACATCAATATTTTTTGTTCTTTAATACTAAAGTTCACCCAATACAAACTCGGTAGTCACTCAAGGTAGAGGGTATTTTTTTTAAATGGTAATGATGAATGAAGTATATGATACGAATGAAAGTGAAAGTTGTAGGAAGTGAAGATTATGAGGATAAGAAGCTTAGATAACGGTTGACTGTTGAGTTGAAGAGGTGAAAATTGTAGCGTTCAGGAGAGCATTCACACAGGTGTTTGTTCGATAAAGGAACAGTTCTTGATTCAATGATGTTTAAATGTAACTTATATTTGGAACGCCGAGGGAATTAAGTTGATTACTAAGGTAAATTGCTAAATGTGACGTGAATGAAAGAGAAGATGGTCAGAAGTGAATATTATGAGAATAAGGAGGATAGATAACGATTGACTCTTGACTTGATGAGGCTTATGTCTAGGGAAGTCCCGAAGCTGAAGATAGTAGCTCTTTGGAGAAAAAAAAAAAAGAAAGATGTTTCTTTTTACATTTGGAACAGGGGAAAAATGAGTAGGATTCGACCCGGTGGAGGTAGCGTGTCCTTTGCTGTAAACATCTGAATCGGTGAAACTAAAGAATCTTATTAAATGAGGTGTGTGATAAGAACTTAAGAAGAGATAGAAGGAAAGGAAGGTTACGAAGATAAGGAGGATATATAACAATTGACTCCATGTCTTGAAGAATTTAAAATTGCAGTTTTCAGGGAATCATTCACGCAATATAAGGCCAAAGAGCCACTCAATGTCGATACTTACTTAATGAAGAGTGTGATATTAATATAAGAGGAAGTAGAAGGAAATGAATATTATAATGACAAGGCCGATAGATAATGATTAACTCTTGACTTGAAAAGCTTACGATTGAAGTGTTCAGGGAAGCATTCGCGCAATACAAGGCTTGAGAGCCTCTTAAGGTAGAGAGTTAATAAAGCGTGTGATATGAATATAAGAGTTGGTAGAAGGAAGTGAATGAGAAGGATAGATAGCAATTGGCTCTTGAATTGAAGGAGTTAAGATTGTAGTATTGAGGAGAGCATCCATGCGGGTGTCTGTTCAACAAAGAAACAGTTCTTGAGAAAAAAAAAACTGTGCGAGTGGAATGCTATTCTTATATTTGGAACATTAAGAAAATTAATGTGATTACAAAGTGAATGAAAGAGAAGGTGGCCGGAAGTGAAGATTATGAGGATAGATAATGTTTGACCCTTGACTTGAGGAGGTTAAGATAGTAGAATGTAGGGAAGTATCCACACGGGAGTCTAGTTGAAGTTCTTGGGAATAAGTTGAGTAAAATGAAAATGTAGTGATACTAGCAAATTAATATGTATAATTTGCATAAGCATAAGTGAACACTCATATAAGTGGTCACTGGGAATAACGAGTAAGAAGTACGAGTCTAGCGGCTGATTCGTGCTAACATCAACTTCACAACAGAAAATTACAAAATCGATTAGATTTTCTTTTTTTTTTTTAGTTTGTTAAATACTTATTTTTTATAACTACTTTTAAAGTAGTTTTTTTTTTAACTTTTATGCCCTTATGCTTTTTTTATTTACTTTCCCAAAAACTACAACAGATAGAGGGGAGCGTAATAATGTTGTAGAATGGATGAAAAATCGTTCTTCATATATTTTGTTGCTCGTTTTCTTTGATATTACCTCATGGATGTCTTTTAAAGGAGAACTAATGATTGGTCTAATATTTTGGCATTTGATTTACGACCTGGGGCAGCTTTTATTTGTGGCCCATAGGGTGTTAAAAGTTCACAAGTTCATTACAGTGGGAATTCGTAGAGACAAAGTCAGTTTTTCTTCCTTAATTGTTATAATATGCAAGTAAAAGTGTTAGTTCAGGCTTACGTTACGTTAAGAGTTTCGAACTTTTTTTTTTATTTCTCATCTTGATTTCATTTCCAAGTCTTTTTTTCTCTCTGCCTTTCTGTCTCTGTCTGTCTGTCCCCCTCACTCTCTCTCTCTCTCTCTCTCTCTCTCTCTCTCTATATATATATATATATATATATATATATATATATATATATATATAGATATATAGATATATATTTGAGTTGAGATAAATACTGTAGACAGAAATGTTACTGGCTAAATTTAAAAATGAAAATGAAAATATCACTGCTGTATAATGTTCAATGCAAATTTATTAAGTTCGTACCGATGAATTAAATAGAGTGATAATTTGGGATATGTTGAAAAACAGCTATTATTATTATTATTATTATTATTATTATTATTATTATTATTATTATTATTTCCAGTAAAGGCACATTTTAGAATTCTGGTATCGAGGTCAGTTTTCGTTTTTTTTTTTCTTTTTTTTCATGATAGAAAAAAGTGTTTATCTATGTTTTATTTATTTATCTATCGTTACTGATATTATGTATTTTTCGACACTTCCTCATTGCTGCAATGCCTAAAAATTTCATAAGCATGATAGAAACAGATTTAAAAAAAAAACTTCCCTCTTGATTCAAAATAAAGAATGGCAAGATAAAGAACTTAACTTCAGACACATATTTGTATTGTCAAAAGGATCTTCAACAGAAATCTTTACAGTTCGATGGTACCTGCTAATATGATTTTCAATTTCCAATTTTACCTTTTACAGGCTCTGAAACTATTAAATACTTTTAACGTTATGCATCCAATCAACCGGAAAATCCATTTTAAAGCTTCAAACTCGAAACATATCTAATAATGTAAGACGGAAATTTAGGAGATATCAGAAATGGTTCTTGTTTGTTTACGTGCGCTCAGAACAAACATCTGTGAAGATAGATGTTGCCAACAATACTAGAAAGAGCGATAACAGTTACTGGACTTGAGAATACTATTTTCCCGAAAAAAATGTTTTCAGAGAAACATTTTATAAATTTCAACTAGCAGTAGTACTTGCTGCTCGGTCAAGGATTGCAAAATGTTTCGTTATAAGAAAACGACGAATATCTTCTTTTTTTTTTACCAATGTTCACCCAATACAAAGCCCAAGAGCCACTCAAGGTAGAATGTTACTGTGTTGTGTTTTATTAGTGCAAGAAAGGACAAGAAGTGAAGTTCATGAGGCTATGTAGGAAACATAACGGCTAAGTCTAAACTTGAAGAAGTCACGATTTAATTATTGAATAACATTTCAGAGTCCAGTCGTAGACGTTAGAAGTATAGAGTTGAAGTAGACGTTAGGAAGAAACGGAAAACCAATCCTAAACAGGTAACAAGGGATAGACCTCTACTCCTGTTCAACAGACCGGAGAGGAGACGTTAGAAGTATAGAGTTGAAGTAGACTTTAGGAAGAAACGGAAAACCAATCCTAAACAGGTAACAAGGGATAGACCTCTACTCCTGTTCAAGAGATCGGGGAGGAGACGTTAGAAGTATAGAGTTGAAGTAGACTTTAGGAAGAAACGGAAAACCAATCTTAAACAGGTAACAAGGGATAGACCTCTACTCCTGTTCAAGAGATCGGGGAGGAGACGTTAGAAGTATAGAGTTGAAGTAGACTTTAGGAAGAAACGGAAAACCAATCTTAAACAGGTAACAAGGGATAGACCTCTACTCCTGTTCAACAGACCGGAGAGGAGACGTTAGAAGTATAGAGTTGAAGTAGACTTTAGGAAGAAACGGAAAACCAATCTTAAACAGGTAACAAGGGATAGACCTCTACTCCTGTTCAAGATATCGGGGAGGAGACGTTAGAAGTATAGAGTTGAAGTAGACTTGAGAAGGAAGCGGAAACCCAATCCTAAAGAGAAAACAAGGGATATACCTCTACTCCTGTTCAAAAGACCGGGGAGGAGACTTTAGAAGTATAGAGTTGAAGTAGACTTTAGAAAGAACCGGGAACCGAATCCTCCTGTTCAAAAGACCAGGAAGGAGTGTGAACCGAACGATAGGTAAACGTATCTACTTTTATACTATTAAAATTACCATCACACAATAAGTAATCCTTTAGTTCCCAATGTTCATTAGGCATACATCAGTTTTGAGAGTCTTTACATTCGTGATCTGGTTAATGTTGCAGGCGCAGTGTCTGTCGTGTCTTCATAGATCAATTAAAGACAAAGGGCGATACTGGTTTATCTCTCAGGTTTTCACTTTTTTTTTCTGGCTGTTGGACAAATGTTACTTCGGACTTGAAAAGGCCTTTCTGCACTGCTTGCCTCCCGATTGATTTTTTTCTCATGCTTAATGTCATTGGGTCTCTTTGACAGACATATTTGTAACATAGTTGGAGTCTGTCTACAGGGTAGTTTCCCTAATTCACTTCTCTGTACAGGAGGTCCTTGGGTATTCAACTATTGTTCATTCGCATGATGTGCCAGCGCAAGTTTCTTTGGTTTTAATCGCGTGATACTAGGAATGCGAGCGCTCTCAATGATGTTGTTGGGGACTTACCATGGAGACCTCGGAAGCAGCGCATGTGGAAGGTGTTGGCGTTCCATCCTTGTCCAGTACGTAGTGTAGATTCCAATCAGTATTTACTTAATCTAAAAAAAACATGAAGAGGTTGATAATGTTAAAAGCAGTGTACATATAACCTTCAGATAACTCGCGTGTCACTTCTAGTACGGGCAAAAGCAAACTAATTTATTGTATTGGTTTCGTGTTGATTTTCATGGTAAGATAACTGTTTACAAAATAAAACAAAAGAAAAAGACCTATGTGTCATCAGTGAATTTTTTTTTTAAAATTCTTTTTGTCCTGTTTCTCGTAAATAATAAAAGAAAGTTTTAAACATTGATAAAATTTGACAATTTGAAAGATCAGGTGTTGTCAGCAATTGATGGTAGGTATTAAATTAGGTGATATGTGACACAAACCAAACGGAATATAATACTGGGACGTGTTCGTATTAATAGTTAAACACCAACCATTTTACAATCACTTATTTTGACAACTGGTTTATATTTCCGGGTTCTATAAATATTAGGTTGGTGCAAAAATAATGTCGGTTTTTGACGTTAAAAAATATTAGGTTGGTGCAAAAATAATGACGTAATAATGTCGTTTTTTGACGTTATTACGTCATTATTTGTGCACCAACCGAATACGTCAAAAACCGACATTATTTTTGCACCAACTTAATATAATCTGCCTGAAGCACCAACACACACACGCACACGCACACACACACACACACTCTATCTATCTATCTATCTATCTATCTATCTATCTATCTATCTATCTATCTATCTATCCCACTCTCTCTCTCTTTCTGTCTATCTATCTGTTATCTATCTATAACTGTCTTTTTTATAAATATTTTCATATCAATTGTTTTGATGAAGTCTCCTCTTTTGTACCTCAACTTCTTTTTTTTTTTTAAATCACTCAAGCAAAGCGATAATGGCACAATAATGCAGAGGGTGAACGGAAGTAGAAGAGACTGAGAAGACTTTAGTAAGGAGAAAGAGCGATAAAAGAATAGGTTTCAGGAAGACAGAAAGTGGCGTTTGACGTTGCATTGAAAGTTTTAAAGATTGTAGTTGGTAGGGAAGCAAGAAATCGGAAAGGAGTTCAAAAAGCGAGAAGTGCGAGAAAAAAAAACTTACGGTTGTATCTAGCTATATCAGCAGTAAAGCGATGAGACCTAGTAGCCAATCTAGTATTACCCTTTAAATTCATGAGGTCCAGATACCAAGGAGGTTAGCTCATTAAAACAACTGTCATAAAAATATTTACAGAAAAGACAGAGGGGAGCCACGCTGCGTCGGTGGGAAAGAGTGAAAGAGATGCCAAGACAGGACAGATAACATTAAAGAACTTTCTTTGGACTTTGTCGAGAATTCTGAGCCGGAATATGTAGCCGGAGCATTAGACCAGATACGGTAGTAATATTCAATGCACTGACAAATGGTAGATTTTAAGCGCACTACTAGATCGGAAACAAGATCGCATCATTATATTGTTAAAATTCTTAAGTGTAACCGTATGTTCTATTTTAATGGTTTCTTCTCCCGCACTTCTCACCTGTAGATCCATCTCTTCCTATGGGTTAAATAGCAGGATTTGTATCGGAAAAATCATTGTTATTCTAAAAAGTTTTAATGAACTCGTAAAAAAAAAAAGGATTATTTTTATAATCTCAAAAATATATTTTGGCTATAAATAATTCCAAAAACTTTGATAAGATGGTTAAAAACACAAATCAATCGCGCCTGTGAAAATCTCTTCCAACATCTTGTTTCCATGTCAACTACGATCTTCAAAAATTTAAATGCAATGTCATCTTCTCTCTGCCTGAATCATATTCTTTTTATTGTTCTTTCTCCTCAATAACGTTTTCTCAGTTTACTCCACTTCCAGTAGCACATGCATTTTAGTGACTTTATCGCCTTGTTTGGGATGAGATTATATATATATATATATATATATAAATTAATTTAGAAGAAAAAATTACAACTAGAGGATGAATCTACAACTGAAAAACAAAGGCGTAAACAAAAACAAAAATCAATGAACGTGTACATGTAAAAGAGTGTTAAATTCATGAATACGCATTTATAGAAAACGGATTGAAAAAAACGCGGAATAAGATGAAAAAATTGGAAATATTTAAAAAAAAAACCGAACCCCTTGAAGAATAGGCACTACCAAGAAACTTCGAAGTCGGGAAAACAGCAAAAGATTGATATCTAAATTAATTAATCTTTTATAAGATGAAAGAGAGTGTGTGCTTATCTATTCAAAACACTGGGAATTATATAATGTTGTCTGTTCATATGCGTGTACAAATATTACATAAAATGTCTCATTCTATAAATATGGTTTTATTATAAAAAGCATGTGTCTTATATCTTGGCTAACATAGCAGTTCTTGCTAAATACAAATAGATAATTTGCATATTTAGCTTTAAACATCAAATTAAAAAATAACTTCATTTTTTTATTTATTTCCAGTCCTTGTTTTTGTGATCTTCATAAATAAACAGATGTTTATTAATAGCTCTTAAAATTAAATTACTGATATAAACAAATAAAACCATTTTCTGACTTGAAAGTGATGACCATCTAAACATTTAGGGAAGTAAGTGATGTATAAAGCGAATTAATTCGTACTGACAGTTTTAACAGTATATTTTAAAATGGAATAAATATTATAAATGATGGTGGACACTTCGAAAATAATGTCTCCTATTTATTTCCATGGAAACTACGGCATATAAAAGCGTTGGATTGAGCAAGTTGTCAGCCAAAAACACTATTTTTCCACAAAGTCACTTCTAGTGACTTTGCTTTTGTATCTTTAATCGACAAGACCTATATGCAATCATTTTGTTAAGTGTTATACGTGATACACGCTTGGGCGATCATGTCTCTTTCGATTCCTGATTGACTAGACAGAAAGTTGCCGTTTCTTTCTGCAGTAGACTGGTTACCAACCCAGGCTATAGGACCCAGTTCGTACTGCTATTTAACCCGTAGCTGGGGGAGAGAAGAGATGGATTCATATCTTTCCCAAGGGTATTCATGTGTAAGTGAACGTAACGAATTCGACTGGGAATCGAACTCTGTTCTCCGAGTTTTCATTCTGAGCCAATACTTGTATAATATATGCCAGCGGAGGCATCCTACTTATTCACATCACAATTTGTTGTGAAAAAGTTTCATTGATCAAACAGTTGTAAATCAGAAGGTGCCATATCTCGACTTTACTACGAATATTTACTAAGGGGCTAGGTGGAACAGCAAAGCCAAAGTTTGATAACTATATATATATATATATATATATATATATATATATATATATATACAGTAATCCATAGACAGACTGTTTCGCTGTATTACATCTCTTCAGTGTGGCTAGACGTCCGATTGCTTCAAGCAAACCCGACCGATTTGGTATCAGTCAGAGATCCTATTCCTAGGCTATCGTCGCACAACAGAGAGAGGGAAAATTTAACGTTTTCTATACGAAATACTCAAGTGCTCATTTCAATTCATAAACATTTATGTAAATGTATGTATATATATATATATATATATATATATATATATATTATATATATATATATATATATATATATATTAAACAATACAATATATAATCAAGAATAAATTTCATTAAATGAGGTGACCTACAAAACTTTCTTTTTCTTTACATAATGAGGGATCTATCGGATTTAACGAACACATTCCCTCTCCCCAAATATTTCTTCAAATTGAGGTTTTACTGCATTATTTTATATTACAGTAAGGTTCACAGTTACAATAAGGGGGCCAATCGAGGTAGATGGTTACTTTAGGGGACCATTTGTGTGTGTAGGAGTGGGAGATAACGGTTAACACAAGCCTTGAACTGGTTAATGTTTTAGTGATCGAGGAAACATCCTATTGGGAGTTTGTTCCACCGGGAAGAAGCTGCTCGAGTGGAAGTTACTGCTCACCGATAGAATATGGGGGTAGGGAATTAGGGTGCTTTGCTGCTACGTAAATGGCATGGGGTGTTTTTTGCCGTGAAAGTTTGACTTGGCTGTGACAGGGAATGTAGTTCGTCCGAGCGTTTTCCGTGGAACAATGTCAGGCTAACCACATTCTGACTGTAGGAGAAAGGCTGAAGGGTGGAGAATATTTTTTCATCCACAAGGGCTCGGAGACGCTTCTAGACTCTATCAAGGCTGGGAAGCAAGATCTGGGTAGCCACCACCCAAATATGACAACAGGATTCATACCTTTCCCAACGGTATTAGCACATAAGTCAATGTAATGGATTCGAATTCCAGTCGAATCCATTACATTCACTTACGTGCTAATGCCCTTGGGAAAGGTATGAATCCTCCTCTTCTCCCCACCCCCAGTTATGGGTAAATAGCAGGACAGACCAGGTTCTATAGCCTTGGATGGCAACTGGTCTACCACAGAAAGAAAGGTCAACCTACTGCGGGAAAAAATCTGCCTCGTCAGTCATGTATCGAAAGATACATGATCGCCTAAGCGTGTATCACGCATGGTATATAACTGACTTTATTTTTGACTTGATCTGACTCTTGCAAAGGTAAGTGACTTTTGAAATACTTTGTATCATGCAAGGTTAGTTTAATGTGGAGTATGTGTAGGTCGTGGCAAAATTTACTCTTTCCCACCCACTGTAGCTAGAGGTGTCAGGGTGTGCCCACTGACTCAACCTTTTTAAGTGCAATGTGGAGGTGTTGACTGGAGGATGGATTGTCGTGAGCTCCGTTTTCACTGTTTGTTACACGAGTTAAATAGATACTAATAGCAGGAGCCAAAGAGGTCCTGAAACTGAAAGATCCATTACTTTCAAGAAAGAAAACGAAAACATGTATGCACACTATCAACGACGTACGTCGAGTTTGTGTAGCTCAGTGCAGTCGGAGAAATTGCCGCTTTTCTAAACAATATTCCAAAGCTGGAAGGCTTACATCAAATTGAAACACCAGTTCACGTACGATCATCAAAGTTAAGAAATGTCAAACCTGGTCAGTACCTAGATGGGTGACAGCTTTGGAATACCAGGTGTTTGGATCTGCAGGTGGTGTAATGGAACTCGAAATTAGAGAGAGCCGAGTTTCAATTCCCGTTGACTTTGTTATATTCACTTCCGCGCAAATCACCTCGGGAAATGTATGAATCCACTTATTTTTCCTCCAGCTATGGGTTAATTAGTAAGACTTGTATCGCTAAACCCATTATTATCTAAAAAGAAAATGCGTACAAAATAATTAGATTTCGGAATTAAAAGATCCGCAGGGGTTAATGTGCCACTAAACAAAATTAGTCAAACTATTTATTTTGATTGATTGCAGAATAAAAATATTAACAATTTGCAGAACAAAATAAGAAAATAGAATTTTTTTTTTTTTTAAATTGGAAAGAATAAAATGTTGTTATATTAACAATATAGGCACTATGAAAAAATCTTCTGACTTATAATATAACCCTCAAAGTAAATGCAAGCATGGTACTAGATTGGCAGTTACGTTTCATAATTTTACGGTTGAAATTGCTAGATGGGACTGTAAATTCTATTCTAATAGTTTCTTTTGTATTTCTCATCTGTGGAACTCTCGTCTGGTATTTTGCTTTCTTGTCACATATGATCTTCAAAAAAATTAAATGCGATGCTAATCATTATCTTTTGTTTTTCTGAAATCTGTTCTTTTATTGTCCTTTCTTCTCAGTTTCTTTTATTCTCAATGACCCCTTGCGTCTTAATGCCTTTGTCACCTTGCTTGAGGTGAAATTAGGGAGAAGCGCCAGAGGATATTAGCAACATTTTTCGGAAACCTCGGAATAGACGAACAGCATCAAAGGATATAAACAAATGTTTTTATTTATTTGACTTCTATTGGAGCGAGTTATTTGTTGGCGAAATTTCGTTCAGCTGGTTATTCGATAGTTTACGAGTCAGACTTTGGTAGTAGTTGGGAGTATGTTTACTTTGGAAACATGTTGCGGACGCCAAATGCTGTGATTTCTCGGCCCTCACGAAGGGCGGAAAAAAGTTTGAAGCAGATGATCGCTTAGTTTCTTCACGCAGACGCAGTCAATGAAACGAACCAAGCGGTTGATTTCATTGACTCATCTCTTTTGTTCTCTGTCGGTTGTCTCTTTATATACACTTACGAAATGCTCTAGACTACTTGGCGCGAAGTTTGATTTCGACTAACATCAAAAGTCTCTTCGATCTTTTGATTGGTCAAAATGCTTTTATTTATTTTTCGGCGTTCCTTTCTTTTACCTTTTTTTTTTATTGCGGAAGTTATGCAGAGAGTCTCTTATTTTGGCAGATTTCTAATTGCAATAACTAGACCCTGGGCCAGAGAACTTCCGTTATGCGGCAGTTGTTCAGTCTTTTCTTCTTCCTCTTATCTACTTGAGTGTTGCTTTCTCATTAGTTGAGAGTGAAACATAGAGTGAGAAGGGTAGAAATAAAGAGAGAAAAAGAGATATGGTTTCGAAAGGAAAACAAATGCCTGATTTTAATTTTTTTTTTTTTTAATATTTCATTTTCATATTTTATTTTTACATTTGGGCTCACTACAAAATTATAAAATAATGTCCACTGTATTCAGTCAGTTAATTGCCATACGTTATACACACTCGGGCGATCATGTTTCGTTTCATGACTGACTAGAGAAAAAAAATTCCCGCAGAAGACTGCCGTTTCTTTCCGCTGTACACTAGTTGCCAACCAAAGCTATAGGACCTAGTCTGTTCAACTATTCAACTCATAGCTGGGGGATAAATTCACACATTTTCCAATGGTATTTGTGTATAAGTGAATATAAGGAACCTGATTGGAATTAGAAATCGGCTCACCGATTTCTCATTCCCCGATCTGATATCGATTACCCAACGACGCACATCCAGTAAGCATATTATTTTACGATAAGATGAATTTAGGTAGAAAGCTGAATAAGACGAAGAAAAAAGTGATACAACTAATTTTGTCTGTAAATGTTGCCCCACAAAACTTGCTGCTCAGAGCAGACATCACTACCCACCGCCTTTCAAGCCGACAAATATCAACACGTTTACAAGCTTGAAAGCATTATGTAAATGTAAAACATGTTGCTCATGTGCATGATCACAACACTAATTATAACAAACAAGTTCTCACAGAATATTAAATATATTTCTTTTTTGTGCGGCTGTGATATACGTCTTGGACTGATGGCAGTTTCATCGAAATAAGCCATGAACTTTAGTTCTTCTTGCCCATGTCTTAAAATGTCGGCTGCTGGTGGTGGCTTGGTTAAAATGAGAATTTGAAGAAATTCTTCTGTAGTGAAGTAACGAACACACCCCAACCCAACAAATATCCAACCATGCAGAAAGCTTGGGATGTTTTAACACCCACTTTCTATTGCTTTTTCTAAGCACAGTCGCTTGAGTTGTTATGTGTTTTCATTGATAAACCACAATCATGTGTATAAATAAATAATTTGACCTGATTACATGTCCTGCCCACGTTCGATCACATACGCAACTATGATCTTATGTGGTCAAAACAAGCACTTAAACAAAGTCGATACGCTCTTTCTTCTTTTTCTTCTTCCTCTCTGTGCCATTTGGCGATCACGGCTCCCCACAACTTCCTATTATCTGTCGCACTTAGCAATGTTTGTCTTTTTACTATTCCTCCCATTTCCTGTTTTACCATTTATTTACCCCAAATCGTTAAGTAGTTGATCTTAGCTCTCCACATTTTCTTATTCTTTGCAGCACTTAGCAATGTTTGTCTCTTTATTATTCCTCCCATTCCATGGTCTTGATTGTAAAGGCAGTTGCAAAGTTCTAGTAGGACATTGTGCAATTAATCTTGCTTTCATACTTCAGCTGGTATCTTGTCGAGTCCACAGACTTTCCTATTTTGGATGCTTCTTACGGCCATTTGTAGTTCATCTATTTTGAATATGGCCTTCTTCATCTTAAGCTCTTCTGTAAAGATAGGAACTATCTCTTCCTCAGAGATCTGGCGGGTTTGCCAAGCAAATCTTGGAAGTGTTTTTGCCACAGTGTTAACCGTCCTTCTTGGTTGTAAGCTTTCAGCTTGGATCTGTTACTGCTTTTTCTTCCACTTATTTCGTTGACAGTTTTCCAGGCAATAGCGGATTTCTTGTTGGTAACAGCAGTTACAATGTTGTTGATCTTATTCTGCAGATACTCAGTTTGTTTCACTTCATAGACATTTCTAAGTACAGCGCGAGCATCTTTAAAGTGACTGAAGTTTTCCGGTGATGGTTGTGATTCTTTTAATTTTGCAGCTTTGCGTCGTTCTTCACGTTTTTGGTAGATCTCAGATTCCCAAGGAATTCGTTTCTTTAACTTAGGATTCAGTGGAATGGAGGTTCTCAGCTGTTTCCTTGAAAGCAGTTTCGAAGTTGTTAAATGTCGTGTTAGCAGATTTCATTGTCAGAGAGTCTTGTAGAGCATCAAATCTTTTGCCCATCCGAGTGACGAAGTTGTTACCAATCACTGGGTTTGTCTTGAGAAATGTCCAGTCACATTGTGGGAGCTTACTGTATTACTTTTTGTTCGCTCTGAGACTTAGTTTAATTAGCAGAGACAGTTTGATGATCTGAGGCAACACTGACAAAGGAGTTGAAAGCTCAACATTTCATCGCATTGTTCTTTCACTTCTGATCGATGATGTCATAGTCCAGTTGTACATTGTCTCCATTTGGTGATCTGGGTGTTCACTGCTGCCCTGATCTTGCCTGGAACAGCATTTTGAGGCATAGGGGATTATTCTCAAAAAGATGATGTTTAATATATATATATATATATATATATATATATATATATATATATGTATGTATGTATGTATGTATGTATGTGTGTGTGTGTGTGTGTGTATATATATATATATATATATATATATATATATATATATATATATATATATATATATATATAAAAGTGATGGAGTTTTATTTATTAATCTGACTTTTATTACCTCAACATTATATTTAGTACATACCTGTATTTGAGTAGACGCTCTTTTTATTTTATTAAGCAGTATATTTATCTATTTTTGTTGACTGGCTTGCCGCTGGATCATTCGATCAATTTTCCAGAGGGCAGATATTTTTCTTCAATAAAATTTCTCGAATGTTCAGACTGGGAGACGAAAATGAATAAATATACAATTTAATAAAATAAATGGATCGTCTAGTCAAATACTGGTATCCAATAAAAACAATTTATAATGTGTGTGTGTGTGTGTGTGTGTATATATATATATATATATATATATATATATATATATATATATATATATATATATATATATATATAAACGCACACACAAATATTTACATATAAATGTATACTTACAGTTACTGAAGTGTGTCTGTGTGACACATTTCTGCACTACCCGGTGAGACTTGCCTTGATGATATATTATAGACTTACAGATATCTGGTCATTAAAAAGAAGCTGCTTGAAATTCCATTCGTGATAAGAAAGTCATGAAGTTTTTGGGAGATCAAGGGTTTTATTCTATCTAATACTACAAGTATTAGGGTCAGAAAAAGATGGCTGACCTTTGTCCCTGTTCGCACCATACCTATCTTGCCTCGACTGATCTCCCACGGTGAATAAGCTACACATATACTTACATTCCTGACATGTTTTTTTGTTTTTTTTACAGCTGTGTGTCATCGGACAAATGTATCCCAATTTCTTTTACTGCAATTTTTTTTATTTTTATTTTTTTTCAGTGTCACTTTCTCACTGTGAATTTGAGCAGCTTATTTCATTAACAAAAAAGTTTTTTTTTTTTAAATACACGAAGGCTATTTTTGAATTTGTATATCTCCTACACATTGGCAGATTTAGTGGGGCAGTATGCCTCCAGGTTGTAAGGCTTACGGCCACATCACGTCGAAACATTGGTTCCCGTACGATCCTGGGTGACCGATTAGGAATACCAGGTGCTGTAAGCTTGGATGTGCGGGTGGTGCAATAGCTCGAAATTGTTAATCGGAGAGCCGAGTTCCAATTCTCGTTGGGTTCTTTATATTCACTTACGCGCAATCCACCTCTTTCCCCCAACTATGGGTTAATTGGTAAGACTAAACCATTATCTCCCCACCTCACCTGAAAAATTCTTACACTCTAAAAGTATTTTCTGGCTTTAATAACACTCAAAGAGTTGATAAGCTGTAGAAAATGAAACAATCAATAAAAAACAACCCAGACTGTCAGTTGGTATTGTAGGATGGTATTCGTTTAATGTTTACCATGTTTTTGTTTTTTTAATTATTAACTAACTTTCAAATTTATTTGTTGATTTTTTGTCTATTGGAGATTATTTTATGTTCACGTCTTCATTACTGCTGATACATTAGATGTTCGACTATCATCCCGTTTACACCACACGCTGGTCTTTTGAACAGGAGTAAAGGTTTATCCTCTGTTTCCTGTTTAGGATTGGGTTTCCGCTTCCTTCTAAAGTCTACTTCAATTTTGTACTTCGCCTAAACTCTGAAATTTTATTTACTATTTATGTTTTAGTATGCTATTTATTTTTCCTCAGTAGGACGTGGCAAGTCTGTCTATCACCCGGTTCACACTCCTTCCCCGTTTTTGAACAGGAGTAGAGGTTTATCCCTTGGGGTGTCAGCATTAACATGAAATAATATAATGAAGTCGTATGAAAAATCAGTTATACAATTCTTTCATTCCATTTGTTATCTTTTCACTTAAATTAAAATTTTAAGACCCGCCATGTCGCGTACATTGTAGCAAGCCACCCTCATTCTCTTTGTATTACTTTGGTGAGATGTAAGTTTCAATCGATCAGCTTCTTCTTACCGACTTGTGGAACCAATTCCATAGACAATGCTTTACCAATCACTACGATTTTAACTTGTTCAAGCCTAGGGTTAACGATTATCTTCCATACATATTCGCATACGGGTTGTCTCTTACTCAGTAACCGTCTACATCAAATAGCCCTTGGGCCTTGTAAAGAGTAAACATCATTGTAAAAAAAAAAAAAAAATAATAATACCCTAAATATGAGTCAATTTGCGTTAAGGGTTTTTTTTCATATATTTCTTATATTATCACTGTAATGCCTTGAAGCCGAGTTCGAATTCCAGTCAGATCCATTGCGTTCACTTACGTGTTAGTACCCTTGGGAAAGGTATGAATCCTTTCCTTCTCCCCATCCCAGCTATGGGTAAATAGGACAGACCGGGTTCTACAGCCTTGGATGGTAACTGGTCTATCGCAGAAAGAAATGGCAACCTACTGCGGGGAAAAATCTGCCTCGTCAGTCATGTATTGAAAGATACATGCTCGCCTAAGCGTGTATTACGCATGGCATATAACTGACTGAGCATACCAAACTTCAAAACTAATAATTTAATTCATTTTAGCTTAGAAATTAAAGAAATATGAAAAAGTAATTTTCACTTTAAGATCATCACAAATTGTTTGAGTATTGATGTTTAAAATTGAAAATCATTTAAATTCTATTGAAATGGCTGTAGCAGGGACCTAATGAATTCTTTTATGAGTTTGATGTAAGTAGTGGGTTTGAAAGGAAAAAACATTGCGACAGAGGCGAGGGGAAGAAAACGAGGCCCATGAAACGTACCCTCCCGTTTCTTTCAATATGCATGAATGTACAGGCCACTCAAGTTCATTGAATAGCCAGGTGCAGAACCAGAGGAGTGGTCCACAGGGTTCAGTCCCACCTGCTTTGTTAAAACAAAATTATACATCTTTTTCTTTTTTTTTTAAATTTAAATATTTAAAAAAAATAAATGAAACAAGAAAAGGAAAAAAATAATTTCAAATAATGATAAATTAACCATAAAACCAAAAATGAATTTTGTTTAGCATCTAATTTGATATCTTTAATGTTATTCTTTATAGAATTTTTATTTATTGGTTTTGTGATGAATTTTGTCTTTTTTTATTTGCCCATTTCTTGATTTCAATGCATAAAGCTGCAGTTACGGCTTAAACATAAGTGAAAAATAATATTTTACTTTCTAATTTTGGCTGTATGATATTTGACTAATAAATATTTTGATTTAAAATAAAATGTATGCTATCTAAATACATAAATGAAACCATCCATACTTCATATACAGAAAGCCTCTAAACTACCTACCAAGACGATGAGTACACTCTGTGACTTATATATATATATATATATATATATACATATACATAAAGTGAGGATGCGATGAATAAACTGCCGTTTAAATTACGCCAAAATTAAAATAACACTGACATCTCATTTTAATGGATATATTTAGCAAAATTACACAAAAATATCTTGAAATACTAAAGAGTAAATTTATTCAATGAAATCATCATTGGCTTCAACCACGGCCACCAGGCGACTTCGGAATCTCCTGCATCTCTTCTGGACGGTCTCCTTGTTTAAGTTGGGGAATGCTGCCATAATCCTTGCCTTCAGTTCATCTTTGGTGTTACAAGGAGTTTTGTTGGTCTTTCGCTCAACTATGCCCCACACATAATAATCAAGGAGGTTGCAGTCTGGGGAGTTAGTTGGCCATATGTAAGGTGATATGATCGCAAAAATTGTCTGACAGACATGACTTGGTTCCCCTGCTTGTGTAGCATGGTGCAGAGTCCTGTTGCCAGACATAGGGTCTTCCTGCAGCCACCTTCTTGATCCAGGGCAGCAATATCTTCCAACGGCACATGATGTAGGCCTCCGTATCGAGTCTGTGGGAAGATGAATGGAATATAACGTCGTCATCACTAGTGATTACTCCAAACACCTTCGTAATCACAACTAGATTCACCCAACTCTTTCCGAATCCTCTGCACTATCCACAGATCAACACCAAAACTTTCTGATATGTTAGTATTGGAGTTTCCGGTGCGAATGCTAATTAGTACAGCATACCGTTTCCAAATTTCTGGCGGACTGAATTGCATCATAGTGTACTTTTTCTCACAGAAGGTGGCCAACTGACCCTACTATACTCTCCAATTGACAAAATCAAAACAAACAACGCGCATGCGCAAAATTAAAAATATAAAATGGCGGCTATTTACCTATCGCATTCTATATATATATATATATATATATATATATATATATATATATATATATATATATTGACTTGGACTCCATTTTCTCAAAATTCTGGATCTGCCGCCAACAGTCTTCATGTTTTTTTCTTTACTTTGGTTTTAATTCATTAATTGCTACTGTAAAATCCAGTAGTCATTATGAAAATGAAAATAAAAGTCAAGTATTACTTATGAAAATGAAAATAAAAATTCCATATTAACTATAAAAATAAAAATCCACTATTAATTATAAAAAAATTCCATATTAATTATGAAAATAAAATAAAAATCTGATATTAATTATAAAAATAAAAATTCCATATTAATTATGAAAATAAAAATCTGATATTAATTATGAAAATAAAAATAAAAATTATGTATTAATTATGAAAATTAAAATAAAAAACCGATAATAATTATGAAAATTGGAATAAGAATTCCAACTAATTTATGAAAAGAATATGAACATCAAATATCAATTATGAAAATTATTCAGTATTAATTGTGGGCTTTTAAAATATCTGGTATTAATTATTGGTTTCTACATATATAATCCATTAATACCCACTGTTACAAAAATGAAACGGTAGGTATTAATGACTTAAGTAGAATAGCTTTATAACATTTTACTCACAACTAAAGTTAAGACATATTTATAGAACTTTATTATTAATGTCTGAACAAATCCCTTACAAGATGTCTTCATTTTATATATAGTTAGAAATGCGAACTTTGCTTTGTAATTAAAGCAAAAAACTTTATCAATCTGGGTTATTTTCTGGGTATACCAGTGATGGAAATAGGTGCTGAGGTAGGTAGTAGTGATTTTGTTGACAATACGTTAAATGGAAGACAGGCTGGGACCTGGTTGCTCGCGTATAAAGGCCAATTATACGAAAAAGGAAATTATCATCAAGTGGGGCGAAGCATTTGTCATTTAAAAATCGACAACTGCATGCTGAAAAAAATCTACATGTCCTACTTATAACTGTAATTGCTTTCCCCATTGTCTTTGGACACTTAAATATTACACCCAACACCTATGCCTCCCACACACACACCTTACAAAAATGAATGAGACAAACACATAGATAATAAGAACACTATTGTAATCATTTGGGTGATGAGTTATCACTGTTTACATATTTATACTCAGACTAATGTCCTCATATTTATTGTTACTTTATTTTTCAGTTCATCCCAAGCAAGGAAGTAAAGCCACTAAGACACAAGGGGGTTACTGAGTGTGAAAGAGTTAGAAGTATTATTGAGGAGCGTGAATTACAGAAGAGTAATCAGGTTGACATTAGATAACAATTGATATTGCATTTAAATTTTTGATGATCAAACTTGAAAGCAAGAAGCCGGAAGAAAGTTCCACAAACAGGAAGTTCAAGCAAAGAAACTGTTAGCATGGAATTTATGGTTACATCTAGCCAATTCAACTGTAAATTGATGAGACCTTGTTGTTAATCTAGTATTGTGCTTAAATTCATAAGCTCTAGATACTATAGTGATAGAGCTCAATTGAACAATTACTATAAAAGTATTTAGAGAAAAGGCACAGGGAAGCTATGTTATGGTAGTGGGAAAGTGACTGAAACCAAGACACTAGATCAGGACCAATAATATTGCCAATTCTTCTTTGAATTTTATCAACAATCTATAAATATATAGCAGATGTAACAGCAATATTCTAAGCATGGATGAATGGTAGACTTATAGATATGTAAGATAGATTCTGGTGAAAGAAAAATTGTCTTGTTCAATACAGTTAACCAACTTTCTTAGCAGCTGACCTTGCAAATTTGAAAAGTAACATGAGAAGGCTATCACATTATAATTTATGCACATTAAATAGCTTGCTTACACATTAATAGAGCAAATATTTCCATGAAAACTTTCATTAGATTTCTAAAAATTAAAAGTGGTTAATAATGTGAGATACAGTGTACCATATAAAAACATTTTTCATCAAATAAATCAATAAATATATATAAGGTAATCAAACTAAATGTAATGCACAAGAAGTACTTAAAAATAGAGAATTAGTTTTTATAAGAAAATATATTTTGTGGATATTATGTTGGACAATCTCCTTGAACATGTAAAAGAGACTTGAAGCAACAGAAATGTTGTTTTACAGAAGGATGCCAAGAATACCATAGATTGAACATATGAGCAACAATGAAGTTTTAGAGACAATGAAAACAAAAAGTACACTTATACTTAACATCAGGAAGAAGCAGTTGAAATCAAAGGCAAAAGACAAATGAAAACAACACTTAATCTTATTTTTTTAAAAATTGATTTTACTCCAAGCAAGGCAGTAAAGCCACTAAGACACAAGGGGTTACTGGATGGGAAAGAATTAGAAAACGGGAGTATTATTGAGGAGTGAGAATAATAGAAGAGTAATCAGGTTGAGATGTAAGATAGATTCTGGAAGAAAAACCACAGTGGACCAACTTTCTTATCAGCTGATTTAGCAATGAATTCAATATTGTCATTCCACTTCATGTCAGCTGAGAAAATCACCCCGAGAAGGCGTAACGATTCACTCTCCTGGGGGTTAGCATCGTCCATGCTGATAGAAGGCAGAATGAGCTCTCAAATGATTAATTAAGAGCAGTTTAGTTTTGGAAGCGTTAAAATTAACAAGCCATTCTTTGACCCAGTTAACAATAAACAGTAAGCCGATTTTTTTTTACGCCAGCCGATATTTTGTCAATATGTATTTACTATGGAGACAGGTGTAAATGATTTTGTCATCAGCATAGATATCAAGTTGAGAGCTGATGCGGTTAATGAAAATTAAAAAAAAAACAGGACAACCAAGGATAGATCCCTGGAGGTCACCTGAATTTGTATAAAAGGATCTAGAAAATGGGGCGTTCAGGATAACCTTAATTTCACGATTTGATAAGACTGGGTGCAATATGATATACATCTAGTCTACAGTCGCTATCCCACAGACGTGCCGTGGCTTTCCTCTGGCTCTTCTACAAGTATTTCCATGGCAAATGTTTCGACGAGCTACTTTCGCTGACTTGCATGAATTTAAGCGAGCTACTAGGTTGGCATCTCGGTCCCACCCTTTCACTGGCAAAACGGTTAAATGTAATCGTCTCTTTTACTCAAACAGCTCCTTCTCTTGCACTTCCCGTCTGTGGAACTCCCTTCCCCTTACTTACTTCCCTGATGACTATAATCTTCGAATATTCAAGTGTATTGTCAATCGACATCTGACGCCCTGAGCTTTTTCTTCGTCCTTCTCTGAATCCTTCCCTCAAACATGCCTCTTTACTCTTGTTCTCAATCCTCTGTGACCCCTTGTGTACTAGTGTGACTCTTCCTAGAGAAAAAGAGAGGGGGGAGAGGGGGCAAAAGAGAGGGAAGAGTAAAAAAGAGAGGGAAGAGGAGAAAAATAGAGTGGGGAGAAAAAGAGAGGAGGAGAAAAAGAGAGGGGGAAAGAGAGGGGGGAGAAAAAGAAAGAGCAGAAAAAGAGAGAGAAAAGAAAAAGAGAGAGAAAAGAAAAAGAGAGAGAAAAGAAAAAGAGTGAAGTGTAATGTCAATCGACATCTGACGCTCTGAGCTTGTTCCTCGTCCTTCTCTGTATCCTTCCCTCAAACATGCCTCTTTACTCTTGTTCTGAATCCTCTGTGACCCCTTGTGTACTAGTGTGACTCTTCCTAGAGAAAATAGAGGGGGGAAGAAAAAGAGAGAGGGGGAGAAAAAGAGAGGGGGAGAAAAAGAGAGGGGGGAGAAAAGAGAGAGAAGAAAAAAAGAGAGAAAAGAAAAAGAGAGAGAAAAGAAAAAGAGTGAAGTGTAATGTCAATCGACGTCTGACATCCTGAGCTTGTTCCCCGTCCTTCTCTGTATCCTTCTCTCAAACATGCCTCTTTACTCTTGTTCTCAATCCTCTGCAACCCCTTGTGTACTAGTGGCGCTACCACCTTGCTTGGGGAGAACTGCTTAAAAAAAAAGAGACACCTTAACTTTTCAACTTTTGAAGAAGACTTGCATGTCAAATCCTGTCGAATGTTTTTGAGATATCCAAAGCAACATCCCAAGCTTCGCCATTCTTATCTAGAACGTGATAACTTCTAATTCTTTCAGAATCAAATCATTGAACATGTTGAATAAGTCCGGTGAGAAGATACATCCTTGTCTTACATCCCTTAATATTTGTGTATATATATGCTGAACTCACTCACTATCCGTATGTAGGCGCTTTTTTTTTTTTTTTTTTTTGCCAGTATAGGTTCTGAGTTACTCTAATATCCTTCTCAAATATATCAAGGTTACCTAGAAGTTCCAACTATTTTTTGTGACGTATTTTATCAAACTATTTACATAGCCTAAAAACATAGGTATACATCCTTTTGCATTCATATTGCTCTTTCTGATATCATTCTGCGCATAAATATCGTTCTAGTTATTAGAGTAATTTGTAGATGCAGTTATCTCCCTTTTTTAAGGCACTCTCTAAAAA
>OZ010584.1:31971250-32028750 GCA_963932145.1 Acanthosepion lycidas | reverse complement strand
TTTTTAAAGACGCCGCACCTTTGGAATCGTCTACCCAGGTTGACGTTATCAAGAAGACATCGCTTTGAAAAACCCACCCTGGTTTATTCGAACGCTGGTCTTACGGTCGAAACGCTAAGGGTGTAAGCACTTTGTCACGTGTCTATATATATTCAAACCAATCAAATTTAAGAAACTATCCAGGTTGGTTTATTTTTTCCTGTTCTTGTCTTTCCTTCATTTTTCAGTGGACCCTGGCACTGTTTTCAGGAGAGATCATTATTTTTTCTTAATCTTGTCTCTAGGCTTTAAGCAGTATAGGAAGGTAGTATTAATCTGTTTTCTTTTATTACTACAGTTGTAGGTGTAACATCATTTACTAAAATAAGGAGCCATTGTTATAATCCTTTAATACTATTGTGATTCCGCGTGTTTGTCTTATATAAACAGGTTTAACACAGGCAGACCACTAGTTTACAATTATTGTTTCATTACTATGGTAGGCCAATGCTAGAGTGATATAAGCTCAGAAGAAAAGTCGACTTTTATTTGTTTCATTTGTAAAATAACCTATTTTTTCTCACTGTTTACTAGAGATTTATTGCTCGAAAATACAGTAATTGTGGCTTTCTCACTGTTTACTCAAAGAGTTATCAGACTCAGTTTCTCCAGCCTTTATGAGAATCGTAGGCATCTACCCACTGAAAAATACTCTTCTTCTTTTGTCTGTTAGCAGATAATAACATTGTATGAGAAAATGTTTCGATGTTTGTCATTAGGCTTTGTACAAAAGCAAAATTAATTTATTAAGATTGTTGACTGATTAATTATTTATCGAATAGAGCAAGCATTGATATCTGCAATCTTCAGGTCATGTGCGTTGTGTGTTGACTTGACTATTTATATATGCTATCTAATGGTGCATTGTGGGTAGCAAGGTTTATTGCATTATCCTGACGGTTATTGGGTAGGAGGTAAAGGTTATATTTAAAATTATTTTAGTGACTATTGAATATAAATTATTCTGGATTCGAATGCGGTTATTTGTAGCTATTGTATTTCATTGTGTGTATGTATATTTTTAATCGATTTTGCTCCAATCAAGGCAATAAGGCCACTGAGACACAAGGGGTTACTGGGTATGGAAGAGTTAAAAACAGAAACATTGCTGTAGAACGGGCGTAGCGGAAACCATATTGCTTTTCTGAGAGAAGGTCGTGTGCGGTAAGGTGGTTAACCACTTCTGCGTTGATTAGGACTTCGAAGACTTTGCCGAAGAGGGATAGGAGACTAATAGGACGGTAATTAGAGGTCAGAGGGGTCTCCAGAGTTCTTAAAGACAGGAACAATGGATGAGGACTTCCAGCAGTCAGGAAAGCAGGATTTCTTGAGGCAGTAATTATACAGTTTAGAGAGGGCGGGTGCTAGCTCAGGCGCGCATTTCTTCATGACAATGGCTGGTATGCCATCTCCACCACTAGCCTTGTGGGGGTCTAATTTGGAGATAATACCCAGTACTGATGACGGGGTTATGCGTAAGCCGTTCAATAGGGCCTCAGTTCTTAGACGGAAGTTGGTATGGGTACACCGGTGGAGTTGAGCGTCGAATTATATGAGAACTTCCGAGCAAGGCATTCAGCCTTGTCGGTTGAAGAGGTCAAGACCTCGAACTGGTTGAATAAAGGAGGTATGAAGGGTTTTCTATTGTTCAGGACACTCTTGTAGAGCCGCCAATAATCTTTGGAGCCAAATTTGCGAGATGCAATACGCTCCCTCATCCGAGCAGCAAATATTCTCTTAGCTTCGTTGAGGACACACTTACACTCGCTACGGGCGGAGGCAAAGAGACGTCTATTGCAGTCCGACATGTCGCTACGAAATATGTGAAAGAAGTGGTTTCTATGGGCAATGGCGGCTGAGCAAGCAGCGGAGAACCAAGGGGAGGAGTCCGACTTGACCTTAAATTTCCTTGAGGGGATGAAAGCGTCGATTCCAGCTTTAACCCAAGATGAGACCTCAGAAGCACATTCATGGACAGGGAGTGTAAAGACAACATCCAAGGGGACATCGCGGAGGAAGTCACAGAACGAGTCCCAATCCGATCGTTGGTAGTAGAACGAGGTTCTAGTAATGGGAGTTTCTTTGCGGGGTGTGGAGTTGAAGGAAATGTTAACAGATACCACGACATGATCGGAGTTACCAAGTGGGCAGAGCTGTGTGGCGCTACAAAACACAGATCGAGAAGGGAGGCCTTATCTGCCAGGTTGGGGGCAAAACGCGTGGGGATTGAGAAATTGAGAAGTTAAGTGTTTGAATACCAGCCCAGTCAGTAGTAGCATTCTCGAGCCACTTGGTATGATGGGCGTTAAAGTCAACAAACACGAATATGTCAGCAAACGGGTGGAGAGAGAGGGCCTTGTCTATGCTGTCAGATATGCTATCGAGTATCCCGCAGTCTTGAGAGGATGGAGAGCGATAGAGGAAGAAGAGATAGCTTACGGCATTGAGGAGAGATAGTCGAAGACACATGTACGAATGGTCTGGCGATTCAAGAGACAACTCTCTGCCCAGGGGGAGATGATCCTTGACATAGACACCAAGGCCGTGCATGTGGGTTAGAGAGTCTTTCCTGAGGATAGGAAGGTAGCCGGGGATCGAGAGATCAGAGGAGGGAATAGACGGGACAGGGTTTGTCTCGCACAGGGCCATTATATCCGGGCTGTTTGCAGTGAGGAAAGATTCCATATTGCAGAAATTTGTTCTAATGCCACGGATGTTGCTGAACGAAATGTTGAAGGGTTTAGGTGATTTTTGAGGGGCTGGTTTAGGTTTTCTTTTTTGGTTCATTTGAGTCTTCATGTGGAGTAATTGCTGGAGGATGAGAAGGCCTGAAGTAAGAGAAGCAGATTGTTATCGACCGTAACATGAGCAGAGAGGAGTTGGCGCAGCCTGCATCATAATGTGGCCTCAGGGTTGCCCACCGGAGGTGACAGCAGGGACGCCGTTCCATGCGCGTCATGGCACTATAAGCACCACGGTATTATACAACTGTTGATCAGAGCGGCCGCTCAAGACGCTACGCAAGAGTTAGGGCTCCTAACTACCAGTCGGAAACAGCAACCAGTGAACTGTCAACTATGTACCCTCAAGATGAAGAGGCAATGCCACAGACTGCACACGTCACAGGAGAAACACATCAGCACTAGTACAGAGGCCAGAGAGAGAGAGAGAGAGAGAAAGAGAGAGTACCGGGAACCCCTTCTTAGACAGGAAACAAGTGTGAGCCTCTGCTCTTGTCCAGGGGAAGTGGGAGGAGTGTTGACCGGGCGGTAGGAGGGTCTATCTACTCCTATTACATATAACACATATAACAGTGACAAAAGACAAAACAAAGGGATAAGGGCGGGGAAGTAGTTGATAGTACCAGGCTGACACTAGGTGTGTGTTCGGAGGGATAGGATGGGACTTATTAATATTTAATCCTTATATAAGACTAAGTTTTAACTTAGTTTAAGTCTCATTGTTTTATTCTAAAGAGAGAAAAGAAAAAATATGATTATCCACCTTTTTGTGAATATGGCATAAATGCTAGCTTACTTGTGGCTGTGGGTGGTAATTGCAGTCCGCATGCATTCTGATGGTCACCAGTGAGTTTGACATGTTAGTGCATTTTAACAAGCAAAGGGCAAGGCCACTGGACCGTAGGAATACTGAAGACATACTAACGGCTGGTGAAGAGACATTTTTCCCTTCTTTTCAGGTGGGGGGAGGATTTTCAACTACACAAAACAAACTGTTATAAGTTAGGTTACAATGGTTAGAACAAGTATCAAAGTTAAATTAGTCGCACAGAGGGGGAGGACAAAACAATAGATAAATAAAATAAGTACATAAACGTATATATATATATATATATATATATATATATATATATATATATATAGAGAGAGAGAGAGAGAGAGAGAGAGAGAGAGATGCTTTGGATGCGTCTCTGGTAGAATGAATTTATACTCACACATGGCAGAAAGTTAATGCCCTCTTCCATTCTGATGGACGCCAGCGAATGTATAGCCAGCCAGATCTCAATGCTCAAGCATCAAGTTACAGATAACGCAGTGTTGGGGGGGGGGGGAGTGGTCAGCGACCATTCCTACCCGCCACCAGCAGTGGGCTTGGGAAAATATGCTTTTATAAAATATTTAAACCAGGAGGAGAAACGAACGGCTTAAAAATTCCACGAAGATTAAATTTTTATCTAGCAAAAGACAAGCCCACTGGGCCGAAAGAATACTGAAGACATACTAACGCCTGGTGAAGAGACATTTTCCCCTTCTTTTCAGGTGGGGGGGGAGGATTTTCAACTACACAAAACAAACTGTTATAAGTTAGGTTACAATGGTTAGAACAAGAATCAAAGTTAAATTAGTCGCACAGATTGGGGGGGGGGAGACCAAACAATAGATAAATAAAATAAGTACATAAACGTATATATATAGTTAGGGGATCTGTTAAGGAGATTCACTTCAAATTGGTGATGACACGATACCAACAGTTAAGGAAATGCCAGTAAAGAGCCTCGGACGGCTGTATACAATCCCACTGACTGATCGACATCGGGGTACGGAGGTTCATAAATCAGCTCTAAAGGGACTAATTTCGATCGATAGAACCTATCTGCCTGGCAAAATGAAGGCGTGGTGCTATCAACATGGTCTATTACCCCGCCTTTTGTGGCCTCTGCAAATGTATGAAATTGCATTATCTCGTATTGAGCGCATTGACCAAGTGATCAATAAGTCCTTGCGTAAGTGGCTTGGAGTTCCTCCTTGTTTTTCGAAAGTGGGCCTATATACCAACTCATCTGCAGCTCCCTATACATTCATTATTGGAGGAATTCAAGGTTGGGAAGGTACGCCTTCATATGATGATGAGAGACTCAGCTGATGATTGCATACGGAAGGTGCATCCAGAGATTAAATCTGGTACAAAGTGGTCAGCTGCAGAGGCCACACAAGAAGCAGAAACCAGCCTGCGAATCAGAGATATCATGGGCGTGATTCAGAATAATAGGGCTGGATTGGGTAACACGACACAAATACTTCTCCAAGGAGAATGCAAAGGGAAAAAGGCGTATGGTAGTTGAAGAAATCAAAATGTTCGAAGAGGAGCATAGAATAGCTACTGCTATTACTCAAGCGAAACAGTGTAAATGAACAACATGGAATGATATCGAACCCATTAAGCTTTCGTGGAATTCATTAATTGCGTTGGAACAATTGGCGATATCTTTCCTTCTTCGATCTACATACGATCTTCTCCCAAATGAAACAAACCTGAAAATGTGGGGATACGCAGATACAGATCTGTGTTTTTCGTGTCAAAAAGACCGAGGTACCTTGCGTCATGTGCTTTCTGCTTGTCCACTTTCGCCCCATATGTACACGTGGCGGCACAACAAGGTATTAGAGGTGATAAGGGATCTGATAAGAACACAATGTGAGACAGCAAATCAACAGCTTATGGAAACCAAGGAAACAAAGATTGAATTCCATAAGAAAGGGGAATGCCCTGCAAAGAAAAAACAAACTTCCCCCAATATAAAGCTGCTGAGTGGTGCCAGTGATTGGAAGGTTTCAGTTGATTTAAGGATATCCTTAAAATTTCCAATACACATCGCACAGACAGACAAGCGTCCCGACATTGTGTTGTGGTCCGACTCTAAAAAGACTGTCTTCCTAATAGAACTAACAGTCCCTTGGGAAGAGAACAGGGTGGAGGCGCACGAACTAAAGAAAAACCGGTACGAGTCACTGCGTGCCGAATGTATGGAAAACGGTTGGACGTGTCACGTGATGCCTATTGAGATTGGGTGTCGTGGGCTTCTGGGACATTCGGTCATTTCCTTCCTTTCAAAAACAGGCATCACTGGCCGTTGGTTGAAAAGCGTTTCGCATCGCCTTCAAAAAACTGTTCAACACGCGTCAAGTTGGATTTGGTCGAGATCGAAACAAGCAAATAAAATGCGCGCAACATCAAGACCTAACATGCGCAAGTGAGATATTTGCGTGGTCGTCTATAACGACTTTTACGAGCGCGTCAATAACGGCAAACACGTTCAAGAAACTTTCATTGCAGATAGATTTTACTTAAAGGAACAATTAGTTAGCTTATCTTCATACCCTGCCTGGGGCAAATGCTGCTGGTGGCACCACCGAAACCGTGAGATCACCCCTGGTTTGCGACTGATGTAGACAGGGTAATGATAACACACGTTGTATGTTAATATATATATATATATATATATATATATATATATATATATATATATATATATATATAGAGAGAGAGAGAGAGAGAGAGAGAGAGAGATGCTTTGGATGCGTCTCTGGTAGAATGAATTTATACTCACACATGGCAGAAAGTTAATGCCCTCTTCCATTCTGATGGACGCCAGTGAATGTATAGCCAGCCAGATCTCAATGCCCAAGCATCAAGTTACAGATAACGCAGAGTTGGTGGGGAGGAAGTGGTCAGCGACCATTCCTACCCGCCACCAGCAGTGGGCTTGGGAAAATATGCTTTTATAAAATATTTAAACCACGAGGAGAAACGAACGGCTTAAAAATTCCACGAAGATTAAATTTTTATCTAGCAAAAGACAAGGCCACTGGACCGTAAGAATACTGAAGACATACTAACGCCTGGTGAAGAGACATTTTTCCCTTCTTTTCAGGTGGGGGGAGGATTTTCAACTACCGTACACACTCGTGCACGTATATGTAATTGTAGTAGTGTATGTAATTAAAATAAGTGTATGCTTATATATGTTATCCTTTATCGTTTATTAAATGTTTCATTTTTATTTTTATTTAATGGTTAGTAGTTTATATGTTTTTGACTTGGTGTAGTATATTGAGTTATTATTATGGTGTGTTATGTTTTTCATTTTTGGGTGTTTGTGTTTGTGAATGTTCACATATATATCTAAACACACGCACATAGATGTGTACTTTAATATTTGTTCGTTTATTTGTTTATTAATAAATTAAGTTTTGTATTATATATGTTTTAAAACTTATATTTATTTAATTTATATTTGTTTGTTTATTTTTAGTTAATGTTTAGATAACAAAGTAAATATTTATTTAATTGCCTAGATTTTCCCATTATTTCAGTTTTCTTGTTTAAGAGTTTAAAAGTTTAATTATTGCTAATTTTCCGCCTAAACATAATTTACATTTTTTGCTATTAATATTGTATGGGACTGCCCTTTTTATAATTTCCCGTTTGATTTTAGTGGGCATATTTTTTCTTTTTGTCTCCATATGTATTTTGATAGGGTTGTATTTGTGTATTTTTTCTTTCGAATAATATTTTGTGGTTTGGGGGTTTTTCTGTCGCCCCTGTGTAAATTTTTTTCTCTGTGTTAATGTTATTATTCACGATGGCTTTGTATATTATGGTATTGTTTAAGCATTGGTTGTTAAGTGGACAATTTTCTTTGAATCGAATTATATTTCTTTTTCTGTTGTTTTTATTTGAATTACTTTCGTTTTTGTATTCAAGTTTGTTTGAATATCCCCTGTTTCTTAGGGCTGATTCATATGGTTTTTTTTATTTTCGTTGAATATTTTTAGGCTACTAGAATTTGTTGAAATTCTTTTATTTATAGATATGGGTATTTGTTTAAATACATTAGAAGGGGTTTTTAGAACTTTTGTTAATGTATATTGGGTTGTTTGTTTTTCCGTATGGTTTGTAGATTTCTTTGTTTAGCTTGAATGTTATATTTAAGAAATTTACTATTTTTTTATGTGGTTTTATATCTGATGTAAATCCGGGGGTTTTGAAGTTTTTTTTATTATTATTATTTCCTGTTTTATTTTTTTCTGTAGTTCTGCCAATGCAGTTTCTTAGGATTAATAGACCGCCCTCCCTGTATAGACCTATGTCTTTTTTATTAACATTTGTTAATATATTGATTATATATATGCCTATGAATTCGCATACATTGCATCACTTGTGAGCACCTGTATTTTTCTCGTACCGTTGAAGTTCATTTGGAATTGAAATACTACTAGTATCCCTTTGATAATGTTGCCTAAGAAAATCCAGGTACAGTGGCTCATCTTTCTGGACCCCAAAAAAACATCTCGCGATCAAATAGCCTAAATCCTGTTCACAGTCCATGCTTGCCACAGCTACACTACCTCTTTACTTATTACGTCACAGTGAATTTATTTCTATACTTGCCCTACTTATTTATACCATTTCAGTGTATAGCGATGACCCTCCAACCCCGTTATAACATGGTCGGTCATCAATCTCCTTAGATCCGGAGATGCGTTCAATTGATACTTTATTGTACTTTTAGGTTTATGCATTTTTTCTGTTTATAATCAATTAGTGATTTACTAAGCGTAGCTTAGATGTGGCACAAGGCCGCAAGTATGGAGCACTCAGCGAGAATCACACTCACTGCTCAGTCGTAATTGATTTAACGAGACAAGCTCGTTAAACATCAAAAGGTGTTGAAGTGTCCAAACAAAAAGGAAATGAATCAAAATGAAATAAGTTAGATTATAAAAAAAGAAAATTATTTTAAATTTTAAATTCATTTCAGTGTCTCTCTCGTTCGTGCGCATGTGCAGTCTTATCAATGTAAACATAAACTTACTCCGATGATGTCCTAAACTATTATTTTCACCAAACTGAGAATTCCATGGCTATTATTATTCTCTTCTCTCTACAAATCTCGCTTTCTCTCTCTCTCTCATTCTTTTTTTTTTTTTTTTTATTTATTTGACACTTCTACATAATCGTTGAATACATCCTAGTATAACTTGTAAAATATGTAATAATACCTTAATTATAACTACAAAACGTACAAGCAATTCATGGACATTTGTCTGGAAAGAAAGAAAAAAGACCCGGCCTTAACACTGTCTGCGGGGGTTGGCGACCTTCCCTGCTTGGGTGTCACCGCTTATTGCTGACGACAATCCGTCATCAAAGTGAGGTAAAAGAAAAACGAACTTTTCATACCGGTGAAACACGCCAAGGAATGTCCGTAGCCGGCAGGCAAATCACTCGGTCTGTCATTCTAGCTAGAATATTAACAAACTTGCCAGTCCAGTTTTAAATTCTTTCTTTCTTTCCTTCTTTTTTTTTTCTCTTCTTTTTCTACACCCCCCCGTTCTGGCCTCTGTGAGTTTAAGCAGACGCTTTCATTGCCTACATACGTGTATCCTCTTGAAAATTTACCTGAAACAATCCGACAGTTTTCCTTCTTTTTGTACCTATTTCTTTGTTTTATTATCATAATTTACACGCATGCGTGGTAGATATAGGAATGCACTATTTTGTATGGGAGTGAATCGGTTTTAAAAAGAGAAACAGAAGCTGAAAGAAGAACAGGTGGAGAACGCAGGTAAAACAGAGAAAAGAAAATACTTCGGTCATTTCTTTAATCATGATTTAAATTAAAAGCATATATTATGTCTCTTTACTTGTTTTATTTATTTATTTACGTACGCGTTTACGTAAGAACACCAAATCTAATTTAGTTTCTACTGACCAGCCAACGATATGAAAAGAGTCATGTTTCTTCTTTGAGACGATTGGTAGGATCTTCTTCAGAAAGGCAATCCACATCTTCCTGTCTCTTGTAGCTCTTAATAAATTTTCTTTTTTTCTATTTCTCCCAAACTCTGTTCTGTCATTCATTTGCTCAAACCCATCAAGTAAGTTACGCACTGTTTTCCTCTGTTACTCTTTCGCTCAATCTGTCCCTGTGAGTATCAGATTTTTCAAGCCCTCCTTCCTCATTACGTGCCTCAGAAATTTCAACCGTTTCTACCTGATGTTAAGTATTAGTTACTTTTTTGTTCATATTCTCACCAAAACCTCGTTGTTGCTCACATATTCCGTCCCTAGTATCCTCAGCATCATTTTGTAGAACCACGTCTGTTGCTTCAAGTCTCTTCTTCATCCTTGAGGAGATTGTCCAGCATTCTCTACCATGCAGGAGGACAGATAACATATAAGAGTTCAGTACTCTTTTCTTTGTTTCCAACGAAATTATTCTGTCGCTTAATACTGCTTAGATTTGGAAGGCATCTTTGGCTATTCCAATACGTCTTCGGATCTCAGTATCGCTCTTTCTGTCCTCTGTTTGAACACTTCCCAGATATTTAAATTTCTCTGTTTCTTAATACTCTGCTTAGCTTTTGGTAGGCATCTTTCGCTATTCCAATATTTCTTCGGATCTCAGTATCGCTCTTTCTGTCCTCTGTTTGAACACTTCCCAGATATTTAAATTTCTCTGTTTCTTAATACTCTGCTTAGCTTTTGGTAGGCATCTTTCGCTATTCCAATACTTCTTCGGATCTCAGTATCGCTCTTTCTGTCCTCTGTTTGAACACTTCCCAGATATTTAAATTTCTCTGTTTCTTAATACTCTGCTTAGCTTTTGGTAGGCATTTTTCGCTATTCCAATACGTCTTCGGATCTCAGTATCGCTCTTTCTGTCCTCTGTTTGAACACTTCCCAGGTATTAAATTTTTTTTACCTGCTTGAAGAACTCTAGACGAGTCAACGGCCAGCTAAATGGAGGCGATGCCTCAATAAACCATCGTGGTGATGGCAACGGGGAACCACTCCACTATTAATCTTAACAACTATCATGGGAATTATCAAACTGATGGGATACTTAAACTTAAAATTAAAGCTAGTCATGACCACCTTAAAGTTATTTTAGTTTTAACCTTTTTCTACACACTTTTTCAGTGTTTGCAGACTAACCAAATCGTAAGCTTCTCAATCGTTACTGTTGTGAATACTGCCTTAAGGTGAGATATGAAAACTAAATATGGAACAAATAAAATAGAGCGGTAGTTTTTGTCGCTGAAGACATTTGCCCTGTTATGCGAGGAGAACATATGAATGTATTGTAATTGTTGCAGCATACCTACGGACGGTAATGGGTATGTCCCCATTCGCAAAAATACATTAGTAAATACTGTATGTTGGTCTACAGTCGGAGATTCGTCTCCAGCTGTGCTGGTCAACCTCTCTGTCTCCAGGCAGAGAGGATCCTCAGACGCGGCTATGTCGAAGGGCAAAATCACGTATCGGGAAACAGCTATTCGACCCCGTTTTATATGGAGTCTACGGGGAATTTTTGTCCGAGCCTACGGGCTCGGATACCCCACATTAAATTTGGCCTTGTGCCACAATTGACTGCGTTGGATGGTTGGTAGATATTCTGCAGTTAGAGATTCACTGTGGAATTCACTTCTAGCAGTTGACTATTTCTAAGCGCAGCTGGCGAATCTTATATGTGTTGTTCGTGTCCTAAGTATTATCGTTCATTACCAAACTTCGTGTGATTATTCTAGTCAGTAACCTTCCCTAGGTTACAACAATAATATAACTTGTATTGATTGTTTTTTGACGACACTTCGTATTCCATTGGTGAGATGTTAGTTCTACTCGAAAAACATACTGACAAACCATACTTTGTGAAACTGACTCCCAAGAGGATGGTTCCGGATTGCTACAATCTTCAACTGTTCAAGTCTAGAGTCAGCCGTTATATTCCCCACATATGCCTATGAACTGTACCTCTTACTTTGTAATCCTCTGTCTCAAGTGGCTCTTGGGCTTTGTACAAGGTGATTATCATTATAAAAAAGGACCACATTAGCATATTTTTTAATCCTTTAGGTTAGAAGTTTCTCTAACTATGACCAAGATGGGCCATGACAAATTCCAGGTGGGTCACAGAAATTTTATAATTTTTACTGGGCTACCAGGCTAATTTATGGGCAACAGCTTAATGAATGGTCCATATAGGTTTGATTGATGACTAGTCCTTAAATTAATTAAATTAAATGTATGTAAATAATTTTAATATATTCAGATTATGAAAATTTACTAAATACTTAGTGTTTAAATAAATTTTAATTAGACGGGCATAGAAAATACAGATTTAAACAATGGATTCCAGAACTTCAGCGCCGACGTCACTACCGAATGTGGCACAAGGTCGAGGTTTAATGTGGTTTTAACGACGATACCGTGGAAAAATTGCCCATGTCCCCTGGACACTTCCCCATTTGGGAACGCCTCATGTGCCAGGCAATAAACCCAGCCCTACCAGAAGGAGAGGTACTACTGCCTCGGTGTGTGGGGGAGGTACCCTGGGGCTTAGACTTAATATTTTTTTAAAACACTCTCGCATACGCTTTCGCCTGCTCAAGGGAAGTATATAAAGATTTTCTAAGCGTAACTTAGATGTGGCACAAGGCCGAAAGTGTGGAGCACCCAGGGAGGTTCGAAACTCACTACTCAGTCGTAACTGATCTAACGAGATAAGCTTGCTAACCATTGTACCACATCAAAGTGCTTCAGGGCGTAGGGTAAGTCTGTCTATAAATAAGTTGTAATAAGTAATACGTTGACGACAATAGTCTTATTTAATTTACACTAATTAAAGTAATATTTTAATAAAATTAGTTATTTAGAATATTAATTATTTCATTACTATATACATCAAATATTACTTTTATTTAGATTTATTTGTGGGTAAGTGGTAAGATTTTGTTTACTAGAAATTTTTGAATAAAACAAACTGACTCAAGGGTATAAAATAAATAATATATATTTATTTATTTTCTTTAGGGTGAATACTTTGGTATTCAGTGTAGCAAAATGTTCGTTTATTTGGCGGATATTGGTAGCAGTCTCGTAGTGGTGTTTTGAAGTCAGACCATACTAGGGTTAGTAGTGGTATTAGAAATGGGTTAGGGTCAATATATTGTGTTTATCTCTAAGGATGGCAGCAATATCATTAGCAGTCATTTCTACTTCTCGCTCAGAGGTGTCAACTTTTGACCAGGTTCCGAGACTGGCGCGAACATTGGTTTCGGCTAACATCAAAAGTCTCTTTGAGTCAATTTTTTGATTGACCAAAATAAAATTATTTTATTTTCCGGTGTTCCTTTCTTTTACATTTTATTTTCATAACGGAAATTATGTGTGAAACCTCCCTGATGTTTGATATTTTCAATAAGTAGGCTCTGATCCTGAAAAACTTCCGGCGTTTTTCGGCCGGGTTCAGACATTTTTTCTTCTTCCTATTTTTATTTGAGTGTTGCCTTCTCGTTAGTTGAGAGAAGCATAGAAAGAGAAGTTCAGAGAGAGAGAGAGAGAGAGAGAGAGAGAGAGAGAGAGGGAGAGAGAGAGTGAGTTTCTGGGGCACATGATGAGGAGGAGAGAGAAAGAAAGAGATAAAGGTTTTGAAGGAAAGCGCAAATATTTTAATTTTAATTCTTTTTATTTTTGTTTACATATTTTATTGTTTATATTTTATTTTTATCGGGACTAACTACAAATTAAATAAATGAAAATATTACTTATTTTATTAAAACTATTTTAAATGACAAATATTTATTTTTCTGTTATTTTTTTTTTATATTTTTTGTCTACCAAGCCAAAATTATACCATTGTTTCCTGCAACATCTTAGCAAGATGAAGATCTTAATTCCGGCATCTCTATTTCCCGCACGTCATCGGCAGTCACTCTTCTTTTTCACTAGGTACCACCCAAAATAAAACAAGTGCTGGAATTTAAATACCTTGGAAGTGTTTTAACAGAGGAAAGAAAGATGAACCGAAATCCATCGACGTATTGAGATAGCCAAGAAACATTCTAAAAGAGTACTAAGAAATAGAAAAATCTTCACTAGAAACAAAGAAAAGAGTACTAAACTGCTATGTGATATATGTCCTTCTGTATGGCAGTGAGTAAGGGAAGACCTCCTCAAAGATGAGGAATAGACTTGAAACGAAAGAAATGTTCTACAGAAGGATGCTAAGGATACCGTGGACTAAAGGACAACGAAGTTTTGGAGAAAATGGAAACAAAAAGGAAACTAATGTTTAAGATCAAGAAGAGACAGTTGAGGTTTCTGGGGCACATGATGAGGAAGGAGTGCTTGGAAAATTTGATACTCACGGGACAGATAAAGAGCAAGAGGGTCAGGGGAAAACAACACATAACATAATGAGCTCCAGTAAATGAATGACTGAAAAGGTTTTAGGAGAAATAACAAAAAGACAATGTTTATTAAGAGCTACAAGGGATAGGAAGTTGTGGAAAGCCATGATCACCTACGTTCTAGGAAGGAACACGACACATAAAGAAGAAAGAAGTCCACCCAAATAGATGCGTTTCTTTTTTCCTTCTTTTTTTTTTCTAACTGTTAAAAAACCCCCAAAAAACAGGGTACTATACGATTCAAACGAAATGTTACTCATTTATTCATTAATGAATGAAGTGTGGTTATTTTATTAGAAATCTTTGTGAAAATATTTCTGGGAGTTTGTTTCAGCCATCCCAACCCCAACCAACCTCCATTTTTGATATCTTGTACGGACTTTTTAATTTGGATGGGATGGGGAGAGTTGCGGAATATTTTTTATAGTTATATAAAGAAAATTCTCTGAAGAAGTTATCTATTTAAAGAATTTATACACTAGCAAGTTTAGAATAAAACCAAAAATAATTCAATAAAACTCAAAAAATATTTTTTCTGAGAGTTGGTGCTTCCATAATTTAATAAAAGCAAAACTTTACTTTCAGATTAGACAGAAAAAAAAACACTTAATAATTATTCTAAAAAAGAATACGCATTGATGGCAGAGTGAGGAGAAAGAGGGAGGAGGGTAGGAAGTCGTGGAGAGACATGATTACCTACTCCTTCTTGGTGGTATTATCGCTTTGCTTGTGGTGAAATGATATAAATACATATTACCGTAAATTAGTAAGACCGAAATATAACAAAAGGGGGAGAGGCTAATTCGAATAATTGCCACTAAAATATTTATAGAAGACACAGCGATTGGAAAGTGACCGAAGTCTAGATGCCAGGTTACGATAGATTAAAATATGACTTGTGACTTTTTCTTCGAAAGGTTGTGACATTTTTCCAAGACAAAATTATGACTCCCCCCCACTCCGCCGCAAGAACAACAGAAATCTATCCGCTGAGCAAAACTAATATTGTCCTTCTGGGTCACCGCATAATCATGAAAATAGTTCATTGTTTAGAGCCGAGAATCTGTCCTTGGGGGAACGTACTCTTATCAAAGTGTTGGTGATTTGGTAGCTGTGATAATATGTTAAACCCGGAGAAGAGGAGATTTTCATGAAACAGTTTGCCGTGTGTAGGCAATGTAAAAACGGATTAGGAATGTTAGAAATTTTCAATTTTTGTTAGAATTTTCATTTTTGTTGTGCATGTTAAATCTTGTTGCCAGAAATACAACTAACATTTTATTTTATTTTTGCTTATTTCTTTCAACTTTTAATTCCTTAAAGAAAAGAAAGAAAATTGACGAAAGGCAATTTGTACTGTTTCAAAGGAAAGAAAGAATCCATGCCTGTTCTAAAAACATTAATTTCAGGCAAACACATATCTAGATGAAAACGTGAGTTGAATGACCGTTCGTGTCTGCTCATGAAGTTGAACGTTTGAAAATCAAATTACATAATCACTGTTAACTTTAGCCGTCAGGCATTCCGAACAGAAAGGACAGGGAATGTCTGTTAACTAATATCTTTCTGATGTCAGTTTAAAAACTGATGCCTTGTCCCCACCCATATATTTAAACTATAATAATAAACTATAATTTTAGAAAGAAAAAAATTCATTGAAATATGTTGGAACATTTCCAAGTTTCCATCTGAAATAAGAAAAAAAAACGAACTTTATGCAAAATGATCAAAATAAATGGGAAATAAGATGTCAGTTTAAAATGACTCCAAAAGTATACGTGCTAAGCAAGATGGTTACAATATATAGGGAAAAAAAGACTTCAGTTTAAACTGAGGCTAGCGATTTAGTAAGCGTAGCCTACACGTGGCACAAGGCTGAAAGTATGGAGCATCCAGTGAGAATCAAATTCACTACTCAGCCATAATGGATATAGGAGACAAGCTTGTTAACCATTACACCACGTTGAAGTGCCCATGGCTAGGAGGATATATTTTAAGCTTTTTGGCGAGTTTCTTTATAGATTTTTTCAGCAAATTCAGTCTGTAGAGCACGAAACTCTTAATCTGGGGGGTTTGGGTTCAAACCACTCCCCAGGTGGATCTAATTCGTGGTATAATGTTTAGCAAGCTTGTCTCGTTAGATTAGTTACAACCTAATAGTGTGTTCTTCTGTCCCTCACTGGGTGCTCCATGCTTGAGTCTAGTGCCATATCTAAGTCACGCTTAGTAAACCACTATAGATTTCCGTCTCTTGGACTTGGATGAATATGAATTATCTGTTCCCTTCCTCATTAAGCGTAATTCCGGGGATTCCATTCCAACAGCAACACTAAAGAAGGTCGGTTGGTAGAGACTATAAGTCAGCGTGACAGTGGTCACCAGAACCGGTTAGTTTTTTGTCCTCAACTCATATATACACGTATGGGCACCACACATTAAAAACAACCTCGATCCAATGCTACTCTATAGTAGTATAGTATGTGTTCTTCCCTTCATTAAGCTTTGGGGAAGCCTGGTACCGTGGGTTCAAACCCACTAGCAACACCTCCCTTACTGCACTGAAGAGGCAGGGTGTGATAGTGGGCAATTGTTATACTTAGCCTATCAGTCAGTTATGTGCCATGCGTGATACACGCTTAAGCGATCATATATATTTCGATACATAACTGACAAGGCAGATTTTTTCCCCGCAGTAGATTGCCATATCTTTCTGCGGTAGACCACTTGCCACCCAAGGCTACAGAACCTAGTCTGTCCTGCTATTTACCCATAGCTGGGGGAAGAAGAAGATGATTCATACCTTTACCCAAGGGTATTAGCATGTAAGTGAATGTAATGGATTCTACTGGAATTCGAACTCGGCTCTCCGATTCCTCTAATGCGACTCGCTTATCCATTACGTACGGTCTAATAAAAAGTATCGGGACTGTTGCTATGGTAACAGAGCTAAAGCACGCAGTGTGAAACCGTTTTGTACAAATCGACTTTGAAAGCTGTCGTGCATAAATAGTAAGTTATAACATTCCGTTGTTTATAGTCGTGATTGGAAGGAAAGTGCGTAGAGTGTGGTCGTCTCACGACACCAATGGATAAGGAATATATGTTAAGATTACCGGTGTGTTTCTTCTGGTGTCAAATAAGTCATTTTTTCGGTAAGTCCTTTGTAAATGGATTAGCCGAAATTATGTATTAGTAGAAAAATTCACAGTTTTCCTATGTGAATTTTCTTATGACTCTTAATTCGTAAGTTCATGGTTGGATAAGTTCATCACGATTTCTATATATGAAAAGATTTGAAATTGCCAACTTTTCCATTTCACTGAAAAAGACGTTAAACACTTTTATGTTCATCTTTCTTTCTTTCTTTCGCAGAAAATCAAGTAGCGATCAAAACGGAGTAGTCCATTATTTATGAGGTATTGGTAGGAGACGTTAAACACTTGTTTGTTTGTTTGTTTCTTTCTTTTTTTCTTTCATTTTCTCACTGAAACCAAGTAGTCTCTTTTCTCCTGTTTCCGCAAGATCAAAACGGAATAGTCCATTATTTATGAGGTATTGGCAGGAGGCATTAAACACTTCTGTCTTTCTTTCGTTACACAACGCAATTTTCAGGTGCTAATTGATAACTCATCACCTGAAGAATGCGTTGTGCATGGAACTCAGATTTGTGCTACCGGCGAGGAATATATATATATATATATATGTGTGTGTGTGTGTGTCTATGTGTGATAGAGAGAGAGAGAGAGAGACAAAGTGAGAAAGAGAGAGATAAAGAGAGAGAGAGTTGCGGTTTCAAACGCTAATATCTATTTTAACGACATGCAACAAGAAGGTGATTTTATAAGCGTAGCTTAGATGTGGCACAAAGCCAGAGATCTCGGGCAGCCAGTGTGGATCTAGATAAGCAATAGAGAGAATAGACAAAATGCAGTAAAACTAATCGGAGTCTAATAAGAATTTCTTGTATTTACACTGTCAAGAATTTCCGAGAATTGTTTAGAAGTAATCCCTCAGAAAAGTGACATTTCATATTTGAATGTCTTTCTTTCTTTCTTTCTTTCTTTCTTTTTCCGTCTGTATTTTTCCCCTCTTGATTTCATTTTATGCAAATTACTTGTAAAACAATACCATGCTGTTTCTGCGTGACCTGCTGATCATACCATTGTATGTGATTAATCATCTTGACAAAAAAACATTACAGTTTTTAAAATATAATGAGCGTCTCATAATAACAGCGGCATTTTACTATTTTTTTTTTTACTAATGTTAACCCAATAAAAGGCTCAAAGGCCACTCAAGGTAAAGTGCAACTGAATGAGCCGTGTGATATAAATGTAAGAGGTGGAAACAAGTGTCGATGAGGATACGAAGCATGCATGGAGATTGACCTTAACTTGAAAACTTTCAGATTATAGTGTTCGGGGCTGATTAAGTTTTTTACGGTTTACCAACCCTGCGTGGGTTATCTAAAACTGAAACCTATTTTGGAATGTAAAAATAATTCTTCTTTGCGTGTTAATATTGCATTAACAATTTTTAGGATATAATGATTATTTTTCCTAATTACACACACTATTTAACCCATAGCTTGTGAAGGGAAGAAAGGATTCATATATTTCCCAAGGGTATTTGCGCGTATGTAAATGTAACAAAATCGACTGGAATTCGAATTCGACATTATGATTTCTTATTTCGAGCCGCTATCCATTACACCACTCGCACTTCCTTTAGTATTCGGGGAAGCATCCACGCAGGAGCCTATTCCTCAAAGTAGCAGTTCTTTGAAAAACCTGTCTGATAGGAACTTCTTCCTTGTAATTAAAATACGGAGGGGACGTGGGTGATTCGACTTTGTGGATGTAGCATGACGAGTCTTAGCTGTAAAGGTTTAAATTGATGAAACGAAAGAATCGAACATTAGGCATTAAATTACGTCACTTAGCAGCCTCCATAACTTACCTAGACTTTTCAGTTAACCTGATGAATAAGCGTCTCTTGAATTTTTACTATAAATACTTGTTGCAAAATAAAATCTTCACATTTGCTATCAAGAGGACGAAACGCGTCGGCTATGATAAGTTTACCTTTTGTCTTACATATATATATATATATATATATATATATATATATATATATATATATACGAGGTTTGTCTGAAAAGTAACGGGACTAGTGTCACAAACTAACTACATGATTTACCCTTGAAAGTAATCCCCTTCGAGTCTAATGCACTTTTAATACTTCTCTGACACTCTTCTAATGTACTGCTGGAAGGATTCTTTTGAGGTGGCCCTCAGCTCCGTTGTCACGGACCTCTTGATAGCCACCATGCTTTCAAAACGCCCCCCCCACCTTGATGATTTCTTTGAATTTGGAGAAAAGGAGAAAAGTTACATGGAGCAGAATCAGGTAGAGAGGTTGTTCCATTACGGGGATGCTCTTCTAGGTCTAGATTGTTCTTTCCTTTGCTCTCATATATATATATATATATATATATATATAGTGCAACCCGGATATAAGAGACCCTGATATAAGATAACCCCGGATATAAGAGAAATGTTCTCAGGTCCTAAATTAGAGCTTGTGTTAATGTATATAAATTAAACCAAACCCGCATATAAAAGAAACCCGGATATAAGAGACTTCGTCTCCGGCCCCGACAACTCTCTTATATACGGGTTACACTGTATATATATTTGTGTGTGTGTGTATTTATGGTCGTATGTATAACGAAGGCAAACATGGACGCTATAAAGATAATATAAAATATAAAAAATATACAAAACAGACCCAATATAACTAAATCAGCATTTATATGTTACCGCATTCCACGACTTAAAGTTTCATGTCAACATTTAGATATTTTACATTGGTGCAACAGAAGGAGAGTGGAAAAGAAGATGTTATTATCAAAAGTTGAGCTCGAATAATGCAGATTATAAAAATGTTGCGACTTTATCGATGTATTACTGGCAGAAGAAGGAGAAGAGTAAACCAAATCCCATGGTTGAGCGGGAGATTACCACGCGTGTTCGTCGTTTAGAGGAGTGACAGGTGTAACATTTGCCTGGGCGAAAAGCTGGCGATTTGAAAAGGCATAGCTGATGACAAAATGACGAGCAAGAGACAGAATTTGTGGTTTCCTGCTATAATAAAGAATGTTGGGGTGGGATAAACTTAAAGCCACAACCAACCTGCCTTTTTACCAAGACTAATGCATCCGGGTTTTCAGGAAGAGCATGACTGATATAGTAAGTCTCAAACAATTTATTAGCGACTCCTTTCCTTTATGTCTAGCTCCGCACACTTTATTACGTGTTACATACTGCAATTCACGTGAAATCTCGCCACTCTTACAGCATCAACATCTAAGTGTCCACATGAAACTTTGTCACAAAAAGAACATATGAGTATTGTTAATAATTTTGGGTATGTAAACACACACACACAGACATATATATATATATATATATATATATATATATATATATATGTTGGAAGTCAATATGTGACCGAGCATGAGCACCTTATAAAAGGATTATACTCAATCCACGTTGGGAATCTACTCATATTTGACTATCTTGTCGCGGATGACATCTTATATGGCTTATTAGATTTGCAAAGGAGTTGTATATTAAACCACATTTATTGCATGTCAATTTCCCTGCAACACCATAGATTTCTTGATACTGACATTTATCATGCCGAGTGAGTCCTCTGGCTAGCGTACACACTTTGCTACTAAGGTTGCAAGAGAAAGCAATCTGGATGACACGTTGGTAGACAGTGGTGTACCTATGACGTCGTTTGTGGCTAATGAGGCCTGCCTTTGGCAAGCAAACACCACCGCATTCTTTCGTTACCTTCTCAGACAGAGGGCTAACGTATTCTATATATTTACAAGCACGTCTCAATTCAGCATATGCAGTTTGGCTGTTTTAGAATGCTATAGCAACAGTTGCAATTCATGCTAGCTGTGACATCTACGATGCACGCCTTCAGCGAGTCCTTGGTATGAAAAAGAAAGGGTAATAAGAAAACCACATTTAGTATCGAATAAGGTCTTGATGCTGTCTTAGAAGCAATTTAACACATGAATTACATGGTTCTCCTTCATATTGGCCTTCATGACAACGATGCACGTCTTCAACGGGTCCTTGGTATTATAAGGAAAGTGCAAGAAAACCGTCCTCAGCCCCGAGGAAGGCCTTGATGCTATCTTGAAAACAATTTCACACCTGAATCAGGTGGTTCTCTTTTATCTTGACTATCAGGTCCACGATGTAGTCCTTCGATGTGTGTATGGATGCCCTGGTATTAAAAGGAAAATAAAAACAAAACCCTATGAAAGTGTAAAAATAGATTTTTAAAAGTACCAGCAATACATTTTCATATGAAAAATTACTAATAATACCTATTTATCGTAGAATTACCAATAATACCTATTCATTAGTAGAATTACCAACAATACATTTTATCTCTAGTCGAAGGAATACAATTGGGCTCAAAATATTTAGATTTCAGTATTAAATAACCCATAGAGGTTGATATACCGCTAAACAAAATCAACCAAACCTAGCATACCCCGTATATATTCCTTTTATTTATATACAGAGTGTCTCGAAAACATATATATATATATATATATATATTAGGTTGGTGCAAATAATGTCGTTTTTTAACGTATTTTTTAACGTCAAAAAACGACATTATTACGTCATTATTTTTGCACCAACCTAATATATATATATATATATATATATATATATATATATATATATACTTTTACAATGTATATTTTGTTGATCGGACCTCAACCCTTTAGACTTTTTTCTTGTGGGGAAACGTAAAATATAATTTAAAGTCAACGCTACAAAAGCAGCAAAAATCGCTGGAATGACCCTCAAGAATGCAGCCAAATGCTTATCGAAATGTTAATTGCTGCATGTGATTCCATTGTGTCGCGTAGCCAGCATTATCTGGATCATAACGGACATCAATTTGAAAAAATGTGATGACAATATCTTAAAAGCATGCGACAGTTTCTCTAAAACATTTGAAAACTGTCCTCGTGAAAGTAGTGTAGCTTCTTCCTTTAAAGTCGGTCTCCACCCCTCCATTCCTTAGCCATCTATATCTTGAGACTAGACACAATAAATTCGAACAACATCTAGCCGACACATTGGAGTTAAAAATTAAAAATAAGAATTTGAAATGATACATATGACACATTCATATCCTCTTTCCCACCTCATTTCCTCACTTCGTCAAAAATGTGTGAATTTCTTTTCATTTTTCATTTTTCATTTCAATTTTTGGAAGTAAAGTCTGATGATCCAGAGCCCTGTTAAAGGGGTTATGGTGAAATAATTTATTACATGGAACCTTAACGTGGTCTGTTTTTATTCAAACTATATATATATATATATATATATATATATATATATATATATATAATTTCAAGCAATGATTTTTATAAAGTACATGGAGTTTGACGTAAAGTTCAGTAAATCTTAAAACGTTGATGTGTTTGCTTTTCTAAGGAAAGAGTAATATAAAATTTGTTATTAAATCCCATCAGGGTGTGTGGCCAATAATAAATCCTTCGACGGAATTTGACGGAAACAAAACAACATTTCATATTAATCTGGCAACACCGGTTTCAGCACCAGTGGGTGGGACTCCTGACAAAACCACGGATCTGACACGCCCTACGGGGGGCGGGTATTTTAGGTGATTGAACCTCATCTTTTTGTTCCTTCTTCATATGGTAGGTTACTTTTTTTTTGTTAAAATTTAAAAAAAAATATATTATATATAATAAAAGAAAACAAATAAAAATTGAAAAATAATTCTGGGTAGTACTGATGATTTAACTGTGACCACGGGCCAAAAAGAATGTCTCCAAATTGCGAGTGTAATGTTTATTTAACTTCTGTGTCGACTATTGACAGTTATGATAAGTGAGGCGGAAAGTTAAATCGTTTAATAGGCTTACTTTTTTTTTAATCTCGCGGGCGAAGAACTATGGTGGCAAAAAGTGCAATTTACTAACGAATTTTTTGGACGTCTTATATACGAGATTGTGTTGAGGTGTAATGGATATCGGCTAGGAGTGAGAACTCGGAGAGCTGAGTTCGAATTTTACTCTAGTTTGTTAGATTCACTTACGCACAAATACTCTTGGGAACGGTATGAATCCATCTCTTCTCCCTCCAGCTATGGGTTGAATAGCAGGACAGACTGGATTCTTTAGCCTTGTTTGGCAGCCGGTCTACCGCGGAAAGAAAAGGCAACCTACTACCAGAAAAAATCTGCCTCGTCAGCCATTTATCGAAAGATACATGATCAGCCAAGCGTATATCACGTATGGCACTTGACAGACCGATACGAGTTTGTTTAACTAATTCAGTACCCATCACTTCGTTGACGACAAAATGATCAAATTTAAAATCTTTTTTTTTTTTTTACAGTAGGGTTTCCTATGTACAAGGCCCGGGTACCACTCGGAGTAGAGGGTTACATTAGGAGGCAGCTTGTACGGATAGGAGAGGACGATAATGATTAACCCTAGACTTGAACAGGTTAAGATTTTAGTGATCGGAGAAACATCCTCTTAGGAGTCGGTTCCACGGAGCAGCAGTTCTCAGGAAGAAGACAGTAGCAAGATAAATGTGATTCTGATTTGTGGACAGAGTATTCATAGGCACTAGAGAGTAAAGAATTACTCCTGGTATGTGGACAGAGTTATCGGATACATCGATAAGTTAAATGTGTTCTTCACTTGTGGACAAAGTTTTCGTAGTCATCGGTGAGATAAATATGCTCTTTCTTTATTAGCCAGACTTTCCTTAAACAGCGGAGAGAAAAGATGTCCTCATGATTTGTGGACAGATTTTCGTAGACAGCAAAAATGTAAAAGTACTCCGTTTTTATTGGACAAAGATTTTGTAGACAGCGGAGAGGTATATGTACAACAGATTTTGGAACAATGAATTCTTCGACAATGGAAAGTTAAATGTACTCCTGTTTTTTGGACAGAATTGTCAAAGACTGCGGAGATGAAAATGTACTGATTTGTGGACATAGTTTTCGTAGACGCTGAAGAGTAAAGGTGTGCTTCTGATTTGTGGACAGTCCTTTCGTAGACACGAGAGAGGTAAATGTGCTCCTGATCTGTGGACAGAGCTTTCGTAGACACTGGAGAGTAAAGATGTGCTTCTGATTTGTAGACAGGGCTTTCGTAGACAGCAAAAATGTAAAAGTACTCCATTTTGTGGACTTGGCTTTCGTAGACACCAGAGAGGTAAATGTGCTCCTGATCTGTGGACAGAGCTCTCGTAGACGCTATAGAAATAAATGTGAATCTGATTTGTGGGCAGGGCTTTCGTAGATACTGGAGAGTAAAGATTTGTGAACCGCACTTTCCTACACAGCGATGTCAATGTGCTCCTGATTTGTGGAAAGAGATTTCGTAGACAGCGGGTGGGACACGTCAACACCGCCAACTGAGTGCCGGGACAACTCAGGACCAAGACAACCTAACACGAAAAAAAAACATTTTTTTTACAACCGAATAAAAGTAATTTATTAAGGATTAAAACCTTAATTAGTGAATATTTTTCTTCAAATTAGGCATTTAATAAGGCATTATGTAAAATATGAACCAGTCCTTTTGTTTTTAAAAGGAACGGTACTGCCTGAAGAGAAGAACCCCTGGGGCTTGGGCTTAATATTTTTGAACCTCCCCAACCCAGGAAATGGCTCCGAAGATTAAGTTATTTGTTAATACTTGCAACAAAAATGTCTGTTTTTATTATGAGCCACTCTTAGCCACAGAAAGGCTAAATATATAGGAGAATGCTTTATATAATTTTGACACAATTTACAATCTTGTATTGTTTATAATACTGACATACGCATAATTGTAATGACAGAAAAATGTTAAACTTATTTAACCGGGATTTGATATGGTATTTCATATGCTCAACAATGTAACCTCAAGGGAATGGTTCAGTGAGATTATCCGTTATTTGAACCGAGAAAACTTACAATATTTACATCGAGATTTTATATTTGAACTGTGTCACCGTTGTGGTTGATGAAACCTGTCTTCAATTATGTCATAAAAACACATAGCAGATGATATAATCATTGAGTAAATGTTAAACTGCGTTAAATACTCACTGTAAATATTGTTATTTTATTTGTGTATATTTTTTAATCAAAGAATTTTAGCTAGGCGTTTTCTTTAAACGCGTGCCCTGTTGACATTTGTGTTTTTGAGACATGAACGTAAGGATTGCGAAATAAAAATGCTCGGCACGTTGACGGAAACTGACTCTGGGAGTCGGTCTTGCATTCTTCCTGTTCAAAAATCTTCTGCCCCTCCTCACTGTATTACCCGCTGTTGACAAGAGAGCAAATTTTTAGCTGTTCGTTGGTCTCTTGTTAAGGTTTCCGTTTTCCGTAGTGAAATAATCCGTTACGTGGGAGATGGTAGGCGCTAGGCGCACGCGCGCCTATCTTTTCAAATCCGGACTTGAGACCACACTGGTATCGTTCGGTTCTGGATATTTTTTTAAAGTAAATTACACTATTACACAAATGCATGTGTAACAGATTTAACTCATTGTACCCTGGAAGATGACCTACTGACAATAGACTGTTGAGCAAAATTCACTCTTGAATCTGCCCGTGTAAACAGAAGACAACTAGCACTTAAGAGCTCTAACTTATTATTACGCACTCCAGATAACGCATATCCAAGAAAAAAGTACTAAATTTTACACAAGTTAATAGATGAGGTATAGTTTACTATGTTTGTGATATTAACGAACATTCGTTGTCACTTTCGTAATGCTCGTTGTAGTAGAGGCTTTGTAATTGAAGATACAACTTTAGTAACATCGTTGAACAATACTGGTGTCAGGCGCCTCCGAATATCACTCGCACTAATAATACTTGCTCGATAATACTCGCTCGATAATACTCGCTCGAACAGTAACCCGTATAGAGAAATAGTATAATGAATACAGTAGAGAATAGTGGTCTGTATAGTAACCGAGGATAGAGTAGAAATGGAGATCCGTATAAAGGATATACTATAAATAGCGATCGTTAGTCGTCAGCTATTTCCTACATATATGCGTTTCCTCTATGGTCACGTGATCCACTTAATTTAATAATGGGATCGCTTGTGTTTGCTCGCTGGGTGATTTAAGTTCAAACTCAAGTGTCGACGGCGACACTTTATTCCTATATAACACTATGTAAAATCATTGTAAAAGGATCCCCCACCCCCGCCTGTGGAATCCAAAACAAATATGGTCATATGACGTGATTTCTTAAAATAAACTTTTAAAAAAATTGAATTCGTAATCTGGTGTGCGTAATCGATAAAAAAGAAAATGTTATGAATTTGAAAAAAAAAGTAAATATTTTTATTTTTATTTGAGGTAACAGAAATGTAGGTCTACAGAAGAATGCTGAGAATACCATGGACGGAACATGTGAAAAACGAAGAAGTTTTAAGGAAAATAAGAACAAGAAGGATACTTTTGCCTAGAAGGAGGCAATTGAAATTTACGGACACTTAATGAAGAAAAAAGGCTTGGCGAATTTGATACTCTCAGGACATATTGAAAGCAAAAGGAACAGAAGAAAACAGTAAGTAACCTACTCAACGTGTTTGTGTAAATGGGCGGGAGAACAAGCCTGGAGGGATAATAAGGCAAGTATTAGGGCCAAAATGTCACGTTGCGATTCCCGTAAACCATTAGCGGTCGTAGGGGCAACATCGCTAAAGTAGCAAGAGTGTGTCTAGGGCATGATAGCCTAACGGAGCCCATCTCTCTTCGGGTTGCTTTTGAATTCAGAGTTTTCCTTCTCCTAGACTGGTTGCCATCTCAATTTAACCCATAGCTGGAGAAAGAACAGATGGATTCATATTGTTTTCAAAGATATTTTTGCGAAAGCGATAACAAACTCGACCATAAATTGAACTCTGCCCGCCAATTCCTCTTTTCGACTAACCGTTTCAGTTTCCGCATAACCGATAAGAAGTTATGGTGACCTATGATCGCCCACATCCTGTGTGGACACGGCACATGAAAGAAATTGGTATAGCTTACTAAGCTGAGCATCACAGAGAGGTTTTGAATTAACTTATTCTTTTAGAATCTCTCATTCGGTAAATTCAATAATTTTCAAAAGAATTTCTCGTACGGTAAATTCAATAGAGGTTTCTGTTAACTGAGTCTAATTTAAAATGCGCTATGTTTATTTAAGACGGAATCGGGTTCGTAAGATTCCTATGTCGAAAAGAAAAAGAATATTGCATCAGGTTTTGAGATCTACAGCTGCCGTCGTCGATAGATTCGTCATTAATACTATGCCTAGTATGGAAGTCGAATAATAAAACGTCAAGACAGATAGAGCTAGGTGCTCAAACACAAGCGAGTCACAAAGAACGAAGAATAGAAAGCGGCCCCTAGGTATTTCTGACATTTGACGATAAATAGCCAGAGAAGATAAAAACACATTTTATGAATGTTCACAGATTTGATATTATTGTGAGATCAATCAGTTACAATACACAGAAGAGATTTCTAGATGTTTTCACAACCCCGCCACCATCCATAATCGAATGGGATTGCAAAAACAACAGTGTAAGAAGTAAATATGAGATTAAAGGTGTGTGGGAAAAGGAAATAAAATCGATAAGTAAAATAATAAAAATGAATAAAAAAAAATGAAAAGAAATACATTTTCCCATAATGCTAAAAGTAAAGTAACCAGAAATATGATTACACCACTTGGCGCAGTCAAACGCCGTTAGGTGGCGCTGATGAAGTCTATAAAAAGGCAAGCATTTTCCTGCATCACTCTCTTTCTTCTTTTGCTACAGGATGTAGAACGGCATGATCATTACGTTCCCACTGGAGAGTGTTAGTTCTCATCCGTCAACTGACAAATGAACTCGTTTTCCACTTTCCAACGACATCATTCAGACGTGACTTCCAACTCTAATCATGAAGTGATTTGGTCGTTTCAACTCAGCGCAAAGCTCACTTGAGCTCTACTATTTAAATCATTGTTATCCTTACTTACCCTATAGTCACCATAAAAATAAACGGTCCGTAGTAGAAACCCAGGTCATTGTATGCGTCTACTTTGTTTATTATATATGAACACGAGCCACACCTAAAATACACACACTCAACTTTTAATTTCCATAGATGTTCCTTCTTCACCGCAATGACATTGAGAAATTTGTAGCTCGACAACTACTAAACTATCATACTATTCCACATACCACTAGCAGCCAATATCGATTACGCGGCCTTGTGGGTGATGAATTATTTTCTCCCCTACAACCCCTTTCATACAAAAGAAACCTAACTATCCTCTCGCTACTCTCTCGCTTTTTTCCACAACAAATAATCAAGCAGGCTACATTGCTTAGTTCGGATCTTCACAGCTAGGACACACCATGCTAGGTACACGACATCAAGCCATCCCTATTGCATTTGTAGATCTATTGGTAAAGAGGAAGTTCCACTCAGACAGCTTCTTCCCCAAAACTGTCACTTTGTTGAAGAGACTCTTGTGAAGCTGCTTCCTCGACCCTTATAATTGTAACCTCTTCAAGTCTAGAGTCAACCAACATCTATCCTTAGATCTTCTATAAGCCGTTTCTCTTCAGGACGTAGGCGATCATAGCTCTCCAATATTTCCTTTGTAGCTCTTAATAAATTTTTATCTTTTTTGTTATCTCTCTTAAATTTTAGTCCACTATTCTTTTGTTCAAGCTCTCTAGTAGGTTATGCATTGCCACCTTCTGTCCTGCTTGCCTTCAATCTGTCCAGTGAGTATCAAATTTTCCAAGTACTCCTCATTATGTCACCCAGAAATTTAAACTATCTCTTCCTTAGATAATTATAAGATTCTATTGACATTTTCAAAAATTATTCGCTTATAAATTGTTGTAGCATACCTACAGACGATAATGGACATGTCCCATTCACATAAATACAGTAGTAAATACTGTATGTTGGTCTGTAGTTGGAGATTCGTCTCCAGCTGTGCTGGTCGAAGAGGGTCCCCAGACGAGGCTATGTCGAAGGGCAGAGTCTCGTCTCGTGAAACAGATATCCGACCCCGTTTTATACGGGGCCTACGGGGAATTTTTGGCTGAGCCTATGGGCTCAGATACCTCACATTAAATTCGACCTTGTGCTACCTTTGACCGCGAGGGGCAGTTGGTAGATATTCTGCAGTTGGAGATTCGTCTCCAGCTGTGTTGGTCAAACTCTCTGCCTCGGGGAATAGAGGATCTCCAGACAAGGCAATGTCGAGGGGCAGATTCTCGTCTCAGGAAACAGATACCTGAAACCGTTTTAGATGGTGTCTACAGGGAATTTTTGACCGAGCCTACGAGCTCGGATACCCCACATTAAATTCGGCCTTGTGCCATATCTAACCGCGTGGGACAGTTGGTAGATATCCTGCAGTTGGAGATTCATTGTGGAATTCACTTGACTTACTTGTAGCAGTTGACTATTTATTCTACGCGCCGCTGGCGAATCTTATATGTGTTGTTCTTGTCCTAAGTATTATCGTTCATTACCAACCTTCATGTGATTATTCTATTCACTAACCTTCTCTAGGTTACAGCATAAATAGAATTATATTTTTTTGAATTGCATAAATATGTTAGCTCCCTCATTGAATAAAAATGTACATGCGATATGTGTGTGTAAGTATATATACATATATTTTCATATATATATATATATATATATATATATATATATATATATATATATATATATATATGTGTGTGTGTGTGTGTGTGTGTGTGTGTGTGTGCAATTTAGACAAGTTTTGTCTACTTAATTTTAATAGGATCCTCTCATAATTACGAACAAGTTTCTTAGTATCTTTATTAAAGGAAGAAATGAAATTACCATGTTGAGTACTTTCGACATTAGCACAATGTCATCATCCGGGTCTTGTTTTTACTAAGACTAAAAATTGTTGTTTATCATTTTTATAAGACAAAAATGTGTTCATTTGAAAATTATTTTTTATGTGTGAAGTAAAAGACACTGAGTTTATATATTGTATAATTCAAATTTTATCATGTAGCTACACGTGCAAACATAAAGGGAGGTAAGTAAGTCACTATGATGTCTAAGTATTTTAAAAATGAAAAACTATAAGTAAAAACCTAGATATTTTAAACTATCTACTGTAAACATTTTAAAACATTTGTGCAGTATTAATAATTAATTTTATTAATTGTTGGTTTCAATTTTTTAATATAGATAGTTTCAAGAATTTTTAATTCATGTTTATTATTTTCTTGAAGCAGTCTATATTAAAAAAATGAAACCAACCCTTAATATAATTAATTATGAATACTGTTTAAAAAGTTTAAAATTTCAGCCCTTTAGGCTCAAGTTACCTCACTTTAGTCCCATGACGTTATGAAGGACGAAATGCGTGATATGAAAAGTATTTTTTCCAATTTGTCATTCATTTTCTTAACATATAATTAGCTCCAGAAAGAAATATTTACGCATGGCTAGTTGTATGTTGCATGCTCAAGAGTAAGAAATCCTAAGAATTTATTTTTCGCTGTTAAAAAGTTAAAAAAAGAAATTTTCTTAAAAAAAAATTTGTTTATCATGAAGTCTTATAAAATTAAATTAAATTAAAGAAATTATTAAATCGCGAAATAGGGTTTTTGTCAAAGTATGTTTTTAAATCAGATTATTCAAATTTCATCGATTGGTTTGCAAAATTGAATGAAACGTTAAGTTTGAAGATCTCGACAAAAAGGTTAGCGATAACTTCAACAAGACTAAATACTGTGAGGATTTCAACACGCGTCAGCAACAATTCATATACAGCAATTCTAGTACATTAAAACATACAAGTTTGTAAAAAGGTATCTTGTCTTAAGAAAAACTGTTTTACTGATAATCAGCACATCAAAACAGATAAAACGTTGCCAGCGTCTTGTCGCGTTGATTACCAGTACAACCATTTATCTCAAGAAAAGCGACGTTTGTAGGAAGACTTGTATTTTTGGCAATGAAGAGTTCCTTTTTAGAAAAATTGTTGTGGGGTTGCCTCGTTTTTTGTGAGTTTTATGTAGTTCTTCTAATCGGATTTTTCGGAGGTGTTTATCAGTCACTATTGTACAAATTCTACGTGCTATGGAATAGGGGATGGATTTTAGGCAGCTTTTTGGGTGATGGCTTCATTGCCAATTCAAGAAAGACATTCGGATTACTAACACAAACACAGAGAATGTCTCATATCGAGAATATTTAACTTTGAAAAACATAAGGAAAAAATTAATTATTTTTAATAATATGTGGAAATCTCCGCTTTTACCTGAAGACGGACACGAGACCAGAAACACGTGTAGTAAAATTATGGAAAATAAAGCATAATATTTTTTTCTAAAAAAAACACATTACAACCAAAAACGTTTGCGGCACCTCTCTTCTCTTCTTTTTAATAAATATATATAGATATAGATATCGATCTCTAACGATTAAAATGTGCATTATATATATTAAATCGATAGAGAACCTCAAGGCGGTGTAATAGTTAGCAAGCTTGTCTCGCTAGAACAATTACGACTTAGTAGTGAGTTCGATCCTCACTGAGTGTCCCTTAGTTTCGGCCTTGTGCCACATCTAAGCTACGCTTGGAAAATCTCTATATTAAATCGATAATTACGCTTTCACACACACACACACACACACACACACACACACACACACAGACATATATATATATATATATATATATATATATATATATATATATTGATCTCTAACGATTAAAAGAATCCATTTGCTGTCGGGCGAGTTCCCAAGCAACGACATTCACACCCAAAACTTCCGTGTATGGTGATCACATAAAGCGTGCACCGTGAATAATTTGCTATTACTTAAAATGCACACACGATCGTGTGCATACGCATGCATGTGAACGCACTCGCGCGCACACGCACGTGCTGTCGCACACGTACACACTCGCTTTAATTTACATGCCTACATGCGTATGCAAATATACATGCGAGAAAGGATCGATAAGTCCATAGTCTAACAGACGCAACGTTAGCTACATTTTGATTTGAAATTTCCACTGGATAACCTCTGTCCATAGTATTCATCACTGAATTAAGTGCATTGACAAGGAAGTAGATTACGCTAAAAAATCAATATTTGTTGTATTAAATAAATATTTTTTCCATAAGACCCTAGACATATTGATGATTATATACTCGTACATACGAAGTGCTACTAATAACATGAAATTATAACAGAATATAGTGCAAGCAGTTGTCGTGTTAAGTGTCAGATTAAGTTTTCTTTTTATTATGGTCAAATTCCTGGAAGATTTGCACATATAAATACGTCCATAATTATATTTGTGCAGTTTTCTTTAAATGTATCAGAGTGAATGAGAAAAGCTATTTTAACGACAATATCTTTTCATATTCTTAGCTTTCTAAAAACCGTGCTTCAAATGGTATAGTAATTTTTCTGTCGTTCAAGCTCTTTCGAAAATTCAAATATTATCATCAATGTTTACAGATTTTGTTCATCAGCTGATATATAAACTTACAATACTTTCTGATGATGGCAGTGGAGTCAGCTGTACGTTCTTACCTTTTAGCTGAGTATCATGTCCACAAAATGACGACATTCAGCCCATCACATCAAAATATGGAGAGTGGGTCTCAATTATTAGGAAACCCTAATTACATAATATAAAGACGTGTTATTAAAAGAAAGAAACCGCACAAAGATTGATATTTAGATTCTTATTCTACGTGCCGTGTCTCTTCAAGACTTGGGCGATCATGGCTCTCCACAACTTCATGTATTTTTTTTAACTCTGAGTAAGATTTGTCTTTTCGGTATCACTTCTAGCCTCAGTTCTGCCAACCATTTACACAAGCACATTCTTCTTCTTCTTCTTCTTCTTTAAGCCGTAACCCTTCAGGACTTGGACGATCATGGCTCTCCACAATTTCCGATATTAGAGCTAGAAAAACATCTTACTCAAAGATTTATCTTTTTGCTATTCCTCCTAGCCTAGGTTCTGCCAACCATTTACACATGTTCATTTTTATTCTTGTGTACCAAACCTTTGTGCCACACCGTGTAGAAGGTTTTCGAGATATCTGATGTTATGGTTCTTGCGGTATGCGTGTCGTCAAGATTTCATTAATTCGGCGTGTAATGGTAGTTAGGACGTCAGCAATGTATTGGGCTGATCATAGTGATCGTCGACCAAGAGGTTGTTCCTATCCAGGCGCTCGACGACCTTCTTTTTGATTAAGGCCTCAAAAAGCTTATTGATGATACTGAGGAAACTAATGGGTCTATTCTAGGAATGGGGTCGATTGCCAGCGTTCTTGAAGACCGGGCATACGATTGCCAACTTCCACTTGCTAGAGAAAGATTTCTCCTTCAAGCAGCGATTAAATAACTTTGCTAGAATAATTCTGGGCTGATATTCTTAAGGACGTCCACTGGAATTTTTTTCTGGGCCACTGGCTTTTTGGGGGTCGAGTCTTTTGATAAATCTAGAGATATATTAAATATTAGAGATATATTAATATTAAATGTAGAAATATTAAAAATGTAGAAGACCGACTACTGCTGTAACGATAAATTAACTACGCGAGATTTTTGCAAGGTTCAGTGTTCCTGACTCTTTAGTTTCAGAAAATGGGACTCAATTCACGTCTAGTTTTTTTGCAAATCATTAGCAATGAAACATTTTAGAACTCCCCCTTATCACCCAAGATCAAATGGACAAGCGGAACGATTTGTCGATACGTTTAAAAGGGCACTAAAATGTCGGATTGACAGGAGTCAGATGATGTAATGATTCAGCAATTTCTGAGTATTTACAGAATAGCACCAAATCTGAACGCCGTGTCTGGAATGTCGACTGCAGAGTTGACGTTCGCCAGGAAGATTAAGTCCTTTTTCAATAAGTTATTACCAGAACGCAAGGCAAGAACATCAAGAAATATTAGGTTGGTGCAAAAATAATTTCGGTTTTTAACATATGTTACTATGTGAGAAAACGAAATTATTTTTGCACCAAACCTAATAACAATACAAGTAGATACTTCAAACCTGGAGATAAGGTATTTTTTAACGTGGAAAGGAATTCTGGAAAGATCGTGTTATAAAAAAAAATGGATCGGCAAAATGACATACATGATACAGGGACAAAGATGGGATCATAAGCGACACCTTAATCAGTTAAAACGTACATTCACTGATTTAAAAAGTCCCCGAAAACAAGTACCAATGAAAATTCTGTATGACACGCTTAACGTACCCACCCGATCAGAAATTGTTGAACCAAGGGTTTATGTTAAAAGAAAAAGAATGCCAACAGAATTTCTAACTATTGAACCGAAGCTGGAGAAGTATGGACTCCAGGGGATGTCATTCTCAAAGGGGAGGTGTTATATAGAAATAAAGTGTCGATGCCAACACCAGAAAGCAAACACAAGGAATCCCATTTTGAATAAGTAGATCACGTGGTGGTAAATAAAATGTATATATGGGAATCAGTGTGGTGTCTAATTGTTCACTATACGAATCACTATATAGATCACTATTCGGTGGTTACTGTTCGAGCGAGTATTATCGAGCAAGTACTATTAGCGCGAGTGTTATTCGAAGGCGTCTGACACTATTGTTCAACGGCGTTACTATAGTTGTATCTGCGATTACAAAGTCTCTACTACAACGAGAATTACGAAAGTGAGAACGAGTATTCGTTGACATTACAAAAGTGGTAACGAGTGTTCGTTGACGTCACAAAGATGTTGAAGAGGGGATGGCTTTTGTCATCTAATATTGAGTTTGAGGCAAAGAGCTTCGTCTTGTCTGTCGAGGATATGACCTCGCAGCTATTTATAATAGTCGGCAAAGCCGTTTTGCCTCCGTTTATAATTTAGTTGGTTATCTTCCAGAATTCGCAAGATCCAATTTTTTTTTCAACCTTGGCCTTGACAGATCGCGCTTTTCCAGGACTCACAGCGATTTGCGGGCGGTTCTGAAGGAAGTAAGGGCCACACTACACCGCTCCTTGCCATAAATTTTGAAGTAGTGGTTCCGGTAAGCATTTAGGGGTGAACAAGGGAACCAGTTTGAAGAAGGTTGTTTTCATCATGGAGGACCGAAAGCAGTCCCAGTCTGCCTCCGCATAGCGAAAAACTGTTCTATGGAACGGTAAATCAGATGATGTTATTGATTTGAAGTCATGGGGTGGCTTCTTCAATGATCTGGGTTAATTCATATGCGATTGAGAAGTCTCTGCAATATCTGCCTTCCTTCTCGGCATTGTTAGAGAGGAACAACCACCCATTGTAGTGTACATTGAAGTCACTGCATATGTGGAAGTTGGCCGAGAGAAATTCGGCGAGGATTTGTCAATTCTGCCTGATATTCGATTAAAGATTACCGACTTTTCATCCAGGGGACGATACAAGGCAAAGACGAATCTGGCACTATGGATAAATGCCATACGGAAACACACCAACAGAAGATCAGGGGCCTTGTTTTTTGCGTCCCTGTCATAATTGTTTTTTTTCTTCTCGCACTTCTCGTTTGTGCAATTATCTTCTGCCTTTCTGTTTTCCTGTCGAATACGATATTAAAAAATTTAAATGCAACGTCAGTCGATATCCTACCATCTTGAATCTTGTTTTTTGTTGTACACCCTTTTTGTTTCTCTCTCAGTAAACCCTTGAATCCTAGTTGATTTTTTTCACCTTGCTTGGGGGTGAAGGGGTTAAAAGGAAATGAAATAAAATAAAAATAAAAACGAACTTCAGTGCACCAAATTTAAAACTGCATTGATTTTTCTCATTCCAAATGATAACCGTATTGATAAAGTAAAAAAAAAAAAAGAAGTTTTTTCTGATCCAGAAAATAACGAATCTAGATTAATGGTCAATTGAATGACGTAAGAAGCAAACCTCCTGACCAGACCACTGACCAGATACTTTGATGAACGATAAAGCACAGAAATAGCTTATTTATTTTGGCCACCAATCGATATTCGATTATTGGTGACAGCCTGCATAAGTGATATTTTTAAGGATTTACATGGTAAATGTTAATGTAGTTCATTTTCTTTCTTTTTGTCTTTCTTTTTTCTTAAATAATTTAATCATTTAGTTGACTAATTCATTTCTTTCTCATTTTTTTTTATCTAAGTCATCTTTCTTGATTCTAAATTTGATTTCGTTTTGATTTTTGCATTTTTAAGCGTAATCTTTCTTTCCTTCTTTCTCTTTTTAATAAATTAGTATTTACATTTTCTGGTTTTTGATTAGTAGTTTACATTCTATTTTAAAGTGACTTCTTCTTTATCTCCGTTTTTTCTTCTGTCTATTTATCTTCTTATTTTACGCATTTTCTTTCTTTCTTTCTTTCTTCTATTAGTGCCTTTTTTTTATTTGCTTCGTTCTTTCGTTCTTTGTCGTCTTTTTTAGTTGCTTATTTCTTTCTATTTTCTTTCTTTCTGTTTTATTTACATTTTTTTCTTCTATTCTTGTTTTTCCTTTATCTTTTTCTGTGTTCCCTGTATCAAGTGATCATAAATTATAAACAATTCATATTTCACTCTGTTTCTGGATACACTGTTTCCCACTACTTGTAAAATCTGCAATATTGCTTTAATTATTCTACTTTATTCAAATTTCTTCTTCTTCTTCTTCTTCTTCTTCTTCTTCTTATTATTATTATTATTATTATTATTATTGACCATCCTTCGTGTACTTGTATGATGACACAAGTTGTCTGTTGTTTGTTGCAAAAGATTCACTGACAACAAATCCCAAAATAAATGAATAAATAAAAATTGGAAAAAAATTCCATATCATTCTAAGTATTCTCGCAGACTCTTGCACTTTCAGGGCCCCGTTTAATCTCGGTTCTTCTTCCGAATCTTCAATATTGTCTCTACTGTCTTTGATATGATTACACATGCGCAAAATATCATGGGCATGGCCTTAACACTAATATATCAAAACTTTATAAGTTTTCGGGTAAGTTCCTAGTATTTTTTTAAATTTTTCACTTTTTTTTTCACCGTTGTGAGCTACTGCTGCAGTCACGTCTAAAATCAGTCAAATTTTCTTTTTATTGTTTGCATCTATCAGATCCGGTCTTTTCGTGATGACTGTACAAATGGATCTCAAAATTCCCGAGTATTTTCCTTTTTTTTTTTTTTTTTTTTTTACTTCTGCGATAGCCTCTGGATTGTGCTGACATTATTTGTTTACATGGTCGAACACACGGTTTGCATTGTTTTCAGTGTATAGGTGTTCTTACCCTGTCATGCATATTACTTTTGATTAAAGTTGCTGCATTCTCTCAGGAATAATCCCGCACTCTCCTTAGTACCCCAATCAGCAGTGCTGTCATCAGAATGCTTTCGATTCTTCCTCGAATGTTTATTTCTTACCAATTTGTTTATTGTAGACTCTTTGGGATCGCCCCAAGTACTCCAACAACGATAGGAACAACTGTCATCTTCAGAAAGGTAACACCTCACAAAAAAGGAGCCACCTTCCAGGTTGATATTTGCAGACTTTAGTGTAAACATGATTCATGTTTACCTAAGAACTTAAGTATAAGCCCGTCCATTATTTACCTACAGTCTCAAGTACAAACCAAAGTGTATGTATAACACAAGTATAAACACAAGCAATATTTATCTATAGACTCAAGTATAAAACCGACCAATATTTGCCTAGAGACCCAATTACGAAATTTGCCAGTTTAATTGAAGGAATGACAACAGTGTGTCACTGAGATAATGAGTCAGCAAACCATTTATGCTCGATAAATCTTCCAAATTTCGCTTTCTTGAGACGCAGACCAGATGAATCATTTGTTGCCGAGCAGTAGAGGAAGTGGTACGTGGCCATGAAAATCAGTGAAAGGAATGTAGAGTAAGTTTTGCGTGAAGATTTGTAAAAGTACTAAAGAAACGTTAGTTCTGTTAAAAGAGTTTGAAGTGGACATGCTAAGAAGAAATCAGCTGTTCTTGAGTAGTACAGCCAGTTCAAAGAAGGGCGACAGGGTGTTCACGATGACGCAAAAAGTAGGCATACAAAAACTCACCGGACGCAAATGTGGACAGAGTGTGGTCCTTGATGTACTCTGATCGGAGTTTAAGTGTTTGTCTGATAGCAAAAGAAATGAATTTGAATAGAAATTAAAGAGCGGAAGATTCTAGCAGAGGACATGGTAATAAGAAACATAATGCCATTCGTCCGTACATTGAATATTGCTGCCATACCTGGTGCTCTTGCTATATGTCTCAAGATCTTCGACAAAATACTAAGAAGGGTCTGTAATATTATTCGTCCTAACCTGACGTCCTGACTTCTGCCACTATCCAAACCACCATGATGTGGCTTCCCTCTGCCTTTTCTATAAATAGCAATCGTTCTAATGGGCTTTCCTCCTTGACTGCATGTATTTAAGCGTCCTAATTGATTGACGATTATGTCCTCAGCTGTAAACAGTCATATTTTCAGGTTCACACGACGACGCATAAATGCACTATTAGTCTTGCTCAGCGGATAGGTTTCTGATGTTCTTGGGAAGAAAAAGTCACACTTTTAGCTTGAAAAATGTCGCAATCTTTCTTGTGCGCAAAAACACGCAAGTCTCCTTTTAAGCTATCGTAACCTGGCATCTCGACTTCAGCCGCTTTCCCACCGCCGTAACTGGCTTCCCTCTGACTATTCCATAAATATTTTCATGGATATTGTTCTAATGAGCTCTCCTCCTTGGTGCCTCGACTTCATGAATTTACTGGGTTGGCAATTAGGTCTTATCGTTTTACTATTGAAATAGCAAAATGTGACCGTAAGTTATATTCTAATAGTTTTTTTTTTTCACACTTCTTGATTGTGAAAATTTTTTCGACTTTTTTTTACTTCTCTGCCACCCACATTCTTCAAAAATTTAAATACAACAACAATCGCAATCATTTGTATTCTTGAAACATTTTCTTTTATTGTCCTTTCTCCTCACTAAAGTCTTCTAGTTCTCTTTTCCTTCCCAGTGTCTTAGTGGCGTTATCGCCTTGCTTTGGGTGAAATTATTAAAGAGTGCAAACGCTGGTTCACTAAAATCAGGGATTAAGTGCACGACTGATAAAAGAAGTAATTGATTTGAATGGAATAACAGTAAATTAAAAAAAAAAGATCCATTAGAAGGTTGTTAATCATGTTCTTAAATATCCTCATCAGATCCAGACTTTCATATGGATGTCACTCGTAGCACGAAACCCATTCAGAAATATCTAAACTCTCAGCCGTATACAACCGCTTCCTAAGATCAATGGTTAAAAACAGTTTTGAGCGAGTAAAGCTTGAGTGTCTTGGCAAAGAGCATCCTTCTTTGAACATCATGAAATGGCGCTACAGAATCATAAACAAAGATCTGCACCAAATAACAAAAGCCCCATCACTTGAGGACTACCAACAGCGGCAACAACCAAAATGGATAGCATATGTAACTCAAAGAGAAAATAATGACATAATCAAAATGTTGACATTCCACACCACATCAAACAAAAGATTAGGAAGGAAATTCATTATTAATAATGGAAAGTGTGATAACAGCTACTGGAATTGGCAAACCTATTTTTTTATAACAGTTTTTTTTTTAAGAGAAAGATTTTATAAATTTCACCCTAAAACAGTACTGACTGCTCGGTCAATGAATGCTAAATGTTTCCTCATAGGGAGGCGGCTAATATTACCATTATCGTTACTACATTACAAAATGATCAACATACAGAAGCCAAAACAAAATATGTTCATACTCCCATAAATAGCCGATAAATTGTATTCAATCATTTATTTTTCAAAACATATTTGTTCGTATACTGTAATTAATTAACATTCCAGATTGCAAATATAAAAAGTGTTTTTTTTATTTTTATTTTAAGAAATAACGTGGTATGAACATACTTGTTTTGGCTTCTGCAGGGGGGGGGGTAAATTTATGTTTAATTCTATCACTTTTTGTTCTTCCTTAGACTTGTATTTGAGCCAATGGCTCACTGTTCTTAATTTATGATTATTAAACCGTAATACTTTCATAATGTCGTAAGAATGTTTTTTTTATAGAAGCCTGCGACTCCAGAGGACTGACAAGAAAAGTAATGATCATTAATTTTATTGATGGTATGAAGTATAAACATTAACTATTCGGATGTTAATTGATTTTTTGGTAAACTTCGCAGTGGATGAAGAGGTTGCAGGTTTTAAGACTGAAGGTCATCGGAATAGGTCGACAAGTATTCATGGCCAAACAGCGGTTTTCTGAACAGTGGTCAGTACATTACTATTTGTCTTACCTCGCTATACCAGTGTCAAAACTTACAACTATAAATATTAATAGACATTCGCTGAAAAAACAGCCAAGAGGCTTTTTCAAAATATATACATTTCTTTCTTTCTTTCTTTCTTTCTTTCTTTCTTTCTTTCTTTCTTTCTTTCTTTCTTTTACTTTCGTTTCTTTCTTTTGATTTTCCATCCATTTCTTTCTTTTTTCCTTCTTTCTTTTCTTTTCCTTTCTTTCTTTTGATTTTCCATTCATTCCTTTCTTCCTCCCTTCTTTCCTTTCTTTCTTTCTTTCTTTCTTTCTTTCCTTCTTTTGATTTTCCATACATTCTTTCTTTCTTTTGATTTTCCATACATTCTTTCTTTCTTTCTTTTGATTCCACATTCTTTCGTTCTTTCTTTCTTTCTTTCTTTCTTTCTTTCTTTCTTTCTTTCTTCTATTAGTGCCTTTTTTATTTACTTCTTTCAGTTTTTCTTTTATTCTTTCTTTCTTTCTTTCGATTTTCCATATATTTCTTTCTTTCTTTCTTTCTTTATTTCTTTCTTTCTTTCTTTCTTTCTTTCTTTCTTTCTTTCTTTCTTTCTTTCTTTCTAATTCATTATGGTATACAGTATAAATCATATTTATTTATATATTTCCCACTGGAACTGGCCACCTGAATACATTTTTGCCCAGAGCTTGTTTTTAACGCATCATCTTTTTTAATTATAAAACTTTATGCAAATGTTCTTACATTATTATTATTATCATTATTATAACAACGCTGTTGAAAAGAGCACAATTTAAGGAAAGAAATGACACCGTGTTTAAAAATGATTAACGATATTTCGGCAGTATGTCTGTCTTTTTCAAGTTATGTTTAAAAATTGCATTCTAGTATAATATTATAAAAAATTACAATTCTTGCACAAATATCGTTTGTTGTCAGAAAAAAAATCGGTTGTATTGGTAATCAACGTGACGAAGCGAACGAGACGCAGCCAGCCTGAATGAAATGCAAGTGAAACGTGCTTAACATGATGGTGATCGTGCTCATCTTGAAATTTTCTGTTAGCTGATTAGTTAGCTTTGTCGCGTTGATTACCAGTACAACCATTTTCTCATAACAAGCGACGTTTGTACAAAGACTTCTCTTTCTTAAAAATATTTTTTTTATACTTGTATGCACTTTTTAAACATAACTTGTCGAAATATTACTAAACATTGTCAAATAGTGCGACTTTTCTTTTCTTAATTTGCGCTCTTCTCTAAGTGTTGTAAAATATTGGAAGAGTTACGCCAATCATATTATTATTATTATTATTATTATTATTATTATTATTATTTTCTTTGATTTCTGTTGTATACATATTTCTTTCTGGGTCCCAACCAGAGACCTAAGGTCCGAAATGGCTTCATGATATTTTCCACTGATTATTTTTGTAAAAATCAAACAAACAAACAAAAAACAAAAAAAAAACAACAACAAAAAAAAACAAGATCAGATCACACACATTTTACATAGAAAAAGCTCTTCGTAATTTGTGAACTGCACTTGCGAGTTCATTGTATTTCTTTAAGTCATGGGCTACCAGGAATCCTTCCAATCAATCCAAGAGCTCCAACTACAACTGGAATTATTGATGTCCTCATTTTTTTTAGATTTCCTTTAAAAGATCCTTGTATTTTGATAGCTTTTTGAAAATCATGTCATTATAGAAAACATATTCTGTTTTTTTTTTGGGGGGGGTCTTTAATGGGCAATTAGCTTTGATAGTTCTGTCTGTGTGTATTGTAAATTGCCATAAAAATTGTTACCGGATCTGGGTGATGTTCATACCAGTTTCTTGCCTTTTCCGTCCCGTAAAATTTGCATATTTTCGAGTGCAGATATTGTCCCACCCTGTCATGGCGACTTTATATTCGCTGGATGCTAATACCCTGAAACTTATTACAAGATGGTCAATTGTTTCTAGATATTCATCACAGAATCTGCATTTCTGGCTAACACAATATTTCAGTAAGTGAACGTGAAAATTTTGTAAGCATTGGTTCTGTGCAGTATGAATAAAACCTTCACTACATAAGCACTGATGGGTGGGGATTGTCTACGTCAGCTTGCTTGGTACGGGCAGTGTGTTGGACATGAAAATGTTTATCTCGCCATCGTCACTGCATTTGGTGCATTGCATTTGCTTTTGCCTTCTTTTTTAGGCTCTTTACCGCTGCGGTAGATGGATTTTGGTTTACTTGCTCTTTTTCATTTACTTTAAATTCTCGTTTGAATCTACTGTCTTCCTTTATTACTAAATAAAGATTCTTATTTCTTTGATGTTCTTTGATACAGATCATCATCCAGTCTTCTGTAGTTTCTATGTATGAAGACCAGTTGTTGTGGATGTGTAAGACAGTTCTAGTTGAACTAATCCTCTGCCTCCTCTGGATCTGGACACATACAGAAAATCAACATCAGCCTTAGAATGATGCATGCAGAGGCAAGTGAGAAGCTTTCTGGCTTCGACATCCATTCACTTAATGTCAGCTATGATCCAATTAAGGATGTTGAAACTGTATTGCATCAGAAGGACACCCAAAGTATACATGGTTGATATTCTGTTTTGTGAATTCAACTCGGTATCCATTATTATTATTATTATTATTATTATTATTATTATTATTATTATTATTTCATGTACTTTTATGATCACACCAGGTTGGTTGCTTTCAAAATATTCCCTGACAGAAAATGTAAAAACAAAATAAGTAAATCCATCACCTTTCTTAGTATTATTGTAAAGCTATGTACTTCTGTGGCCTGAATATTCTCGATTCTTACTGTTTTTGGCATGGTTCCAATATCATAAGAACTATCCACAACGCTAACATTAAAAAACGTATTCAGTTCCAGGGAGAGGCCCTGGCATTTTTTTGGTGGGGTGGGGGTTTTTCACTTTCGTCTCTGTGGTCTGCTACCATAGAGTCTCATCTAAAATCCAGCAGACTTTAATGTCCGTGTATCTGGCAAACTATTGCACATGTATAATGATTAAAAGACAAAAATCTCGATTCATAGATGAGTTATACTTTTGCAAAGTATTTTGAAATATATATGCACGCATGCATTTGTTCGGCTTGGAATGCCACCCAAATTGATGTTGATGATTGCATTAGTAACATTTAGGGATTTTAGAGTTCATGACTGCGAATTTTTTTTTTTTTTGTCATTGAAATGGTGATGTGCTTGTCTGAAATAAATCTATTGCTGCCCGCTCGTTATATTCCAAGAAATCATTTTCTGATAAACATAGACTTTCTTTTTATAGATTTAGTTGTTTTGCAAAAAAAAAAAAAAATGTCATTATTTTGCAATAATAATATCTTACGATTTTTTCAGCCAATTTAGCACTAACTTGTAAAATTTAGGTTACTTGAATCTGTCTTACAATTAACCTTTTAAGTTGAGCACTATAACCACTGTTAACTGTCATAGTGTCATAATGATAATAGAGCTAATGACAACAAGTGCTTATTATCATTATTATTATTATTATTATTATTATTATTATTATTAGTAGTAGTAGTAGTAGTAGTAGTAGTAATAGTAGTAGCGGTAGTAGAAGTAAGAGGATTATTTTACAGATCCCGTTGTTGGTTCACTTATATACATAAGCGGCCCAATATCTGTAATGCCTTAAGGGGCTTTTAACTGCGGGGCACTTCCTGATAAGATGGCAGCAACAAAACACGTATATTAATACACACGAATCTTGGAGTTATTTCTGCTTAACATGGTGTCAGAGGGACGGACTGGACGATAAACTGAGTGAGTACTACTTTGTTTAAAACAACAAAAAATGATGTCAATCAACCCACCCCAAAGTTTTGACTGGACAGTAAGAAATTTGCACAAAGCCTTTAACGAGTGGCTTGAAGAAGTGAACCTTTTTTTTGAATTTCAGAAATTTGAAGGGGAGGGTATAGATAGTACCGCTAAAGCTGCAAATGTTGAAAAGAAGAAAAGGAGTTTGTTTATATACCTTTTAGGAAAAAAGGGCCAACAAATATACAAAACCCTTACAATTAAGAATGCGAAAGGAGAAACGATTGAAAATGACGACGAAAAAAACACTCGAAATGGTTATCGAAGCATTTAAGGACTACTGCAAATCGATGAAAACATTGACTGTAGACAGAGTGGAATTCCTACGGAAAGAACAAAGTGAAAATGAAAGCTTTGAGGACTATTTGTTAAATTTGAAATCGAGTTCTGAAGATTGTGAATGGAATAACGTCACTGAGAACGATATGATAAAATTACAAATAATAAAAGGAATATACGATAAAAAAACACGAGAAATTCTCCTGAGGGAACCAGATTTAACCCTGACCCAGTGTATTGATCGATGCAGAGCTGCAGAACAAAGTAAAATCCAGTCACAAAAAATTGAGAAATACGACAAATTAAATGTTGAGGACGACACATACGAGAAAGATATCAATGCAACTGGAAGAGAGAAAAAAAGCAATATGATTGCATTTATTGTCAGAGAAGACATGTAAAAGGGATAAGAAACTGTCCACCTTATGGTCAAGAATGTTTTAGATGCAAAAGAAAAAACATTTTGCCACATCAAGAATTTGCAAGGGTAACTACAAAGTGAGCAAAGAGTTAATGAATGTTTTCACTTTGAGGTGGAGACAACTCATAAGGTTCATGCTAATGTAAAATTAAACTGGAAGCCAATTAAATTCATGATAGATTCCGGAGCAACTGTAAATGTAATTCCTGCAACATTCGTTAAGGACAACAAAATGGAGCACTTACTAACAAAAAGGTAAGAAACTTGATATTTCAGTATATGGAAGGAAAAGGGTTAGAACCAAAGGAATAATGAGTGTAGAACTTATCAACCCTGTCAACAGAAGAAAAGTGACAGCCTCAGTCATGGTTGTGAATGAGAAGGTAATTTTAAGCTGTAGTCTTTGCCAAAAACTAAATTTAATACGGTTCAACGTAGATCAGTTTGACTCGACAGTTTCAGCTGTAGAATGCTCAAAGAACAAGCCCTGAAAGACATCAAAAAATTAGATATTGATGATTCCATCAAAGGGATTTTACTAGAATACCCAGACGTTTTTGAAGAGAGATTTGGTGAATTTGAAGGTGAATTAACACTCCAAATAGAGCCAGGCACAGTTCCTATACAACAACCCATAAGAGGTGCGCCATTTGCACTGGAAAACCAATTTAAACAGGAACTAGAAAAATGATGAGGGACAATATAATTGAGAAACTGGAAGGACCTAGCTCATGGCTCAACAGCTATGTGATTGAAAGAAAACACAGCGGAAAACTTCGGATATGTTTAGACCCCAAACCATTAAACAAGGCACTGATTAACAACTACCACTGCCAGGTACCAAGCTTGGAATCCATCACACACAGGTTTGCAAATAAAAACGCAATAAAATTTAGTAAATTGGACGTAAGAAGTAGATACTGGCATTGCAAGCTGAACGACAAGGCAAGAGAACTGACCGCCTTCGGCACGCCTCAGGGCAATTATCGATACAAAAGATTACCCATGGGTATCACACCAGCCAGCAAGGCATTCCAAACAAAAATGATCGAACAATTCCTAGGGATAAATGGGGTTAGCATTATTCAAGATGACTGTCTGGTTGAGGGATTCGGAAACAACTCAGACCAAGCCATCAATAACCACAACCAGAACTTGCGAGCATACTTGCAAAGATGCAGAGAAAGAAACATTAAAATTAACCTTAACAAATGCAAATTCCTCGCAGAGGAAGTTACCTACATGGGTCATACACTGACTAACACGGGCTTGAAGCCCGATGAAGAAAAAATACGGGCAATCACAGAATTCCCAGCACCTCGCGATCTGCATCATCTAAGGCGCTTCATAGGAATGGTTAAATACCTCTCGAAATTTGATCACTCACTGACGACAAAATGTGAACCTTTAAACAGGCTAACACAGAAGGACCAGATTTTCCAATGGGCGGAGGTGCAACAAAGAGCATTCGAAGACATAAAGAAAGCTATAGCAAACACACCTATCTTGGCTTACTACGACTTAGAAAAGCCAGTCACGATACAAGACTGACATGTCTGATGTAGGTGTAGGTGTGTCCTCCTGCAGAATGAGAAACCAGTGTCATACGCGTCAAGGGTGTGGAACGACTATGAAAAAAACTACGCACCAATTGAAAAAGAGATGAGAGCCGTTGTGTTTGGACTACACAAATTTAGCGACTATTGTTACGGAAGACATGCAACAATAGAGTCAGATCACAAACCATTAGAAGCAATTAGCAACAAGCCTCTAAGCGAAGTACCAAAAAGACTGTTAAGAATGATGCTTTCAATACAAAATTTTGATTACAAAATAGCATACAAAAAGGGCAGTGACATAATTATTGCTGATGCTCTTTCACGAGCCCCAGTAGAGGATGACAAGTTTCAGTTTAATTTCAGTGAAGTGAATCTATTAGAATTCCTTGCTGTAAGTAAACAGTCGAGAAACAGACGAATCAGTGCCACCAAAGAAGATAGGGATCTACAGAAGCTCATAAAACTAATTAAACAAGGCTTCCCAATGCGATATAAAACCCTTGAACCTCAGTCTTTGTACCTGCCTCAATGAGAAATGACATGAAGAAGAAGGCACATACAAGCCATTTAGCTGTTGAAAGTAACATGAGACGTGCCCTAGACACAATTTTCTGGCCTGGAATGAGGCACGAACTACAGGAATGGTATATCAACTGTGAACAGTGTAGCAGATATTCTGCAAGAAATAGCAAAGAGACGCTAATCACAAGACCAGTGCCGGAATACCCATTCCAACGTATTGGCCTCGATACCATGACACTGGATGGAAGGAAATACCTAGTCTGTGTGGATTATTTCTCCCATTATACCTTGGTTGATCGACTCCAAGGAACATCATCAGGTTGCACAATCAAGCTGATAAAGAAACACTTCATGAGATATGGCGTCCCAGAAGAAGTTGTAAGTGATGGGGGCCCTGAATTTGATAACAAAATGATGAGAGAACTGGCCCATAAATACGGATTTAGATGGAATCCCTGCTCACCAGAGATGCCAAACTCCAATGGAATGGCAGAATCAGCTGTAAAACAAATAAAATGCATCATAAAAAATGTAATAATGAAAACAGCGATCCTTGTCTGGCCATACTAGAATTCACCAACACACCATCAAAATCCACAGGAATGTCCCCAGCGTAGAGATTCTTTGAAAGACAATTGAGATGTGTACTGCCTACGATGAACAAATTTCTATCCCCGTTTATTGCGGAAGAAACAAAAACTAAAATACGAAAGGCAAAACAACAGCAAATGGAAACAAGATGTCACCAACAATGGCAGTGAAGAAAACACCAAACAGCGACAACCAGACATAGCTGAAAGACAACCACGTCTGAAGAGAGTCACTGCAGGCAAGACACCCAACCGATATGGTCAATGGCAACTCACATAAAATAAACACTTCAGACTTTTATATGTATGGGGGATGTTGGTTGACTTATATACATAAGCGGCCCAATATCTGTAATGCCATAAGGGGCTTTTAACTGTGGAGCAGTTCCTGATAAGATGGCAGCAATAAAACACGTATATTAATACACACGAGTCTTGGAGTTATTTCTGCTTAACACCCGTCTGGCCATAATCTTTGATACTGAAGAGCTAATATTTCAATATCAAAGATTATTTCCATTCGGCTATAACGGTATCTGTATAAGGCTACTACTACTACTACTACTGCTACTACTACTACTACTACTCATAATAATAATAATAATAATACTCGAGAGAAAGGATTTCTACAAGCTGATAGAATACTGATTACGAGACTATTGAGGAGACCTGTATTCGCTTGATGTCCAGCGAAAACAATGAATTACTGCTGATTTGAAAACAAATGAACGGAAAGGTAATGAACACTACTCAATGAATGAAAATTCAATGAATACTACATAATGAATGAAAATGTAATAAATACTACACAATGAATGAAAATGTAATGTATACCACACAATGAATACTACTGAATGAAAAATTCAATGACTAATAGTAAAAATAAAAACAAAGTTGCAATATATGTTAAAGACTCTCCTGAAAATCAATATTGGAAATGGAGACCCCTTTTTTGCAATCGAAATCCGACTACTGGCATGATAAATCCACAGCCATCTCAACCACTAAGCAAGCATTGTAAAGATGACAAATTGGCAAAGAGATGGTGTTACTTGTTACAGTTATAATCCATTTGCTTATTTATATGAGCCGTGTGAATGTAAATGGATCATAGCAACCAACCCGTACATCTCCGAATTCCTAACAACACAGAATTGTTTTCAGTAGCCGACAAACCCAACCGTCAGATCGACCAGTTAGAAGTAAAGTTAAGAAAAAAATACTTGCTACTATTAATAATTCTGGATCATTCGCAACTGCTCAACAGACGAATATGTCCTAATGACGGCCAAGGTTTGTTTTAGGCCTTCTGACTTCATTAAGCTTTAAAACAAGTGAAACTTCGTATCACGTTGGGTTGAAAAAAAAAACAACGATTCAGATTGCTGTTTCTTTAATTTCTTTTTTTGTTAATGCAAGGGCTATAGTTATACTAATACTCCATCGACAATCATAAAATACCACTAATAACAGTACGATAATAGTACATTGCATTCTGTGAACGCAATCATAACTCGATGTTTATAATTTCTCAGCTGAGCTTGCATGGATACAAGTTGATTTCATTGACATAAAATTATGCTTCAAATAGGCAATTTATTATGAAGTTATGCCAGTAATACATAAGATAGAAATCAGTTTATTTGATAATGTGAATCTTTCCGTATACGTTATTGCACCGAGGCTGAGGTTAGCCTACCGACAAACGTAACTTAGAATTTAAGGTTTCTTTTTTAGAATTGTAGTATAACCTCCAATTTTTAAGCGTGATTTGTCTAGTTGTTCTTTATTTTATCTTTTCAAGTATATATATATATATATATATATATATATATATATATATATATATATATATATATAGGGGGGGTATATATAATGGAACCCAAAACAAAAGTGAAGATGATGAAGCAAAGTAGTAAAATATATTAAGGACGCGTTTTGCTGGAGAAGCATCGGCTCCTTCAGGTTAAAATGAAAGAAAGACAAAACTGTATGTGATGACAATGTCTTAGGATCTCTAAGGACTTTCTTTCATTTTTAACCCGAGGAAGTCAAAGAGAGCATACGTTTCTCCGGCGAAACGCATCATTAATAAAATTTTACACTTTATCTCAACGCACACACACACACACACATATATATATATATTTGTAGCCTCTGTCTGTTTGTTATCAAACTCCGCTTAGGGTTTTGGAGATAGACTTCCCCATAACCATATATATATATATATATATATATATATATATATATATATATATATATATATATATTGAAGCTATATTACCAAGGTGACTAGGATAAGTATATTTAATTTTAATCAAAGGGAGTCCCCGAGAGGCGCAAACCTCCCACTGAAAAATCTTCCCTTTGATATAAATTAAATTTAAATTTGAACAAGGGAATGACTCCTATCCAAAATATAGAAGGGGAAAGCCAAAAGATGCAGGTCACATCGCTAAGACCATTGAGTAATATTGACATGAAGCATTTTTCTCCATAAATTATAACAATAATTTAAAATCAATCATCCTTTTCTTACAAAACAAATGTGTGACACGCAACAAAGCGCGGGTAATTCGGCCAGTATACATACATACACACACACACACACACACACACACACACACACACATATATATATATATATATATATATATATATGTATATATATATATATATATGAAATATTTTTGCGGTTTCTGGATGTTTCGCCGATGCACGTCATTGGGCATTTTGCACAGTCTATTTTGTATATTCCTGCTTTTATTCTGTTGTTGTTGCTATCTTGTTTGATGTTAATTATATCTCTTATTATTTTAGAGGTGGTGTTGATGAATGTTATGTCAAGTTTTTTTCGATGGTGGCTGTTATGGAGGTAGTGGGTAGGATTATTGATTTGGTTTTCTTATGGTTGTCGGGATTATTCTCATTATTTCTAGATTTTTGTATTTTTTCTTCTGTGGATTTTGTAGCCTTTGCGTTTGGCATTGTACAGGGAATAATCCACGGACACAGAATACAAAAATATGCAAATAATGATAAATGATTTGTAGAAATGCTGATAGGATTTGGCGTTGTATTGAACATAGAAAGGCACATTTTAGATAGTTTGTTAGACATATAGAGGCAAGGTGGAGTAATGGTTAAGTGGCTAGGATTGATGAATCTGTGTGCCGATTCGAATTCTAATCGAGTTCATTACATTCACTTACGCGGGAAATGTATGGATCCATCTCTTCTCCCCTCAACTATGAGGTGAAATAGCAGGACAGACTGACTGCTATAGTCTTGGGTGGCAACCAGTCTAAGAGAAGGAAACTCTGAATTGTTCATTGTAGGTGCACAGATCCTCCGATGGTAGATAAAGCGCACTAGTCCTTCGATGGTAGGCAAAGCACGCAGATCCTTCGATGGCAGGCCGAACGCACTGATCATTCGATGGTAGGCTGAGTGCAGTGATCATTCGATGGTAGGCAAAGCGGGCAGATCCTTCGATGGCAGGCCGAGCGTACTGAACATTCGATGGTAGGCAAAGCGCGCAGATCCTTCGATGGCAGGCCGAGCGCACTGATCATTCGATGGTAGGCAAAGTGCTCAGATCCTCCGATGGTAGACTAAGCTCACAGATACTTCAATGGTAGGCTGAGCACACTGATCAGTCAATAGTAGATGAAGCACACAAATTCTCCGATGGTAGGCAAAGCTCACGCCCTCTATGGTAGGCAAAGCACACAGACATTTTGATGATAAGAAAAACGCACAGATTTTCCGTGGAAATCCAAAGTGCAATGATCTTTCGACAGTAGGCGAAACGCACTGATCCTCCGATGGTAGGCAGAACACGCAGATCCTCCGATTGTAGGTAAGGCGCACAGATCCACGGATGGTAGGCAAAGAATTTCTTGAAATTTTATAAGTTAATATATATATATATATATATATATATATATATATATATGTGTGTGTGTGTGTGTGTGTGTGTGTGTATTAATATATTTAAATGAATTTCTAAAAAGGAAACGGTTAAAATTTATTTCATTTGAATTTCTGAAAGTTTCATTCAACTCTGTCAATTATTTGATTTTTGCAAGAATTTCCAAATAAATGTATTTTTCACCGAAAAAATAGACGCTCAAATTTCACGTACAAATTTATGGTCCTGCACTGACATCAGAAAAACAAAATTTGTAATCAAAATTTCCAAAATTCTAGGATAAAAAAAAATTGTGACATAAAAAAATCCTTTGATCTTTGCCCTTAATAATATCACAAAAATTTCGACGATAAAATGTTTTTATTTTTATTTTAGCGAACTTTTGGCGGTTCCCCTCGTAAATAAAGCCTTTTCTTACTGATTTCTTCATTCTTTACGGCTTATCAAAACATTGCAGGTTATTTAAAGCCAAAAAATATTTTTAGGTTGTAACAATTTTTCAAAAATTGATAATGGTTTAGTGATACAAGTCTTACTAATTAACCCATAGCTAGGAGGAACAGGTGGATTCATACCTCTCCTAAGGGTATTTGCGCGTAAGTGAATGAAACAAATCCAGCGGGATAACAAATTTCTAGCTATCCAAGCTTATAGCATCTGGTATTCACAAGCGGTCACCCATCGTGGTACTAACCAGGCCCGACGTTGCTTGACTTCAGTGCTAGTACTGGAACCGGCGTGTTCAGTTGTTAACAGATGTGTTTTAAAAGTTTTCTAATAGTAACAATAGGTAACAAACTAGAACACAACAAACCAGACATTTGACAAGCTCCATAAATACGCCGACCTCTGGGTTGAAGTTGCCAAAATCAGATGTGTAGATTAATATTGTACCAGTTATCATCGGGCCATTTGAGGTCTATACCACCGAACTTAAAGTTCTACATCGAGAACATAGGGACAAACCCTCGTATCCTACCGCTTCAGAAGTCAGCGTTGCTTGACACTGCAAATAAGCTGTGAAAGGTGCACTCTGAGGGGGTACAACTTGATGGAGAACACATATAAGTCAAGATCTCTATTTGAAAATGAAAACCAAAGAAAATAATAATAATAATAATAATAATAATAATAATAATAATAATGGTAATAATAATGATCATGATGATAATAATAATAATATGAGGTAAAAAGGTAATAATGATTATATCATGATGATAATATAATATATATCATGATGATATAATATAATAATGATATATAAATATAATAATGATATATAAATATAATGATGATATAATAATAATAATAATAATAATAATAATAATAATAATATGAAGGTAAAAATAATAATAATAACAATAATAATAATAGCATGAGGAAGAAGGAGAAACTTGCCTACTAAATGATATGGCTTGCCCAGCGGACTGCAACATAGCAACCAAAGAATTTGAAAAACTATCGAAGCATAAAGACCTAAAAATCGAAATAGAATAAATGTGGAAATTGAAAACAAGAACAGTACCAGTCATAGTAGGTGCGCTTGGAATGATAAAAAAAGGAACACAACAACAGATTGAAAAAAAAATCACTGGAAATCCCAACTTAAGAAAAAAGAGAAAATTTTTTTTTGATAAGTACAGTCCAGACAGTAAGAATAAATTTGTCGATGTAACGCCAGTGATGTTTTCGAAGTTGGAAAAGCAAATCATGAAATGTAGCCATAACAACCCAACGCTACCTGCCTTCGGTCTTCTCGCAGACTTGGTAGGTAACATAGCAGAAATGGAAATATAATAATAATAATAATAATAATAATAATAATAATAATAATAACAACTGGCAATTTACAATACACACAGAACAATCAAAGATAATGGTCAAGACATCGTGATCAAAGACCACAAGAACAGAATGTGTTTTCTTATTGATATGGCAGTCCCTGCAGATTGTAATGTATCTTTGAAGATCTTCAAAGAACTATCGAAATACAGGGGTCTTGAAGTGAAAATCTAAAAAATGTGGCACATGAGGACATCATTAATTCTAGTTGTAGTTGCAGCCCTCGAATTGATTGGAAAAGTGCCAATGGACTCATTGAAGGGATTCCTGGTAGCCCATGCCTTAAAGAAATACAATAATATTGTACTCACAAGAACATCTCACACATCACGAAAAGCTTTCTCAATGTAAAATGTGTGTGATCTTTTTTTTTGTTTCACAAAAAAAGATCAGTGGAAAATATCATTTTTGGTCTTAGGTCTCTGGTTGGGAGCCGGAAGGAGATGTGTATACAACAGAAATCAAAAGAAATAATAATAATAATAATAATAATAATAATAATAAGGTTTCACTTTCTTTTTAACAATAACTTCCTTCCTCTGTTTAGTTGAATCGTTTTTTTATACTTGAAAACCGAGAAGAGTATTTATTTTGGGTGTTTCTTCCTTTCTTTTTTTTTTTTTTTATTAAATTTTCTTCCTTTCAGATACGAAGCTTTCTTTTTAAAACTGCTTGCTCTGTCGTGACAAAGGTTTTTATGTTACGACATCATTCAGGATTCTAATTTATGTCGTGTTGCTTAGACAGATTTGCTTTCCACGAAGTTGGCGAAGATGTGTCAGAGTTAAATCAATAAGAAATAGAAAGGAAGAAAAGAAAAAAAGAAGAAAGAATTATTAATAATGAATAACTAAATAAATAAAAGAGAAAGAAAAAAAGAAAGAAAGAGAGGCATACGAAGATAGAGTGAAGAATAAATAAAAATAAAATAAAATAATTAAGTAAATAAAAAATGAGTGAGTAAATGAATAGATAAATAAATGAAAGAAAGGAAGAAGGAAAGAATAAAGAAAATAAAATAAATAATTAAAGAAGTAAATAATGTATAAATAAATAATAAATAAATGGAGAACAAATGAAGAAAAGAAAGAAAATGAGAAGAAAGAAAGAATGAAAGAAAGAAAAAGGAAGAAAGAAAGAAAGAAAGAAAGAATGAAAGAAAGAAAAAGGAAGAAAGAAAGAAAGAATGAAAGAAAGAAAGAAAAAGGAAGAATCAACAAATAAAGAATAAACAAAAAAGAAGATAATAATAAATAAAGACTAATAAACAATAAATCGTAAACAAAAACGAAAAAGATGTAAAAAGAAAGTAAATAAATATGAAAAAGTAAGCAAGAAAAATATGAAGAAAGAATAAATGAAGATTAAATTAATAAGGGAAAAAGAAAGAAAAAAACAAAGACGCAACGAACAAATAATGAAAGAAACAAAGAAAGAAAGAAAAAAAAGAAAGAAACAAGCAAGCAAACAAACAAATAAAAAAGAATAGAAGACAGATAGAAAAAAGAAACGTATAAATAAAAAAGAAAAATCCAAATAAAGAAGAAAAGAAACAGTGACAGAAAGAAAGAAACCAGCAAACAATTAAATAAATAAATAAAGAAAGAAAGAAATAAAGAAGCACGCAAATAGAAAAGAAAGAAACGAATAAATAAAAAGAAAGAAACAAATAAAGGAAAATGAAAGAAACATTGACAGAAAGAAAGAAACCAACAAAGAATTAAATAAAGAAAAAAAGAAGGAAATAGCGGAAACAAATTGAGATATATTTACAAACTTTACTTTCTTTTTTACCACTTTTCCTGAAAACACGAATTATTTTTCGTTCAATTTATTTTTTAAAGACTTTTCGTTTCGTTTTTCCTGAACTTAAATAAAAAGCAAAATAAATAACACAACCTTAATGAATCCGTATATCAAATTTCAAAATGTCTCTGCCGATATCTGATTTTTATTCTTCCCTTTTCACAAACGTCGACAAATCAACATAAACTGAACGGTCAGCTTGTCGGAAAGACTATACAGGTCGCGCGTTCGTTTTGCAAAGCCATGACTAATAAATTACTTTCTCACCAGATGACCTCCGTGAAGAGACTTTGTATATAAGCTAGATCAGTCTAAGTATCTAAATAAAAACATAAATTACAAATATTTACTAAGACTACATCTTCTTCTATCGGCCGCCCCGTTCAGGATATAGGCAATCATGGCTCTCCACAACTTTCTATCTTTTGTAGCTCTTAGCAATATTTCTTTTGTTGTAACTTCCACTTCCACTCAGGCGCTCACCGACCATCCTTTCCGCAATCCATTCACACAAGCTCGCCAGGTAAGTGGCTCACTGTCTTCCGCCATCTCTCGTGGCCTCAATATACCCCGTGAGAGTTATGTTTTCTAAACCTTCTTTCCTCATTATGTGTACGAGTAAATTCAGTTTCCCTGATTCTGAGTAGCAAGGTTTTCTGTTAACATCATTTGGCTTACTTTTGGAATTCTCAGCTGCCTCTGGTTTTGTTCCTCATGCGTGGGGAGATTGTTCAACATTCACTGTCATATAATGAGATGGATACCACATAGCAATCCAGCACCCTTTTCTTTGTTTCTAATGATTATTTTGCCGTTTCTCAGCCCCTTGTTTCGCTTTTGAAATGCTTCTTTTGCGAGTCCAGTGCGTGCATTGTCCATCGGCTGTTAAAAACGCTTCCCAGATATTTATACTTCTGTACATGTTGGATGTTTATATTTCCAATTCGTAACTCGCCTCTTTTTCCCACTAATGATCATACTTACTGTCTTCTTGCAGTTAATGGTTAGTCCTCCCCCCACCCCCGCTTTCTTCTATCATCCTGTAGAGGAGGTCCTGTAGTTTCCTTTTCGAGCCGACCATTAGCTTAGTCAAACTGAGAACGAACAAAAAAAGAATTGCTTCAGAGTAATGAATTCATTGGATAATACCATTTATCAACCAGATCTGTCCTCTTCTATATGTTATGTCTCTTCAGAAGCTGATTATGGCTCTCCACGACTTCGTATCGTTTGTATTTCTTAGTAAAGTTTGGCTTTTCAACGTTCCTCCCAATCACTGTTCCGCCATCCATATACACAAGATTGTCTGGTAACTTGATCTTTCCTTCTGTCCCTATTGCTTTTGATATACCCTGTGAGTGTCGAATTCTCCATGCTCTCTTTTCTTATTTATATCCTACAAATTTCAGCTATCTTTCTTTGATTCTAAGTATAAGTGTTTGTTTTTTTGTTTCCGTTTTTTTAACGTTATCGTCGCTCAATGTCCATAGGATTCTTAGCATCCTTCTGTAGAACCACATTTTTGTTGTTTCAAGTCTCTTCTTCATCTGTGGGGAGATTATCCAGCATTCATGACCATACAGGAGGATTGATATTAAATAACAATTCAGTCCTCTTTTCTTTGTTTCGGAAGAAAGGTTCCTCTTTTTTAACAACTGGCTTAGCTAATTAATTTTATTTAATGAGCTACCTTCTTAGAAATCCAGTGGTACGTTTTGTTGTCCAGAGTCTATAATCCGGAATGAACAGCAGTTTGAACAACGCCAGGAAACTTGAATCTCTGACCACGGCAATTTGTGACTTTGTCCTCAGGAAATTCAAATCCCAGCTCACGACAATTTGTGGTATCGTCTTCAGGAAGTTCAAATCCCCGTTCACGATAATTTTTGACCGCGTCCCCAGGAAGCTCGAATCCCCGGTCACAGCAATCTGTGACCTTGTCCTCAGGAAGCACGAATCTCCAGTCAAGACAAATTGTGACCTCGCCTCCAGGAAGTTCAAATTCCTGGTCACGACAATTTGTAGAATTGCCTCCAGGAAGTTCAAATCCCCGTTCACGACAACTTTTGGCATCGTCTCCAGGAAGTTCAAATCCCGTTCGCGGTAATTTTTGACCGCGTCCCCAGGAAGCTCGAATCCCCGGTCATGACAATTTTTAGCATCGTCCCCAGGGAGCTCGAATCCCCGGTCATGGCAATTTGTGACCTT
>OZ010584.1:31913750-31966250 GCA_963932145.1 Acanthosepion lycidas | reverse complement strand
AGATTTAATAAAATAATCAAAAATACTTTGATGTTTCCTTTAATAATAACGAACATTTTGACGATAAAAATTGGTTTTTATTAAGTTCGGGGCCTGTTTCATCATGCTACGCTGTTTTTTCGGTGAAAAGAGGAAGAAAAAGAAAATATATATACAAAACACGAAGAAAAAAAATGATAAAAATGAAGTGTCATAGGCATCCTCCGTTGTCGCTCCTCTAACTGCCTTGGAGTGGGTGAGTGTGTTTCTTTAAAAATCGCCACCAGTGAGATCATTACTGAAGAGAGTAACGGGCGGACGAACTAAGTAAATAAGGAAGGAACAAGCACAATTATAATATATATATATATATATATATATATATATATATATATATATATATATATATATGGTGTATCAAAAATATTTTTACAAAATGTTGGAGAGGGTTCCACACAGCAAAATAAGGACAAAAGTCCGTATAGAGATATGTGTGCGAATCCTTCGTTTTTGAGTTTTAAGTTTAAAGAAAGTTTAAAAGAATGCAATAAACTGAAATAGAGTTCCACATGTGGAAAATAACGAGAAAAGATATTATTACAATAAAACTTGCGTTTACATCTAGTTCCTTCAACAGTAAAATGATGAGACCTAATTGCCAATCTAGTAGTACGCTTAAAATGATGCGGTCGAGATATTAAGGAGAGTTCATTAGAACAATTGCTATTAAAATATTTATCAAAAAGACAGAGGGTAACCACATAACGACGGTGGGGAAGTGACTGAAGTTGATATGCCAGGTTATGACCTTCTCTCAATTAATCTTAACCGTATAAACTTCACTTCAATGCTCTCTTTACAAAGGCCATATATGACTAAAAAAAATGGAGTTTTGTTGACACATCAAAGCTGGATCTGCCCAATTCTCACTTTCCAGCCTCGACTGTGTCCAAAAACGTTTCCCAAGTGTATTTGTGCGTAAGTGAATATAACAAGACCAACAGGGAATTGGAACTCTGCTCTCTGATTAACAATTCCGAGCTATTATCCATTACACCACGCGCACGTCCAAGTTTACGGCACCTTGTATCCTAAAGCGGTCTCCCATCTAGGTATTGACCAGGTTTGACATTACTTAACTTCGCTGATCGTACGGAACGGGTGTTTCAACGTGATGTGGACGTAAGCCTAAAACAACAGGCGATAATTATTGACATTGTAAATTTTCCCAGGTCAGAGTTGACTAGAAATCAGGAAGCCGGAAGAGAGTTCTGCAAGCGAGGTACAAGAGGAGGGACTGTTAGCATAGAACTTACGGTTACATCTAGTCATTTCAACTGCAAAAAGATGAGACCTTGCCTCCAATATAGTATTGCGCTTAAATTCATAAAGTCTGGTCTGAATAATTACCATGAAAATAAAATTATAGAAAATGTACAGGGAAGCTACGTTATGGTGGTGGGAAAGCGACTGAAGCCGAGGTGCCAGGTCAGGACCAATAACATTGCAGATTCTTTGGAATTTATCAAGAATCTCTAAATATATGACACGAGCATCAGGCCAGAAGTCTTTTAGCTTCTTAGTTCTCGTAGTAGCAGCGAATCTTCTTATATTCGCTTCTACAAAATCAGCGTCATTCAGCAGTAACAGGGATCCTATCGGCGACTCCATTGTTGTAACAACGTATATCGTATTTGTCAAATGCATATTCACACAAATTGAACATGGATGACTTCCCTTGTTCTTGTCTAGGGGAATCCATTTATAATCTTCACATATTTAAAGAAACTATCACTAAAAAATTAACGTATTTTTAATCGAATTTACCCACCAAGCAAGGACTTACTGGGTGTGAAATAATTAGGAAAAAACATTATGAATGAGCGAGAACAATAAAAGAGTAATCAGGAAGTCACTAGATAATGACTGACATTGCATTTCAAGTATTGAAGATCAAAGTTGACAACAATTTATAACAAAATAATTTCCAATGCATTTCTAATAATCTGAAATGCATCATTATAGTTAAATAATTTACAGTGCATTTTTACAGCCAAATAACGTCAATATATTTTATAGTAAAAATAAAATACATTTTGAATGCATTTCTATAAATGTAATGGGTCCTGACCTCGCATCTCGACTTCAGTCACTTTCTTATCGACGTGACGTGGCTTCCCTCTGTCTTTTCTATAAATATTTTCAGTGCAACTCTTCTGATGAAAATTTTTCCTTCGTGCTTTGGCTGCATGAATTTTAAGCGTGCTACTAGATTGGCAACTTGGTCTCACTTTTTACTACTGAAATAGCTACATGCAACCACCACTTCTACTCTAACAGTTTCTTTTCTCGCACTACTAACCTGTGGAACTCCCTTCCAATTTCTTGCTTCCCTGATAACTACAATGTTCAAAAATTTAAATGCAACGAAAATCGTCGTCATCTATCTTCCTGAATGCTGTTCTTATATTGTCCTTTCCTTATTACTCCTCACTAAAGGCTTCTCATTCTCTTTCACTTGCTGTAACCGCTCCTAATGTTGCCTAGCATGGTGGGAAATGATTAAAAAGTTTTGGAATTTCCTGTGTTACTATATGTAATTATTGTGTTGACGTGCTTTTTCTAAAAATAAATCTTACCTTCATATCGCGGCTTACGTTGTTAGTTACAAAAAAAACAAAACAAAAAAAAAACTATTCGTTGTTCCACCGTAGTGATGAGAAAATGTCAACTGTTGTTGACTCAGTGTAGTTGATCTATTTTTTAAGTCCATTGTCTTCCAATGTGAAATCATTTGTTTTCCTCGTAGTTTTTACGAAACTCATTTGAGATAACAGAATTGAATTTTTTTCAACAATTTTTATAAAATATAAAATAGAGACGGACTTTTTTTTTTTATTAAATGAATTATTCAATTAAAAAAGATTTTCGTAACTATTAGGTTGGTGCAAAAATAATGTCGTTTTTGACGTATTTTTTAACGCCAAAAAACGACATTATTTTTGCACCAACCTAACATTTTCGTCAAAGTCATTTGACGTGTGCGTTGCTTGAATAATATATATAACGAGTTTTCCCCTACCGCCCATAAATGACCTATTATATGTAAGTAATTTTATATGTAAGTAATTTTATATGTAAGTAATTATATGTAAGTAATTTTGCAATTGTTTCGATTATAGTTTCTATGATTATTTTTATCTATACAATTAACTCTATTGCCCCATGTAAGAATAGAGCAGGTCCATTTTGAAACCATGGTATTGCACTAAATTTGAAAGTTGAGATTTGACATAATAAATACTGACAAAAAATAGTTTTCTCTAACTCGTTACCGTTTTTTGAGGAAATGAGCTTAAAGATTAATTTTAGGTTAAAAATTGTAGTGTTTGAATTTCATTTCGATGAACAATGAAAGCCTTATAGCACAGACTTATAAACTTCATAATTTACTGAAGCTTTACAAATTGTATATGGATACGATGCATGTCACGAGCAATTATTACTAAACCATTGTGCCATCAAATAAGACATTCATTTACTTCAAAGGGAAATTATACGAAACAATTTACTTAATTATGATCTAGCAAATGATTTAACAAGTCTTATTTATCGAGTAGCTTTTTTTCGTAATATTTTACTATTGCTTTTATAGTTTTTAATTATCGAATACAGTAAAAAAAAAAAACAACATATTTTGCTTGTAGTGATTCATAATTAAAATTTTGATTTGAATATATTTTTCATTTAATGTATCTAATACAAAAGATATTAACTTTATTTGGATTTTTCTTGAAATATTAAAATTTTGAAGTTAGTTTGTCAGCAAAAACCTGTGGAAATTAGGGACTTCTGTACATTTTTTCAAACGTTCTTTAAAACTAAATGCGCAAAAATTGGTCAAAGCTTTAAATCTACATTTTAGTGACACTCCTTATCACATCAAACCCCAACTTTCTCATCGACCGAAATAGTGATTTTCTAAAAAAAAAAAAAAAATGAAAAATCAATCTTCCATAATGTAAGAAATCTTATTTTTTTAAATCATTAAAAATATCTAAAGAAAACGAATATAAAACAATAATTATTGCAATTTATATAACTTGTTTATATGTAGTATCAAAAGATGACAGCCATTTTAAAGTGATTTTGAAGTTGTATTCGTTTTTTTCTAGTTTTTAGTTATTGAGGATTTTTTAATTATGCGATGAACTCATGTAAGAAAATATTCTTTTGAATCATTAAAAGTAAAATATATTCAAACAAAGCCAACATGAAGAAAAAGACAAAAATCATTTTTTTAGTAGCCTTAACTCCCATATTTTTTAATAAAATAATCCGTCATTATGGTAATACAAGTTAAATTCGCTTATTGGCGTCGATTAATCCTCTCGATTGCCAAAACAATATAGTGTCTCATCAGCAAATAAGAAAGACTAGGATGCGTAGCGATCTCATATATATATATATATATATATATATATATATATATATATATATATATATATATATATATATATATATATATATATATATATATATATATATATATATATATATATATATATATATATATATATATGATATTAATAACCTTTACTCAAAAATATCGCATAACTTAAAACTATATTTTTATCACGTACACACACACACACATATTGTCATCTACAGACAGACTGGTTCGAGGTATCACAGCTCCTCAGTGTGGCTAGACGTCCGATTGCTTCAAGCCAGGATCGAAACCCGACCGATTTGGCATCAGTCTGGGACCCTACCCCTAGTCTCTCTCTCTCTCTCTCTCTCTCTCTATCTATCTATCTATCTATCTATCTATCTATCTATATATATATATATATATATATATATATATATATATATATGCGGAGTTCACTTCAAAATGTATGCACACGTCATGAAAGGAAAAACTTATCCTTCGTACTTTTTTGCGATAACACTGTTTATTGTAGTACGATATTTTCTCGGAAGATGGCATTACATTGGCGGCTCTTAGACAAGAGAATTGAAAATGCATGTGCAACAATCCCACTTGGCACTTTGGCCAACGTTGCCCAAGCAGTAGTTCTCCGTGCTAATAAATGTCTGGAATCTAAATGGTACCATTTTGAGCATTTCTTGCGATTGTACAGTCCAAAGGTAACTTGCATTAATCTCATGATGTCTGAATAAACTTACTATTACAATATCTATACGAGAAGGCGTAATGAATCCTTCTCCTGGTGGATAGCAGCAGCCATACCGATGGAAGATAAAAAGGGTTCTCTTAGATAATTAATTATCGAGGCCATACATATCTATGCTAGAATCTTTTTGACAAAGACGAAGATAGCTTGAAATAGAGAATTAATTGATTCTACACTGCAGAAATTGAAAAGTATTCCACAAAAGGTTGAATGGTGTAGGCGATTTGAGCAGTTTTATTTTAGGGGCGTTAAAATTAACAAGTCGTTCCTTGACCCAGTTAACAACACAAAAGAAAATCGTTTTTTTTTTTAGATCAGCTACCAAGTTGACTTTATCGAGCCGCTCAAGTTTACTATTAAAACAGGAATGAATTGTTGTGCCAACAGCATAAATATCGAGCTGAGAACTGATGTCATCAGGAAGGTGTTGATGAAAATAAGGAACAGCGTGGGTTCAAGGTTAGAGCCCTAAAGATCTAGACGAGTGGCCATTCAAGATAGCTTTCATTTCACGATTCGATAAAAAAGAATGAATCAGTTCAAAAATTTGTTCAGAAATATCATAACTTTTCAACTTGTGAAAAAGACCAATATGCCAAACTCTGTCAAATACTTTAAAGATATCCAAAACAACAACCGAGATTCACCATTCTTATCTAAAGATTATTAGACTCTTTCAGCAGTAACCGTTAACACATCAGCAGTTGGCCTAGAGAAGCGAAAGCCATATTACTTATCTGAAAAAAAAACTTGCGAGGTTAGATGCTTAACCAATTAACAGTTGATTAGAGAATCTAGAACAATGCCGAAATGAAGTACAAGGCTAATAAGTCGGTATTTAAAGGGATCAGATTGCTCGTCTGAGTTATTAAAGCCAGGAATGACAGAAGAGGATTTTCAACAAGCGGGGAGCAGCGAGTCACTTATTGAACAGTTTAGAGAGAACAGGAGCCCGTTTAGGAGCAAATTTCTTAAGGACTATTCTGGGATATCATCAGGTCCACATGATTTGTGGGGATCCAGTTTAGAGATGATAGCAGAAACCTTGGACGGAGTTATATATATATCATTCAATAGGGACTAAATTATAAGTGGAAAGTCTGGCAAAGATACATCAGATGAATCAAGAGTGGAATTTGAGGATAATTTACACGCAAAACATTGCTTTATCAATAGAAGTTAACATCTCAAATTGACTGAAGAGATGAGAGATAGAAAACTTAAAAGCACTATTACAGAGCCGCCAGTATTCATAAGAGCCAAACTTGTGAGAAGCTATGAGGAGTCTCATTCTATCTGCAAAGGAAGCCTCTTTGAGGACACGCTTACAATTGTTACGGACAAACACAAATAGGCATATGTTGTGATCGGAACGATCACAACAGAGGTCTATCACGCTGGAACGTCCTGAAGAAGTGAAGAAGAACAGGCCGGTGTGAACCAAGCAAGAAACAAAAGCATCGATATCGTTTTTGACCTAAGATGAAACTTCCTTAGAACAATTCTCAATAGGAAGGTTGAGAATCTCAGTCCAAGGGTAATCGCGAAGAAAGTAATGATTCTCAATTGGCACGCTTTTAACAGAAAGAAGTCTTGTGAATAGGAGGTTCTTTTCTAATAGACAACGCAAAAGAAATATCAACAGAAATTACTGCGTAATCCGAATTGCCAAGAGGACAGATTGGTGATGCTCGACAAGAGCTAGAAGAGGGGGTATAGAACAAATCGAGTAAAGAAGCATGTTGATCCGATTTATTAAAAAAACTAGTAGTGAAATCTACTATTTGAGTAAAGAAATTAAGCAACGAAAAAATTAAAGTCTGAATACCGGCAAGATCAGTAACATTAGAATGCTTAAGTTACTTGACACGGTGAGCATTAACATCACCAAACACAAAAATGTTAGCAGATTAATGTAGAGAGAGAGAGAGAGAGAGAGAGAAAGATCTATATTGTCAGAAATTATGTCTAATATATTACAACTCTGAGAAGAAGAGGAACAACAAATGAAAAAGAGATAGCTAACAGAGTACCATAACAAAAGTCGAATGCACATGAAGAAATCACCATGGATTTCAAGAGACAACGCACCTGCCATTTTCCCGGATATAATTATCGAGGCCATACATATCTATGCTAGAATCTTTTTGACAAAGACGAAGATAGCTTGGAATAGAGAATTAATTGATTCTACACTGCAGAAATTGAAAAGTATTCCACAAAAGGTTGAATGGTGTAGGCGATTTGGGGTTTACTCTTATTTATTTTCAATGTATTTGTGATGAGAATATTTTGTTAAGAAGACAATATAATTACCACTCCCTGTCGTCTATGCCAATACAAAATGGCCAGAAGGTGGTTAAGATTATAGCATAATGTGGTCCCAGGGTTACCCCTAGCCCCTGAAAATACATGCAAGGACACCCACTCGGCATGGCATTATAATTATCCTAGGATTATGCAACTGTTGATCAGAGCCGCCCCCCCTCTAAGCGCCTACCAAAGAGTTCGGGTTCTTTACTGCCAGTCAAATGCAGCAACCAGAGTGAAATGAAAACTCGCAGCCACTGATCAGTCAGATCATCAAAGAGAGTTAGGTCTGTGGAAGTAGAAAGAACCAGTAAACTATATCCTAACCTGGTAACAAGGGATAAGCCTCTACTCCTGTTCAATAAATATGGAAGTTTACTCAATTATTAAAATATCTGAACAAACTGTAAAGAAATCATTATTATTTACCATTTTATGAAGTTTGAATCGATTGACAATTAGCCGATGTTTTGCCAACCATTCCAATAAACAATAAATAATAATTCAAATTATTATAATAAATAAATAGTATAAATAAATAATCTAATAAATAAATAGTGTTTAATAATTTTGCTGTAAATTCTCAAGAACAAAAGAAAATGTTTGGGTTTTCTTACTATTCTCATCGTCGCTTTTTAAAACGATAAACAATGCCAAGGAGATAAGGTAGTTAAAATAATAGCGGCGACAAGGGAAAAACTGTTCTTTTGAAAGTCTGTTTATTTTGCGGGCACAAAGATCTAAGTTTACCGCGTATTTATTGTATTGTATGCTGATGATGTCTTTTAGCTCAGTCTGTACTGCGGAGTAACGAAAATGGCGGTACCCATGAGAAAACGTCGCCGGCGTCTTTATGATTATTTATTTCGAGTAAATGGCAATTTCCTATTTTTCGCCAAAAGGGCCAGAACAACCAGGTAGCAATGATATAACATTGCAGCAACGAAAGTGTTATCTGTGAATAACTGTGGCATTTTAGGAAAGATAGTGGAGTAGTTTCCATTTACCTTCTCTTTTAATTTAGAGTATTCATTCTCATAGACTGGAAGCCACTCAAGGATACAGAGCTACACTGCTATTTAACACATGTCTTGAAGGTGGGGAAGAGATAGATTTATGTCTTTTTCAGGTGTGAAAGTGAACGCAACAAACTAGGCCGGAATTCGAACATATTTTGCGCAGGAAAGAGTTCCGTCATCTGTACATAGTGTTGCTGAAAAATATCTTTTAAATAGTCTTGTTTTTCTGGTAAATGGTTTTACCGTTATAAATATATATATTTTTAAACATTTATCCCACTTGGGTCATCGGAGATCATATCAGTGATACACTTGTATCGAGATGAAAATCAAATCAGTAAAACTTACCTTCCGGCCTCATAATAATCGTTGAAAGCTATAAATAAGTGATGTCGGAAGGAAAACGTTTTTAATGTGTATGTGCAATGATAACGATAATTTTTTTCTGTTATTAAGAACAAGTATATATATATATATATATATATATATCTATTATTTTATTGCTTACACGTTATTCTTAATGAATGGTCATATTTGAGTAGATGCTCCGTTTATTTATTAAACAGTATATTTATTTATTTTATATTCAAGAAATCTTATTATAAAAATATGCATCCTCTGACAGGATTTGAAACTGCGTTTCCCTGGGAAAAACCGTCATGAGATCTGACGTGCTTCAACCACTCGGCTATAAAAGAACCTACAGGCAAAATGATAAAGTTTTAATAGTTTTAAGGCATGAAATATTTATTGATAAAAGTGTCTTCATGGATAGAACGTAGGCAAATATAAAAATGGACACGGCGATTAACAACCATTGTACCTTTAGAATCTTCAAAAATTTAAACGCAACGTCACTCGCCATCTCTCTTCTTGAATCCAGTTCATATTTTATCCTTTCCGCAATCCTCCCTAAACCCATTTTTTTTTCTCACTTTCACTCTCTGTTACCTCTTGCATACCAGTGAAATGATTAATACATATATATATATATATATATATATATATATATATATATATATATTAGGTTGGTGCAAAAATAATATCGTTTTATGACGTTAAAAATACGTCAAAAAACGATATTATTTTTGCACCAACCTAATATATATATATATATATATATATATATATATATATATATATATAGGAAGAGAGAAAGTGTCTGTGTGTGTGTGTGTGTTTTGTGTATGTGAACATAGGAATCAAGACTACATGGTAACTATCAGTTTCAAGTTATTCAGAACATTATCCTCTTATATAAACTGTTTATATCTATAAATGGTCTATCTTTGATACTGCAAGCTCTTTCTTCATATACATACTAAATATATATATATATATATATATATATATATATATATATATTTATAAAGAGAGAGAGAGAGAGTGGGGGAAGACCAGGGTGGACATAGGAATCAAGATTGTGTTTCAGTTTCATGTCCCAATGCGATCTTCAAACCAATTCTACAAATAGGTGAAACTGACAGTCAGCATAGAGTGTTATTTCTTATCGCTACATTGTCTATATCTGCAAATGCTTTATCTTCGATACTCAGCACTGGTCTTCTATAAGTATAGCACGTTTTTAATCCTTATTTTAATCTATATATATATAGATAGTGCGATGGGTAAATTTTTAATTTCGCGCATGTGCGTTGTTTCTTTGGAATGTTGTCGAGTGCAAAGTATAGTAGGGGCAGTTGGTTGGGCAACGTCTGTGAGAAAAAGAGCATCATGATACAATTCACTCTGACAGAAATTTCGAAACGGCATGCTGTACTGCTTGGCATTCGTACCAGAAGCTCGAATACGAACATTTCAGAGTGTTTGGGTGTCAATCGGAGAACAGTGCAGAGGATTCGGAAAGAGTTTAGAAACTCAGTCATGGCTGTCAGGCAATTTCTGCGACCACATTACACCTTACATCTGGCGGCCTAACTCCCCAGAGCATTACCCCCTTGGTTATTATGTGTGGAGTTTCGAAAGACCAACAAAACTTCTTATAACACCAAAGAAAAACCGAAGGAAAGGATTATAGACGCATTGAACTAAGCAGAGTCACAAGAGATTCCGAAGCCATGGTTGAAGCCAATGGTGATTTAACTGAATAAATTTACTCTTTAGTATTTCAAGATATTATATATATAGCGTGTGTGTGGTGATAGAAATATTCTTACAAATACACATTTTTAATTTATTGTATTTCCAACTAATGAATAAACATACTTTTCACATTATTAACTGTGCACAGATGCATAATAACTAAATATGCATAGAAAACAGGGAAAATTTGATTTAATATAAATAAATCACTTTTATCCAATTTAATGTGTGGAAAAAATTATTCATACAATGCAAAAAGTATACATAATCTTCATTTAATACTTTGTAGAGTAGCCATTATTCAGTTTGACAGCAATCAACCTCTTGTAGTTCTCAATTAAAGATTTGCAAATTTTAGTTCGTATTTTGTTCCATTCTTTTTCGTATATGTTCTTCAGATCCGGGATGTTTGATGGAGCTCTCGATAGGATTTGAATTTACAAATTACGCCACAGATTTTGGATTGGGTTTAAATCTAGGGACTGACTTGGCCTTTTCAGGATATTTGCATTATTTTCAGCAAGCCATTTCTTCGTAGATCTTGCAAGATCCAATCAGGCGGAAATTCAAGATTCAGTTAAAATCATTAAATATGCTTTCAAAATATTTTGATATGCCACGGTATCTATTACTGATATGTAGCCAGTACGTTTTATTTTAGGATATTTCAACAAAATATTTTAAGAATCGCTACACAATTGCAGTTGTGCTTCAATGCATAAAAATTCGTCTCCTCAGGCAATTGTAAATTACTGGCGAGTGAACGATTATTTTGGTTCTAAAAGCAAAATTATCTCCTTTTTTTTTTGAAAAACAATTTAATGCTTGAGGGCTTTACCCTGATCAACCAATGGAATATGACCTACGTTAAACTAAGCGAAAAAGAAGAAAATAGAAATGTGTCATGACCAGGAGTTGACATCTAGCACCAGTCATACAATAACTTAAAGGCTGATACAAATGGTTACAATAAATGTACACATGTCAGACAGTCAATTTTCATAAGAAATACAAGCGGGTAGAGAGGTAATTTAACGGAATGCCGAACGAGTTATAAGCTTCTTTTGTAGTTGATAAATTAGACGCGTCTTTAAGACACTATTAAATTATATATATATATATATATATATATATATATATATATATATATATATATACACACAATTATATATATATATGTATACAATTATTTGGTAAATAATATATATGTAATTATTTGGTAAATAATATATATAATGATATATATATATATGTACATATATATATATATATATATATATATATATATATATATATATATATATATATATATGTATGTGTGTGTGTGTGTGTGTAATTATTTGGTAAATAATATGCAATCGTTAAATAAATATCATCAATACAATGTGTTAATAATATCGAACTAATCAACGTAAAATGTTAAAAATACTAACTAAATACTAAATACTAATGCCTCCATATAAGATGTTTATAATACTATAAGGAGATCAATACAGAACTAAATTAAACTCAAATTAATCATACAAAGTGAAAGATAAGCCATATATAGTGCAACGCAGTTCAACTAAAATCTAAGAAAAAACATTGTCAAATTTCAAAGTTTGACTGAATTGTAAAGTAAATGGTAGACTGTGTTTACAATTTACCGTTAATTCGGATCTTTGATTTCATCTGGAATGTTTATCTAAGAACCTGATAATTTCTATGTAAACACAGAAAACAGAGTTCATATAAGGATCTGCATGTCCTTGCTATCTTTAAAAATTTCCATTTCACATCAGGAGTTTTATTATCATCTTTCGATCTCCAAAAATATTTAGGAAGTGATGCATTATTTCTATGAGTATTATTGGTGCCTAAAATAAATGATATTGCTCTACTGTATATTGTGCTCTCTTTTAAATTAAATGTTACGAATGTTGGAAGTGTACTCTTTTCGTTCTCATCGTACCTCTCCACTTCTCCCTATCCCTTATAGCTCTCAATAAGTTTCGTCCTTTTGCCGCCTCCCCTGTACCACGTTCGGTCATCGATTTCTCAAGCCCGCCAGGTATGTCGTGCGTTGCTGGCCAGTTTTTGGAATGCGTTCTTCGCCATACCAATACGTCTATGTCGCACTGGCCGCCCTTTGTGGAAACACTTCCCAGATATTTAAACTTCCGCACCTGCTTGATTTTAGTGTCCCCGATCTGCATATCGCATTTCGGACTCTCCCTTTTACTGATGACCATGCATTCTGTTTTCTTGTATTTCCAAGGCGCATTACGGGCGTCCGGCGACGGTAAACGAAGGCCGGCCAACAACTTCGACGGAGTTACGCACTTACCTTCTAAGGCGCATTACGGGCGTCCGGCGACCGCGAACGAAAGCCTTCGACGAACTTAGGCATTTAACGATTCGATGGACTTACGCACTTGCCTTTTCAAGGCGCATCCCTTCTTCTCGCTCTCCTTTGCTACCTTCTGTAGGAGGTTTTATAATTTCTTTTCTGTGTCTGCTATCAGTACTCTCTCATCAGCGTATCTTATGTCATTAAGATTGTGGTCGCCGATGTTGAATCTCGGTAGGATTTCAAATTCTCCCAGAATTGCCTCGCTGCATAGGGTGAATAGGCCCAGTGAGAAGACACATCCTTGCCTTACGCCCCTTTCTATTTTTGTATATTCTCTGAACTCGTTCTCTACGCGCATCTATGCTGTTTGCTGCCAGTATAGGTTCTTGATTATTCTAATATCCTTTCCGAATATATCAAGGTTGCTGAGCAATTCCATCAGATCCGTGTGGCGTACTTTGTCGAAGGTCTTTGCGTAGTCGTTAAAACATAGGTACACGTCCTTCTGCATTTGATTTGCTGTTTCTTGATAACATTTTGAGCATGAATATCGCGTTCCTTGTTCCGGTGTCTTTAACAAACCCACGCTTAAACATTCTAAAGAAAATGTGCTCTTAAGCCTGTTTCGGACCTGCATCCCTCTTTATAGAAGGTAATACATACACACACACACACACCCACACGCATATATATATATATATATATATATATTAGGTTGGTGCAAAAATAATGACGTAACAATGTCGTTTTTTGACGTATTTTTTAACGTCAAAAAACGACATTATTACGTCATTATTTTTGCACCAACCTAATATATGTATATATATATATATATATATATATATATATATATATATATATATATATATATATATATGCGTGTTTGTGTGTATAAGAGACAGGGACAGATATAGAAGGAAAGAGAAAAATAAATATCGTACATGTGAACATGTGTGGTCAGTAAGCCAGGAATAAGTAAGTAGATGATAAAATCAAAAATCAACACGTTGGCGAAATGAGCGTGAGATTTGACGTCCTGTCCAGCCAAAGAACTGTAGCTACCGGCTCGAGTTGGGTGGGCAGATAAGCCACCACACTGGATGTTTATCTTGTAAGCTTGCAAAAATAAATGACTAAATAAAAATTAAAGACAAAATAAGCCCTGGACGTAAGCAAATATAAAAATAGAAAACATAAATTTCAAAAGAAGCTTCTGTGTCCATCGATTACACTGGACAGTGGCCAATCATGACTCTCCACTACTTCTTTTATAGATCTATGCAACGTTTGTACCCTTACTATCTCTCCCAATCCCTGTTCTACGATCTATTTATACAAGCTCGCTGGACAGGTTACTCATTCTTCCCTCTGTCCCTCTTGTCTTCAATATTTCATGTGAGTGTCAAATTCTCCAAGTCTACTTTTTTCGTTATGCATTCTGGAAATTTCAAATGTCTCTCTTTCTCTCTAATTCGAACAAAAGCGTCTTTTTTGTTCCCTTTTCTGGTTCAAAGATATTTTCCTTAAAACTTCCGCCTTACTCACAGAACTCTTCTGCAGAAACACATCTCTGTTGCCTCAAGATATCTTCATCTTTGAGAAAATTGTCCAGTATTTGCTGCCATATAGGAGGATTGATATTACATAGTTGCTTAGCACTCTTTACTTCTGTTGATTTTATGTTGATTGATTTTATTTTGTACGGCTTATCACCCATTTGCAGATTATTTAAAGGCATAAAATATTTTTAGCTCGTAAGAATTTTTGGGAGATAATAATGATTCAGTGATGTTGGTCTTACTAATTAACCTCTAACTAGGAAGGAGAGGAGGTGGACTCATCCCTTTCCCAAGGGTATTTACGCGTAAGTGAATATGGAGTACTGTTGCCATATTTGGGCGGGAGCTGCCCAGACCTCACTTTCCAGTCTTGATAGAGTTCAAAAGCGTCTCCGAGTCCTTGTTGGAGAAGAATTATTTTCCACCCTCCAACCTCTGTCTCTTACAGGCGGGATGTGGTGAGTCTCTCACTGCTCTATCGCTACTACCATGGAAAGTGCTCAGACGAACTGCATTTCTTAGTTCCACTAGGTATGACCTTCACGGCTAGGATCCGCCATGACACTTACATACTAGCAAACCACCGTCATTCCCTCTGTATTTCATCGGCGAGAAGTAAGTTCCACTCAAACAGCTTCTTCCGGCGAACCACTGTTCTATGGAACAAACTCCGAATAGGATGCTTCCCCGATCACTACAATCTGAACCTGTTCGAGTCTAGAGTCAACTGATAGCTTCCCTTGTATCCATATGTTATGGGGTCCTCCCCTTTTTCATATAAGTGGACTCGACCAGAGTGTTACTTGGACTGCAGCCGTTAAATACCCAAAGTCAGTCAGTATACAGAAAAGACAGAGTTTGTGATTGAGTTGGAGGTAGGGTAATAGTGTGAGGTAACCGCATGTAGAAGTCTCAGTTACAAGCATGTAGACTCTAAGGAAGTCCTACTTGGAGACTGTATATATATATATATATATATATATATATTATTATTGCTACTAACGGCGTTCCTGGATTTACTAACAGAATTACCCATTGTATTATTGTGTAAATACATTTAATTCCTTATATTTAATTCTTGCGTTTGTCATTCATTGGAGACCGAATTTCATCCCGGAATCCACAACACCATATAAACTACCCTTTAATGTAACCCTTTTACCTCGAGTGGACCCCGGGCCTTGTACAAGGTGAACCTTACTGTAAAAGAAATAAAAATAACGAACTCAAATGGAATTTAAACTCGGCTCTCCGATCAACAATTCCGAGTTGTTATCCATTACACCACTCGTATATTCAAGCTTGCATCACCTGGTATTCTTAAGCGGTCACCCATCTAGGTACTGACCAGACTCGACGTTGCTTAACTTCGGTGATCTTACGGGAACCAGTGTTTGAAAGTGATGTGGCCGTAAGCCCAGTATGCCATCTGTACATTCAAGCTTGCATCACCTGGTATTCCCAAGCAGTCACCCATCTAAGTACTGATCAGACTCGACGTTGCTGAACTTCGGTGATCATAAGGGAACTGATATTTCAGCGTGATATATCTTTTCCTGTTTCTTAATATTTTGTTTATCTTTAGAAAGGCATCTTTCGTTATATCAATGCGTTTTCGGATTTAATGATCTTTTAAAAATGACACTGATTATACGATCGTACTTTTTTATGTGACATGTGTGATCATGGTCCTCCACAACGTTCTGTCCCTTGTAGCTCTATGTGACATTTGATTCTTTATCATTACTGGTTGTCCCCGTTCTGCCAGCGATTTATATTTTCTTCTTTATGTGTCAAGCCCCTTCAGGACGTGGGCGATCATGGCTCACCACAGCTTTCTGTCCTCTGAAGCTCTAAGCAATCTTTGATTTTTTGCCATCACTGTTTGTCTCCACTTTGATGACAGAGTGTGGACAAACAGTGATGGTAAAAATGTAAACTTTTTTATGTGCCGTGTCCTATCAGGACGTGGGCGCTCATTGCTCTCCACAGCCTCCTGTAACCTGTAGGTCCAGATAATGTTTGACTCTTTACCATTCTGCAACTCGTTTATAAGCAACTGTACTCGAATTTGACTGCATCTAATGCAACTCTACTATTGACATCAGTGTGGTTGATATAATTGGAAAAATAGTGACACATTAAATACCCCCTACAGACCCCCTACTGCTGAAAATAAAAAAAGGGAAAAAAACAATATTGATGCTTTACGACTTAACCTGTTTTGCATCAGAACACGTTTAGGCATGTGGCTTAAAGCTAAAAGGATGATAGATAGAGCATAGATAGAATAAAAAGAAATAAAAGAGAGAAAGGGTCCTTGGAAAATGTTATCAAAAACACACGGCCATTGATTGGTCAATAATTGGAACGGTATGTCACGTGGGCTCTTTTTTTTACAAGTTTGAACTTCGCTTGCGTTTCTGGCGCCAGCGATAAGACGGAGTCGAGTATATTGGGGGAAGTTTTTAAGGCAACTGAAGAAAGATCTTTGCTAAAGAAAGAAAGAGATAGAGCAAGTCGGTTTTGAGTGCCACTGTCTGGAATACAGTATTTGAGACTTCACATCGGGAGCAGCTGTCGGAGAATCAGTGACAGGAATTTGAACGTTGGAAAAGAGAATCCCTATTCCGTATACTCCCCTCCGTTAACATCCCCGTTCGCTACTGCAATATTCATTATCTTCTCTGATTCCCCCTCTTTTTATTCATATATGACCTTGTACAATCATGAACTCGATATTAGAACACTTGCCTTGAGGACCGTTTACTGGGCACACAGTTCTGGAAGCAGACAACAACCCGAATAAAATATTTGGCTAAATGGAATATGGAAGCCTAATTAACAAAAGTAGTGATACGATCTTACCAAAATATTTTGACAAGTACGCCTCAGGACTCATTGAACATTCCGATCAGCATAGTTGAACTAATTACTTACTATATTTCCAAATGTTATTATAGTGGACACTTATTTAAAATAGAGGCTTCGTTTTATTTATTAAACACGGTGTATTACGTCTATGGGATTTAACTTTGCTTGTTAGTGTATTGTAGTTGTACGCGTGTTGACATGTAAACAAAGAAGATGGTACAAAAATTTGCATTTCTACTACAGACCATTTTTTTTTTTTTTTATAGAAACTGTAGGGAAACAAAGTTCTCAATATCTCTTGGGTAGGACCGTTTTCTTTTTCTGGTTGCTCCAGAAGTAAGTTAGGGTAACCAGTGATAAGAATGGTAATAACAGTCGAACTCAAGTCAGCTTTGCGCTGATTTGGAACGACCAAAGGAAAGGTTTATACTTATTTCATCGGCGGGGATTGTGCAAAACACGTTGGAAACAAGGGATAAAAGGGAGCGATTCTGTCCATTTCGGAAATGAAGTCATAAAAAGTTGACGTGATGTCCGTCCTATTGTATGGAAGCAAATGCTGGACAATGTCTCCACAGATAGAGAGAAAAATGAAGGCAATAGAAATGTGATTCTACAGAAGGATACTGAGAATTCCATTTGCGAAGCGAGTGAGCGACGAGAAAATCTTGGAGAAAATGGTAACAAAAAGAACTTTTACTCAGAACAACTGAGATTTCTTGGATACGTAATGAGGAAAAAGATATTGGAAAACTTAACCCCCACAACAGAACAAGAGAGATAGTGGAAGACAGCGAGCCACACCTAAATGGCGAGCTTGGTTAATTGATTCGTTTACTACGGATTATAAACCCTTTTCAAGTTATTTAGAGCCATAAAATATCTTTAGATTGTGAGATTTTTTTAAAGATAATAATGGTTTATTGATACAAGTCTTACTAATTAATATAGCCTGACGTGCCATTAACCGATTTGGCCACAGAGGAGCGTTCACATAAAAAGAACGTATAAACATAAAAATTTCTTAAAATAATTGTCGGACTTTGTCCATTTCATAATGTGTGACGTCATTTGTTTACATTTAGATAAGCCATAAACAGATATGAATGTACGTGAGAGAATCATGGAAGATTGTTGTTTAAATACAGTAAAATCTATCTTGCTAACCGAACGCTCCTCTGTGGCCAAATCGGTTAAAGGCACGTCAGGCTATATGACGGTTCCGTATAGGATACAGTCTCGATTCCTGTCGAAGGACGAATATTTTCTATGAAAATCTCTCGGACATTCACGTCGATAAATGTTGTGTTGTTTATTATAAACAGAGAATTTGCTTAAATTTTTGTATCTATAGAAAGAATATGTGCGTGTGTGTATATGCGTGTATGTGTATGTGTGTGTGTGTGTGTATATATATATATATATATATATATATATATATTAACATTTAAAATATGTTTTTTTTCGCTACACAGTTCTAAACATGTTTCAAAAATGGAAGCTAAAAGCTTAGAATTTAATTTTGTAATTAAATTAAAGATATTAGTTCGATTTCACCCTCAAGCAAATTTTGGAGTAAATTATTTTAAAATTTACTGGTTTTTAAAGGCACGGCAAAAATCATAATTTACAGTTTTCAAGGATACAGAGAAATCCATTTATCCAGACAAGGGATGGTTGCGTGTTCATTTTATTAACTTTTGTTTTATAAAAAAAGTTAATAAAATGAACACGCAACCACCCCTTGTAATTCTAAGCTTTTAGTTTCCATTTTTGAAACATGCTTAGAACTGTGTAGCGAAAAAACATATTTTAAGTCAGTTAATTTATAATATTAATGCTCTGTAAATTTACATTGAGCACTATTTTGTAAAAATAAAAATATCTATAAGAACACCGGATTATATATCTTACTGTTCTTTCTTTGTTTATATATATATATATATATATATATATATATATATATATATATATATATATATATATATATATATCTAGGACTGCTCTACGGTTGTATTGAGCTCTTTTGTTAGTTGTTTACTCGTATCAGGGTTTTTTCTTTGGGCTTCAGACCTGCATCTGTGCGATTTTTTTCGGCAGTAGTTCATGTTTGTAGCTCTTTCTTTTTTTTAAAACCTTTTTTTCCCTCGAGATTGATTTGATTATTGGCAAATCAAAAATTCGAGGGTTTTTCGAAACGAGTCTAGTTATATATATATATATATATATATATATATATATATATATATATATATATATATATATATATATATATATAATAAAAAGGCTTAAACACTAATATTCCATGGGCATAATTTATTCCATTGGAATCGTAAATATGAATTAGTAGGTCTCTCTCTCTCTCTCTCTATATATATATATATATATATATATATATATATATATATATCGCAGGTCTATATATATATATATATATATATATATATATATATATATATATATCGTAAGTTTGAATTAGTATATATATATATATATATATATATATATATATATATATATATATATATATATATATATGAGATAAAGATCAAATGTAGATCAAATATGGATGGGAATCCGACAGGATAATAAAATAAAGAACAAATAGAAAACGTATATCAATCCGATATGTTTCACTTTTATTAAAGCTTCACCAGAAATTGAGAGAAATCAAACAAAAAGAGAGAAACACTGATATTTTCAATTATGTTTGGGTCGGTTTTTATGTCACGTGAATTAAAACCGTAGATAATTCTATGAGTATTTAAGTTTGTGAAGATTCTTATATGTCTAAGTGGGCATCAGATGGTAATGTGTATTTGTAATTATATATGTGTGTCTCTCTAGTGAGAGTTCTAATGTCTTCACCTTTGTGCGTTCAGCTAGCGTAGCGGGGTGTCACATCATTCTAATTTATGTCTGATCTCTTTAAGCATGTATTCTTTGTATTAGATAGATATAAGTAAGATTGTTTAAGAATGTATTCAAAGGAAGATGGCAATGAAATATAATGCATTAGGCGTATGTTTATAGCTGGTAATAATGCGATTATTCATTTTTTCAATGTATTTTCTCCTGAAAGAATTATTTTCTTTTTTAATTAAGGTGGCATTAGTGAAACCCAGCAATGTTTCGACATAAAATGAAAGTTAGATCGTTTGTCCAAACGCAAGTCTCTCGTGTGTCCGTAGATGCGAACGTTTAGATTACGTAATGTCTCACCTAAAAAAAAAAACATTTTTGCATTATAAACAATTTATTTGAATTTGTGTTGGGTTTATTTTTTCTTCCTAATTATATCTCCGATTGTCTTGGAGGTGGTAGTAACAATCCTAGTATTAGGGATGAATAATTTGTTTGCGTGTTTAGTTCAAACAGTTTTGGAGGGAAGGATTATGAATTTTGTGTAATTTTTGTTAGAAGCGTTATTAGTGGTGTCTAGTTTTTGTTTTGTTTTTTTTTGGCTTTGTGGATTTTTTAAGTTTCTTTTTTAGCCTTGAGTATAAAATAATGTGGATAGTGGAGAAGTTCGAATGTTATCTTAATATATTTCTCTTCTTTATTTAGGTATACCGGGCTATGAGATATACTCCTATGATTAGTCCAGATTTTATTTTCTGGTTGTGGTGGGAATAGAAGTTGATTAGATCGGTTTTATTTGTGGTTTATGATAAACTTTAAAATCTAATTTCTCATAGTTTCTAGATGTCTAGAAAAGGTAGAGAATTGTTTATTTCGAATTCGTGCGTGAATTCAATAGTCGGTTCAACCTTATTAAGTTTCATTATTATATGAAAGTAGATGCAATTGTCAGGCCTGACGATTGCATCTAGCATGAAACAGACAGACAGACACACACACACACACACACACACACACATATATATATATATATATATATATATATATATATATATATATATATATATATACAGTGGAAGGAAACAAATATTCGTACACTAAAAGTTTGATTTTGTAAGATTATTAGGCAAAAAAAAAAAAGAAAAAAAACGCTTCTCAGTAATTATTAATTTAATCATGAAATAATGTCATTCTCTTGAATTGATTATCAAGTTTGAATTTTCATATTTAGATTTCGACATTAAATAATCTATACTGGTTGATATGCCGCTAAACAGAAACACTCAACAACCCAAACGTATCTTTTGTGAATAATAGCTAAGTTCAATAAATTTGTAAAAGTCATGGATCGATTTTACACTATATCGTTATTATGAAAAGGACCCCGCTTTTAAAATGATAGCAATTCAGTAATTTTCGATTCTAACTATTATAGTGTCCTAAGGAAGTTCTAAAGAATGCTAACATAAAAAAAAAAATATAGTTTTCACTCTCCCGTTTCATTTAGCCAAATAAATAGAGTTCCTTTTGCTTTATAATGCCGAAATTAATTTAGTATCCCATTCATACATCTTATCTTTTTCCTTCCACTGAACTTTAACGAGAAGACGGTCTTCATCATTGTCTTTGCATCCAAGGCTTTATTATGAAGAAGATCTATTTTCCTTAGTCACCGTGGCGAGTATAAAAAAAAAAAAAAACGAGCGCGAAAATATACATTGCAAAATCGTTTAAGTAACTCGTCTTACAAAAAAAAAAAAAAAATGCAAAAACGATGCATAGAAAAAGACTGTTGATTATTCTTTTAGTCGAGTGAGAAAGATTCCTTTATTTAAAACACGAAACGACACCGAGACTTGCATTAATAAATAATAGGTCGAATTACACGCTTAGCTCCGAGAGGATGAGGCTCTCTTACGCTCTGTTTTTTTCTCTCCTCCTCTCTTTTCGTTGGTCTGATCAAATCGATAGAGTTCTGTTTTCTTTATATTGCCAGACTTAATTTAGTCTTCTCTGAATCAGAGAGAGAGAGAGAGAGAGAGAGAGAAAGGGGGGGCGAAGGACCGACAGATGGACAGGGAGTGAAGAGGGACTATTATTTTTAAATCACTAAACGATAGACATTTTAAATTTTGGCAACCCCTGATGAGGAAAGAAGGCTCGGAGAATTTGACACACATGTCATATTGAAGACCAGAGGGAAATAGAGAGTTATCTCTCTAACGAGCTTGTTTAAATGGATAACAGAACAAGAATAATAAAGAAAAAAATCGCTAAGTGCTACAAAGGATAGGATGCTGTGGAGAGCCTTAGTCGTCTACGTCCTGAAAATAAAACGGCACACGAAAGAAGAAGTATCAATGCTGGCGAGATCATTGAGAAAATGCGTGGATGGTAAGCTTTAGCCCCGGTGGTCCTGTCTCTTTCCCTTTCTCTACGGTGGTATGTTCCAGTAAACAGTGTTCTCTTTTCTTTGTTCTGTCAACTTTAATTTAGTCTCCTCTTGGTCAATCGGTCTTTGGTTTCCAGCATCGAGCCATATATGGAAGACACTAATCAGTATTATCTTTGCATTTATCATGTCTGCCTTACGCCAAACATCTAAACGAGAAGAAAGATCGAGGATGAAAGAGCAAAGGCGAAAACATTCGTTGTGAAATTGCGGATGTCGCCTCTATTATACTCGCGCTGCTAGAATAAAGCAATCAAAATATATAGAAAAAATTGCCCCATTGCTTCTTTCCTATGATAGCGAGAAAAGGACTACTTTTTTTATTTATTTATTTATCTTTAATAGATGCTTAAATGGCGTAATGCATTATCGAAAACATTTCTAAACAAATCTACTTTTGAGAAGGTTTCTACTTGTCAAAATTTAAAAACTTTGTCAGGATTATCCTCAGTTTAAAAAAAAAAACGCATGGAATAACATAACAAAAAAACATCTTTTATTTTCAACCCATTCTGAATGATTATATGAGAACCTATCTTGAATCGATTTTCAGAAAAGGCTAAATAAATTTCCTACTTTTGAGCCATTCTGTAAAGAAGAGGATACAAAATAGCTGGGAGAATACATTAACAACTTTCAACTCGAACTGAGAGTAAAGAAAATGAATTTTAACGACTTTTTTAAGAGTCACTCACTTTTTCTTTCTTCTTTAGTCTCGAGAAACGCCAGCTTAGGGGAAAAATACAAAGATTCATTATTTAAGTATACACACAAATCCACATAAACACATTTCATTTTTTCGTTTTCGGATTATGCATATGTATCTATATCTATATATATATATATACAATGGGGAAAACAAATATTCGTACATATACAATTTTTTAATTTATTGTATCTCTAACTAATGAATAAACACACTTTTCATATAATTTACTGTACACAGATGTTTAATAACTAAATATTCATAGAAAACAGAAAGTTTTTGTATGAATATGTGTACGAATATTTGTTTACGTTTCCCCCATATATATATATATATATATATATATATATATATATATATATATATATATATAATATATATATATAGAGAGAGAGAGATTTGTCTACAATCCGTATATATATATATATATATATATATATATATATATATATAGCTACAATCCGGATATGCATTTGTATACAATCCGGATATATATATATATATATATATATATATATATATATATATATATATATATATATATATATATATATATATATATATACACACACACACAATCCGGATGTCATTTTAGGTCATCACGGATATTAACTGAGACCGTTTTCTCCCCTCCCCCTGCCTACACGATGATAACTTAATAACTTTCTTTCTCCTACTCCCTATATGAAATCACTATTCTTAATTTTTAAACCTAAAGTAATTTTTTCCGCCTTCATTTGGTTTACAAGTCTGAGGATTTGAACCCATGTTTTATCGGCTTCAATGAAATAAAATATCACCGAAGGTTTTTTATTTGTCATTATATATATATATATAAATGGATATGAACAGACACGAGGGAGTACTGAAAAGTTCTAGGGTCGATTCACTTTCCTAAATTTGACTAAATAACCACATATCCATCCGAATCGAGAAATTTTTAGCACCCCCCTCTCTTAGTAGTAAGCAACATCTTCGCAAAAAGGAACATGCCTTCCTCCCTATGTAGTATGAACTGGCTGGGGAAAAGCGGATTGCGTCTGGATGTCCAATTCTGAATGATGCAGACTGAGCGAATGAATTATGAATATGTACAAAATTCCAAGCATCTAAAAAATGTCGAAATGTGATAAGATTTCGCCTTCAGCTTATCAGATAGAAAAAAAAATTATCTGTAGTAGAAAAAAGAAAATCTCCTGAAAAAATGTCTTACGAATAGTAAGAAAATAAACGGGAAATGGGCACGGAATGTTTCACGCGTTGATTCTGCTTCGACAAGCAAGACAAGAACGAAGTAGTTCCGTTTGTACTGGTTTAAATGGAGTCCTCTGTTTTCTGCGCCAACTGATAAGTTTGGAACCAGAATTAGTCCACATGCTTTTAGACATTCAGCTCCATTATACCAATTGCTTCGAAATGTCTCTATTGTAGTACTATATAGTTCATTTATCTTCTCTCTGTGTCTCTTGCTCTCATACATATAAAATCTTTGAAGGTATCTCTCTCTCTCTCTCTCTTTCTATATATATATATGTGTGTGTGTGAAGTCTTTAACTGTTCTTCCGAAGAAAAATGTGGTTGGTTCTTCACTCTAATCAAATCTTGCGGTTACTTTCGAAGAACTATATTGTTGGTCTCTTTTTCCTCTCTCTCTCTCTCTTGCTCTCTCTCTCTCTCCTTTCTCTCTCTCTCCCTTGTCTCTCTCTCTCTCCCTTGTCTCTCTCTCTCTCTCTCCCTTGTCTCTCTCCCTTCTCTCTCTCTCTCTCTCTCTCTGTGAATCGACTGAAATAACCTTTATATTAGTAAGGTATACAATCTCTCTCTCTTTCTCTCTCTATATATATGTGTGTGTGTGTGTGTGTCTGTGTGTGTCACACCACAGAACTCCTATTTGAAGATTTATAATGGAAAAAAGGACACTTATACTTAGCATTAGAAACAGACAGTTGAAATTTCTAGGGCACATAATGAGGAAAGACGGTTTGGCAATTTTAGCACTCACGGGACATATTGAAGACACAAGGGACAGAGGAAAAGAGCGCGTAAATTACCAAGAGAGTTTGTTTAAATTGATGCCAGAACATTGTTTAGAAGTGATAACAAAAAACTATTAAGAGCTAAAATGCAAAAAGAAATTGCAGGGAGTCATGAAGGAACTCGGCACAGAAGAAGAAGAAGAAGAAGAAGAAGAAGAAGAAGAAGAAGAAGACGACGACGACGACCAAAGTATAGATTATGGCTCGTATGGTAACAACTCGAGGAAATTTTAACCTTTATAGCAGAACGAGATCTTCATTCGTTCCCATGAAGGTCTATTTAAGGGTTGCTTCTCGCTGGACTTCCTGGTTTTTACCCCTTTTTCTTCACTCCCACGCCTTTACTGACACTCTGTTTACTCTCCCTATATACTAAACTATCTAGGTCCTAGATAGGACCTAGATTCTAGGTCTTGTGTAACCTCTCCCTCTTTCGCTTTCTTTTTCTTGTACACAGATATATTTCATTGTAATCTTTCTTTCTATCTTTTTTCTCATTTACTCTCTCGATTATTCTAGTTTCCTACTCCCAAACTGTTGCCCTCTATTTCTTCTTCCTCCCCACCCCTCTCTCTGTTTTTCTCTTTCTCTCCCGGGTTCGCGCCCATTCCGTTTGTACTCGCCTTTCCTTTCTTTATTCATAAACGTTTCTGACTAATCTTCACTTAGTTTTCTCCTGTCTCACACTCTCACACACACTCTCTCTCTCTCACTCTCACACACACTCTCACACTCTCACTCTCACACTCTCTCGCACTCTTACACTTTCTCTCTCTCTCTCAGTCTTTACGTTTTACTCCTCTCTATGGGCTTCATCTCTCTCACACCCTCTTAATTTTCGTGTTTCTGTTCATCCTGTACACATACACCCACACACACACAATCTTTCTCTTTCTCTCTTCCCTACTCTATGTCCTGCTTTTGTTTCCTCTGACTAGGCTTCGTCTCTCACGCACTCTCTTTGTGTGTATTTTCCCCGCTTGCACACACACACACACACACATACACACGCACACAACTCTCACTTTACTTGCCTCCCTCTCTCGTCCCTCTCCCCACCTCTCACTCTCTGTTCTCTTTTTCTCATCTCTTTTCACACACCATTAAATTACTCTGGAGACATGAAATCCAGCTGCATAAAACCACATAAATTGTAAATCTCAGCTTCTTTCTATTCTTTGTTAAATAAACGCTAATCGCCTTAATTGAGTTTTACGATGGGAGTCGGCCCTCCCTTCCCCTCAAAATAAAACAAAAAAAAAACAAATGACCTAACATCAGAGACTCAGAGGAATCTCTTCTTGGTCGGACTGAGAACTTTTCAGCACCTCTCGTCTGTTTTCAGTCAGTTATGTGCCATGTGTGAAACACGCTTAGGCGATCATGTATCGTTCGATACATGACTGACGAGGTAGATTTGTTCCCGCGGTATGTATCTGTGGAAGACCAGTTGCCATCCAAGGCTATAGAACCCGGTCTGTCCTACTATTTCTCCACAGCCGAGGGGAGAAAAGGACCCATACCTTTCCCAAGGGTATTAGCACGTAAGTGAATGCAATGGCTTCGACTGGAATTCGAACTCGGCTCTTCGATTCCTCAATCTGAGCCTCTATCCATTACTCCACCGTAAAAATCAAAAGATAATGTTGTCTTTTTCGTTTGATTTTATATCCAATGAAAAGTGCTGAACTGCTATATAATATCAGTCCTTCTATATGGCAGTGGATGCAGGACAGTTTCTTCGCAAATGCTGAGGAGACAGAGATGCGATGCCATAGAAGAACATTAAGAGTACCATGGACGGAACAAGTGAGCAACGAACAAGTCTTAAAGAAAATACAAACAAAAAGCACACTTTTACCTTAAATCAGAATGAAACAGTAGGCTGACGTATTTTTGCGGTATGCTGGTTACCAGCCAAGGCTAGAGGACCTAGGTTCTCCTATTATTTAACCCATAGCTGGGAGAAGAGATGGATTCATACCTTTCCCAATGTTATTTACGTCTAAGTAAATGTAACGAACTCGACTGGAAATCGAACTCAGCTCTTCGATTCCTCATCCAGATCCGCTATCCATTACACCATGCGCATATCCAACAACAGAAATAAGTCCGAAGAAAAACGTCTAAGAAGCCGATAATAGTGACAAAGCTTCACCTGGAAAGTTCCAAGGCCCGTATAACGGTTATAATTTAGTGCCAACTGCATTTGAACCCAAACAAGATTTTCGGCTTTCCTTTACGTATGTGAAATGCTGAGGGATAATAACAAGAAAACACATATTATATTTAACGAAACAAGTTAAGGAATTTATTTACAAATTTACACATTTGAAATTGTCAGTAGGTTGTTTTAGGAAAAGGAATCAAATATTAAAAGGTCGGAGTTTCGATGAATTGTCAAGAAGAGAAAATGTTCATATTAAATCATCGGACACAAAGTAATATTCCAAAATGCTTAAAACAAATTGAGATAGTTCGTTTTTCACATAAAAGCTATACGATTGTATTCAACATAAATAAAAACATATTTTAAGGTACTTAGCTTTGGAGTACTGATAGTAGACACGGAAAAGAAACTACAAAACCTCCTACAGAAGGTAGCTAGGGAGAGCGAGAATAAGGGACTAACCATAAACTACAAGAAGCCAGAATGTATGGTCATCAGTAAAAGGATGAGCCCGAAATGCGATTTGCTGGTCGGGGACACTAGAATCAAGCAGGTGTGGAAATTTAAATATCTGGGAAGTGTTTTGACGGAGGACGGTAGGTGCGACGCTGAGATCCGAAGACAGATTGGGATGGTAAATGATGCATTCCAAAAACCTGGGCACAGTACTGCGAGACAGGAGGATTTCTTTCGTGACAAAGAAAAGAGTACTGAGCTGCTACATGGCATCTGTCCTCTTATACGGCAGCGAATGTTGGACGGTCTCCTCAAAGATGTAGAAGAGGCTCGAGGCAACAGAGATGTGGTTCTACAGAAGGATGCTAAGGATATCATGAAGCGAGCGTGTGAGCAACGATGAGGTCTTGGAAAGGATGCAAACAAGGAGGAAGCTTATACTTAACACAAGGAAGAGGCAGATGAAATTTCTGGGACACATAATGAGAAAAGAGGGTCTGGAGAATCTGATACTCACAGGTCGAATAGAGGGAAAAAGAGACAATGGAAAACAACGCATGACATACCTGGCGGGCTTAAGCAAGTGGATGGCAGAACGTGGTCTAGGAGAGTTGGCAGAGGCATGAAACTTATTGAGAGCTACAAGGGATAGGGGGAAGTGGAGAGCCATGATCATTTACGTCCTGAAAAAAACATGGCACATAAAAAGAAAAAGAAGCTTTGGAGTTTAATAGAGTTCTTTGAAATTGCCCTGATCTCATTAGAAGCTGATAATGTATCAGCATGTAATTTGACATTGGGGTTATTCAGACTCTCTCTCTCTCTCTCTCTCTCTCTCTCTGCTTTTATTCAACTTTCATCGGCTCGTTGCTTTTTTCTCAGTTTGTAAGCCGCTCCCTTTTCCATTGGTCAAAATAAATTTTCACATAGGCTCATTAAAGTTTGCTTTAGTCTTTTCACCAGCCCGGAGCCAATCCCTTTTTCAATTGGTCAAAATAAATTTTCACATAGGCTCGCGAATTTGAAAACACTGGAGAAAAGAGAGTTATTCTTTTTTCGTATTCACCACAAATGACCAATGCGTTTACTGCTATTCTTATCTCTTTGCCGTTTAGATTTAATAACCTTTAGCAACAATAAAATAAAGATTTCTGACGATAGGGGAATATTGATAATTTAATACTGAATAACAAGTTATTCAACGAGGGATACAATAAAAATGGGAGAGGGAAAACAAAAGGAATTATTAGTGGTCTGGAATTAATTCAGTCATTAATAGCAGAATTGTGTTTCCATATATAATTAATTTATTAATACCCACCGTAAAATCCGGTATTAACTACAAAATAAAGTGAAAGGAAAATCCGTTTTATTTTAATAAAGAAAAGAAACGTATTAATTATAGATTAAATAATATTCCAGTATTAAAAAATGAAAATCGCGTACAAATATTTATATAAAACTCTCGTATTAATTTTAAACATTTAAATAAAACTTCTGTATTAATTATAAATATTTAAATAAAAAGCCAGTATTAAAATAGTAAAAATAAGAATTCGACATTAATTATATCCGATATTAATTACAGAAAATTAAATAAAAATCGGTTATTAATTATTAAAAATTTAAATAAAAATCAATTAATTATTTATTAAACATTTAAATAGAAATCCGGTATTAATTATAGATATTTAAATAAAAATCCAGTATTAAAATAGTAAAAATAAAAATCCGATATTAATTATAAAAAAATTAAATAAAAATCGGTTATTAATTATAGAAAGTTTAAATAAAAATACAGTATAAAAATAAGAAAAATAAAAATTTGATATTAATTACATAAATTTAAATAAAAACGGACACTGATTATAGAGCATTAAATAAAAATCCGGTATTATAAAAATTCAAATAATAAAAAAAAAAACAAACCCAGTAATTATAGGTAAATTAAAAAAAAAAAAAAAAAATACAATCTGGTATCAATGATAGGTTTCTACGGATAATCCATTAAGGATTAATAATTATAATACCTAAATGTGTCAAAAATAGGAAGGTGGGATTTAAATGCATTTACTTAGAATGTGACACAATCTTTATATGTAATAATCAAACATGAACGTTTTACAGCCAGGATGATATTGCATCGATGGTGGGCATCTTCGGAGGTAGGGTTGAAAAAAACTATCTCACCCTAACCTAGAGTTCATTAATATTTGTTGATTTTGTACACACCCTGCTTCAACCATTCCCATGAAAAGTAGGCCACGACGAATCAAATATGAATGTAACTTTATTCAAATAAGCCAGAAACGCTTGAGACTCTGCATTTGAAAACACACACACACACACACTCTCACACACACACACACACACACACACACACGAACACACGCATGCGCGCACGCAAGCAAGCATATACACACACAAAGTTCATTAAACGCACTGGAGCAGTGTTACATGATGAGTGAACTCTTTCCGTGTTCCTATTTTTAGACACATATTCCCCTTAAAAACCAACATTAAATAATGTTTATGATGTTATGTTTATTATATTATGTGAATATTCTACCAATATATTGGAGGATATATATATAAATGCCTTGATAAAGTCCCTCAGAGGACGACACACGTCGACTAAGTATAGTCTTGTCCTCTTGTCTCTTTTTATTCTTTCTGTTTCTTTCACATATATACTCCATGTGAGAATATTTACATATACAAATATATATATATATATATATATATATATATATATATATATATATATATATATATATATATATATATATTTGGTTGGATTGATGTGAGTTTGTGACTCTGGGTTTCACGGTTTTGCGATCGTCAAACAAATTTATTTATATTTACATACACACACTTTTCACACACACACACACGCACGCACGCACACACACACACACACACACACACATATATATATATATATATATATATATAAAAGTGTGTGTGTGTACAGTATAAATATATATTACAGTTAAGTAATTTTTTGACAATATAAAAGTTATATATATATATATATATATATATATATATATATATATATATATATATATATATATATAGATTCAAATATTCAAAAAGTGTGGTTGGTTCTGCACAAAGCTTTCACCGCTATAATCAAATCATATTTGCTGGTGTCTGGGCTGCCGGTTCCTAGGAACTGAGTCGCTTGACTCTCAAACGTCGAATATGACGGGAGAGTCCACCATATATATATATATATATATATATATATATATATATATATATATATATATATATATATCTTCACTTAAAAACATTATAAAACTCAGTTGATAAAAAACAAGAAAACTAAATTAGTTATTTATTATAAAAATTTAAACTGCTAAAACCATCGTCAAATATAACAATTCACCTCCAAGATAAAAATTACAGAGAACCAATATTATTTACGAATTTACATGTCCCTTAAGGAACTGTGTTCATTGTAAATAATTATTGTGGATGTACTACTACATGTTTAATAAGAAGACTCACGTTATATTTCCCTAACCATAACTTAATTAGGTCTCATTTAAATACGCATGGAGACATACCACGCTCTACACGTAACCTATTCATTCATAACACAAATATATTAGCATCATCCACATGTACAAAAAAGCTAAAAATAATGGAAACATTATTAATAAAAAGAAAAAGCCAACATTTGATAATATCAACTATGAAGACGGCCACAATATGCTGACCGTGTTTGGAATATAAAACTTTCCTATAACTCTATATACTTACATAAAACAAAACATATATTCAGTTAAAAGTAAAATAAAATCCCTCCTTGATAATGGCTAAAAGTATAGCCGAAAGGGTTTGGATATATAAAATATTCGCCATTTTTTTTATATAATTTATGTCCTGAAAGAAAAAAAATTATAAGAGCACATGAAAAATGATATAAAAAACTTAGCCACAACATCTTGCCAGTCGTTTTTAACGAAACTTGCATATATATATATATATATATATATATATATATATATATATATATATATATATTCAAGTAAAATGAGAACTAATGGAGTATAATTGCACTGTCCGTAAAATTTAATTTAAAAGGGTGCTCAATGCAGAGTAAAGCTAAATATTATTTATTTTGGGATATTAAAACAAAAGCATGTTAAAAATCGCTACACAACTTCAAACGTTAATTTTGGTGGATATTCGTGTTTGAAATAAACGCCCTGTTGTTATTTTAAACAGCTTGTATCTTAATACATAAAATATACTGGAGAGCACATTTTCTTAATTAAGATTTCTCGCATGTACAGGCCGATAGGTGTAATACATCCCTCCCGACATCTCGGTGGTTTTTGTTGGTGTGTGCAATGCATATACGCATCAACGACCCTTGCAACATCTTAAACATGCCAAAGAGGTATGAAATATAAAAGTATGAAAGGAGCAATTGAATATGGAGACCCTTTTGTAACTTTTTTGCCCTTTCTTTCCACCCTGTCTCTCCCTCCCTCCCTGTCTCTCTCTCTCTCTCTCTATATATATATATATATATATATATATATATATATATATAGATAGATAGATAGATAGATAGATAGATAGATAGATATACATAGATCTATATTGAATAATGAAACCTCTTCGTAACATTTAGCCCTCTCTTTCTCCCTCTCTTCTTTCTCTCTCTATCCCCCCTGTCTCTCTCTCTCTATATATATATATGTATGTATCTATTGAAACCCGTTCCTAACTTTTATCTATCTATCTATCTATCTATCTATCTATCTATCTATCTATATATATATATATATATATATATATATATATATATATATATATATATACATATATATATATATATATTGAATAATGAAATCCCTTCGTAACTTTTGCCCTTCTCACTTTCTGTCTGTCTGTCTCTCTTGCTCTTGATTATTAAAACGCCTTTCTAACTTTTAGCCCCCTCTCTCTTCCCCACTACCTACTTTCTTTCTTTCTCTCTCTCTATATACATACATACATACATACATACATACATATATATATATATATATATATATATATATATATATATATATATATATATATATATATATAAGTTTTTTTAATTAATCCTTAATTATGTTTATTTGTCTGTATATTCTGTATATCAAGGCTGGCCAAACTTGCTTAATGTAATAGCCACATACGATAGAGTTCAAATGTTTGGGAGTCGCAAGACATGAACAAAATTTACACATACGTTTTATGTTACACATTTTGTTACAAAATCTTTATAAAAAATATCAAGAAATGCATCTATGCAATAATATTTATTGATGTATGCAGTTTTTGAAACTCTTAATTTGTTTGGGTTTCAGTAATTACAAAGTACACATACACACACGCACACACACACACACACACACACACACATATATATATATATATATATATATATATATATATATATATATATATATATATATATGCCTGTGCCAAATGTTTTCAAAATCTTGACTGATGATTGTTTTAACTATATTAATACGCTAATGAACTACAGGAATTTAACTTTATATTAACTGTGATGAAAAAAGGCGCTCAGCCAACATATTTCCACGAGCCGCATATAAAAGGTCAAAAGGTCGCGGATGTTTCGTGAGCCACAGTTTAGGCACCTCTTCTATCAATGATGCGATGGTATTGTAAATTTAGATAAATATTAAAACCCTTTCGTAAAATTTGGCTAACACTGTATTGTTGTTTTTGTTTTTATCGTTCCTCCTCCAAGTAATTTGTTAATGCTACTGAGACGCGAGTGGTTATTGTGAATGAAAGAAGATGAGAAAACGATGGTCAGAAGAAAATACGATAACAAAAACAGTATCCAAAAGATGGCGATTGATGTTGCATTTAAACATTTGAAAAGCATAAGATAGGAAGATAGTTCCACAAGTGAAAAATGAGTGAAAAGAAACGATTACAATGGAACTTACAGTTACATCTCCCTATTTCGCCTGTAAAATGAGGAGACTTAATTGATAATCTAGTACCATACATACGTTCATGCATTAGATGTAACAAAGAGGAAATCTCATCAGAACAATTGCTGTAAAAATATTTATTTACTCTATTTACATCATTCGGACTGTTGTTTTCATCTTCATTTCCACATTCACATCGTTTCGGTTGTTGAAGTCACCGGCCTTCTTCATGTCATATATGTTGGAATTTCGAACCAAACCATTTATTTGTCCCCAAGGACACATGACCCACTGGATAAAAGCGTTGGTTGGTTGACCCAAAAGTGACTTAACCCAAATAGTTTCTGGTCTCAGTAAAGGGAACAATAACTTGGAGAGTTGAGATACTAAAGGGATTTAACTGAAACTGAGATATCCCCCCCAAAAAGGCACGACACATGGAACTAGAACAATCTACCTCCGTGAACTGAATAAAGGGTTCTGTTCGAAATTCCAACGTATATCATCTGAAGAATACCGGATCGTACAACGGCCGAAACGTCGTGAATTTGGGAATAAAAATAAGGACAAAAGTCCGAATGATGTAAATAGTTACAACACCTCATTTCAGAAATATAGACAGATGTAAAAATATTTATAGAAAAGACACAGGGAAATGACGTCATGGTGATGGGAAAGAGATTGAAGTCGAGATGCCAAGTCAGGACCGATCACATTACAAACCCTTCTTTGGAATTTATCAAGAATTTCGAAATATATAGAGGAGTACTAAGCCAGAGATAAATTGTCTAGCACAGCACAGAAATTCAACTTTCCTCGTAGTAAATCTAGCAGTTGATTCAATATGATCATTCCACTTCGTGTCAGTTATTAAAATGGGATCAAGAAGTTGCTTTCCTGGAGGTTAGTATCAGCTATATGCTGACGAATGGCAAAAATGCATCTCTCAGATGACGAAAAGACAACCGTTTCGCTTTGGAGGCGTTAAAGTTTACAAGCCATTTCCTGCCCCAGATAACAACAGATTGAACGTTGAACAGAAATCAGAGAACAATGAAAAAAGAAATTGAAAACGTTGGTAAGAAAAGAACAAAGAGCATTTAAGAAATTCATAAAAAGATGTCTGAGAAAAATAAAAAAAGAAACCGATTTCTTAACAGGAAAATGTTGGTGATGAATGTAGAGCTAAATTGGTTAGACCCGCTGTCTGGTTTAGAGGTTGAAGCCTTTATGAAAATCGTCAATCAATTCAACTCAGAAGACAACATGGAGAAAAGTGAAATAATGTTTTGAACTAGTACTATATAGAGTAAAATAATTGGCCCCTTCAAATCTGATGAGGATAAGTTAACATAAGTAAATTAGTTCGAAGCAGTAGATGAAAACTGATTTATTGCGAGTAACTTTTAATGACATTGGATAGACCTGTTGACAGGGATAACGGTTGGGTCCTTTATGAAAATAGTCAACCAACGTGAAAACAAAGAGAAAGAGGGCAATATCTTGGGCTAATGTTACAAGCATTAAAATTATACATCCCTTTAAAGATAATGACGGTTATGAAGAGAAATACTGATAATTACCGTAAGTTCTTGGACTATATACATTTTAAGAGGAACAGATCCCAAAAAAGAAGTCGTGAGTAAAAGAGCATATTCCTACAAGACAATGTTCCTTCACATTCTGCAAGGCTGACTACTACCCATGTTGTTAAAACAGCTCTCGAAGAGGCCTAAATCATGAAATCGTTTACAAAATTTCCAAATATTAAACTAAGAGAACACTTGTGATCTATCATTGAAAGATAATCTAATAGAACACATGTAATGCATTATTGAAGGATAACCTAATAGAACACTTGTAATGCATTATTGAAAGATAACCTCATAGAACACTTGATCTACATTTTGAAAGATAACCTAACAGAACACTTGTGATCCATTATTGAAAGATAACCTAATAGAACACTCGTGATCCATTATTGAAAGATAACAATAGAACACTTGCGATCCATTATTGAAAGATAACATAATAGAACTCTTTTGATCCATTATTGAAAGGTAACAATAGAACACTTTTGATCCATTATTGAAAGATAACGTAATAGAACACTTGTGCTCCATTTTGATAGAAGTGCTTAGGAAAATAGAGGAACAATATTCAAGCACATATGAAATCGAAGGAAAAAAGGAACTGTTGCAAGATATATTAAAGTCAAAACAAAAAACTTAAAATCAATGGGTCATTGGTTGATTTGATTTTACGGCTTATCAACCTTTTACAGGTTACTTAAATCCACAAAATATTTTTTAGATTGTAAGAATATTTTTAGAAATGATAATTATTCATTGATACAAATCTTACTAATTAACCCATAGCTGAGAGGAGGCGAGGTGATTCATACCTTACCCGATGGTATTTGTGCGCAAGAGAATGTAATGAACCTGACTAGAATTAGAACTCGGCTCTCCGATTAACAATTCCGAACTGTTATCATTACACCATCTGCACACCCTTACGTGATTCTTTCGTTTCCATAACGTGGATCCTTTGTTCCTAAAGTTAACTCCTTTGTTTCTCTAACGTCTCTTCTTTCTTTTCCCTGGCGTGATTTCTTCGTTACTTAACGTGCCTTCTTCGTTACTTAACGTGCCTTCTTCGTTACTTAACGTGACTTCTTCGTTTCACCTAAAATGATCCGTTTTACATGACTATCATCTGCAGCTTGAACAGAAGACCGAGTCCCGTTAACGAATCCTTGTTTATTTATTTATGTATTTGTTTTCCGGATAAATTTGCATTTTTCTTTTGGTATAATGATAAGCCGTTGACTCTGAAATACAGCATTTGAAATGCTAACTTTTAGGCAGAATCAAACAGCGACTGCTGGCGCCTGAACTCGACTATTGGACAGGTTTTATACCAGGGCGAAATACAAGTGAAACAATTCAGTTAGGATATTAAAATAATTAAGTTTACCGAGCGAAGAGTGAAGCTATTCCGAAATGTACCCAAATGCCAATGCATGATCCTAGCCTGACATCGGAATGTTGACATTTCTTGATAGGCAACTTTCATTTGAAACTTTTTCTTATTTCGAGATACAATCTACCTCGCAATTTCACACACACACATATCACACACACACACACACATCCCACACACACGCATCACACTAGAGTTCAGAAGTTTGAGGCTATCTCTGGTAATTTTTTAAATTGTCCCCAAAAGTAGTTCTTTTGTATTTTAAATAAGAGAAAATTATTATGCGTAATAATTAGAAATTTTATTATGACAAAAAGCAAAAAAGCATTTTATGATTAAATTTTGCTCTCGCCAAAATATCTTCCTTTAGCCTTGATTACTGCAGCAGAAATTTTTGCCATTCCTTGCTAAAGTTTCTTAAAGTATAAGTTTATAATTGATTCCATTCTTTCTTGAATGACTTGAAGGGCTCCTTTTCATTTTTTTAAACTCTTTTGTCAAGTTCATTCCATGCTAATTCTGTGGTGGCTTCAAACTTTTGAACTATATATATATATATATATATATATATATATATATATATATATATATATATATATATATGTGTGTGTGTGTGTGTGTGTGTGTGTGTGTGTGTGTGTGTGTATGTGTGTGTGTGTATGTGTGTGTGTCATCCCATTATTTTTATTTTCTCATTTTATATACCCTTCTATCTATTATTTCTATTTTCTTATAAGCATCATCTCCGCCTAAAACCCTGAAATTTTATTTTCTATTTATTTTTTATTTTTGTATTTTATTTCTTTATTTTTATTTTGTCCTCAATGGGGGCAGATAGATTGGTCTACTGTCGGGTTCACACTCCTCATTGGAGTTTTGACGAGGATATTTTATATGCTTTGTTTCCTGTTTAGGACTGGATTTCCGGTTTCATTCTCTTTCACCCCCAGTCGTCCACTTGCGTCTTAGTGGCATTATCTCCTTACTTTGGGTGAACTGATTATATATACTGGGTGCGATGGATAAATTGTCGTCTAAATTACACAAAAATGAAAATAACCTTGACATCTCATTTTAACAGATATATTTACCAAAATTAAACAAAAATATCGTGAAATACTAAAGAGTAATTTATTCAGTAAAATTGCCATTGGCTTCAACGATGGACTTAAGACAACTTCGTTATCTCCTGTAACACTTCTGGACTGTCTACTTGTTTAAGTTGGTGAATGCTGCAAAGAATCCTTGCCTTCAATTCAGCTTTGGTGTTACAAAGAGCTTTGGTGGACTCCTGCTCAAATCCCGCCCCACACATAGTAATCAAGGGGGTTGCAATCTGGAGAGTTAGGAGGCCAGGTGTAAGGTGTGATGTGGTCGCCGAAATTATCTGACAGCCATGACTCCTGGTTGTGTCCTGTTGCCAGACATAGGATCTTCCAGGAGTCAACCTCTTGACCCAGGGCAACACTACCCCTCTAGGCATTTGATATAGGCCTGAGTGGCATGAGGCACAGTGGGAAGATGAATGGAAGCATAATGTCGCCATCACTAGTGATCATTGCAAACACCTTCGTAATCACCATTAGACTCATCCAAACTCTTTCCGAATCCTTTGCACTGTCCTCAGATTGACACCCAAACACTCTGAAATGTTCGTATTGGATATTCCAGCGCGAATGCCAAGCAGTACAACATGCCGTTTCCAAATTTCTGGTGAAGTGGATTGCTTCATGATGCTCTTTTTCTCACAGACGGTGCCCAACTGACCCTACTAGACTGTGCAGTCGACAAATTAAAAAACAAGCAACATATATATCCTTAAATAAATACGCCACACACACACACACACACACACACACACACACACACACACACATACACACACACATATATATATATATATATATATATATATATATATATATATATATATATATATATATATATATAATGCTTGGAAATGTGATCTGAGCAACCAGGAAAAAATCACTTTCCTTGGATGATAAAATATAATCAATGGACCCTTAAAGTTGTTTTTAATTAAATATATTAAGAGTTTTTGCGTGTGTAACAATTGAGGGGCAGTGTAGAAAAGACCCCATTCACGTCCACACGTAAAAAGCACAATTCTGAATTTCATACACAACGCAATATATATATATATAGCGAGACTCTTCGCATGTCGAATTGAGTCACTGTCGGTCACTGGGCGTGTTTCCTAAAATAAATACGCCATAAATCCACCTCCATCCCAACCGTTCGCCGACGGCTTAGTGGTAGAATATCCGCCTGATACCAATTCAGTCGGGTTTCGATCCTAGCTAGAGGCAACCGGATGTCTAGCTGCACTGATGAGCTGTGATACAGCGAAGCAGTCTGTCTGTAGATGGCATTATATATATATATATATATATATATATATATACGGTATTTAAAATTGACGGAATTTATATTTTATATTTAAAATAAACGGGGATAAATGTTTTTATTTTATATATAAATTGATTATATTTTGAAATATATATATTAAAACAAATAGGCCTAAAACTATAAAAGAAATATTATTAAAAACAAAAATGAAAAAAAAAATCTTCGTTTAAAATAGGCGGTATTTATATTTTATATTAAACATAAGTGGGATTATATATATATATATATATATATATATATATATATATAAATGAGAACAAATGTAGTATAATTTCACTGTATGTAACATTTAATTTGAAATCGGTTTCAATACAGAGCAGAGTTAAAATATTTATTTTAGGATATTAAAACAAAAACATGTTCTAAATCACTACACGATTAGTATCATGTTTCAAAACTATAAATGTGTCTCCTCTGGCAATATCAAACTGATGGCGAGCGAAAGATGAATTTAAAAAGTAGAATATTTAAAAAAAAATATAGCTTTGTGCGCTTTGCCGTGATTAACCATTTGAATGTGACCTATGATAAATTCAAACCCACCGGAATTTTTTTTAATATAGGTCATAACACGAAGTTGTCTGCATATAAAACCTAGACAATTTCCTTGTGGGCAGATACAATTTTTTACAACATTTCGCAAGATATATCGAAGTCTAATTTTTTTATGAATTTAAGCGCAGTACTAGCTTGGAGGTAACGTCTCGTCATTTTACAGTTGAAATGGCTAGATGTAACCGTATGCTCTATGCTAACAATTTCTCCTATCGCACTTCTTGGTTGCGGAACTCTCTTCCGGCTTCTTGCTTCCCGGTCTACTTTGATCTTCAAAAATTTAAATGCAATGTCAATCGTTATCTTCTGCCTTCTTAATTCTTGTTCTTTTATTCCCTTCTCTTTTTAATAGTATATTTTTCTCATATTCTCTAACACTTAGTAAAGCCTTGTGTCTTAGTAGCTTGATTGCCTTGCTTGGAGGGAAATTATTAAAAACAAGAAAGGTTTCTCAAATGCATTAACTTTGATCGATATTTTCCAATATTGATGAGGGTTTACTTCCTAACCTTTTGTTTGAAGTAGTGTGGAAGATCGATATCATGATTATGTCATTATTTTCTCGTCGAGTTATATGTGTTATCCATTTTAGTTGTTGATGCTGTTGGAAGTCTTCAGGTGACATGGTTGCCGTCATTTGGTACAGTTTTTTTTAGTGATTCTGTAGCACCGGTCCACAAGTTTCGAGAAGAATGATCCTCGCTAAGATCTACAGGATTCATTGTTTCGAAGCCACTTTTAACCATCAATCTAAGAAAGCGCTTGCATACAATCTCCAAAAAGTTCTTATAATCTAAAATATTTTCTGGCTTTAAATGAATTTTTACTACCCTACAACGTAATAACTACCCTGAATACATGGCAGCTGCCCCAAAAAACTGAGATAGGCGGGTACAAGAAGAGGGCAACAACACTCAGAAAACACTCTGCCTGCCTTATGTGAAGGCGTTATCAGAGAAAATACAAAGGATCTGCGGTCCATATAACATCAGGACAACCTTCAAAAGCTGGATGACACTTCGCAGATATCTGACCCGAGTAAGACCCTCCCATAGAGGAGAACATGACTAAAGTCTGTGAGTACGCTATCCCGTGCAGCTGCGGAAAAAATATAAAGGGGAGACAGGCCGCCCCCTTAAGATAAGGCTTCAAGAACACCAGAAAGCTATAACATGAGGGGAAGTGGAAAAATCAGGCGTGGCTGACCACATATGGAGAGAAAAGAGAGATCAAGTTGAGATCATAGACAAAGAACACCATTGGAAAATTCATAAACTTAAGGAATCAGCACATATGCTAGGCCACAAAAATCTCCTCTCCTGAGCCGACTAAGCATAGAAATGAATACAATATGGGAACCAGTAATAAGGAGTACCAGAGAAAAGCGATAATAACAACAAAAATTGCAATATGAGCTCTGGTAAAAATATGCAATGATATCAGCAAAAATTGCAATATGAGCACTGGTAAAAAAAAGGTTGCTGAAGACATTAGGTTTATAATACCCAGAAATTCATACACAGTTGTCCTCAAGGACACATGGATAAAGGCGTTGGTTAGATCCAGTGACAGGACCCAAAGAGTGTGAGTTCAATAGCCTGTTAAGGCAGAGGATAACTTGGAGAGGAGAAGGCTTGTAGAGGAAATTAGTCTTCACAACGCAGATGATGAAATTGCGTCGTTATGTACGTTTGTGTGTTCGCATTTTCTAGTACTGCGCTTAAATTCCAAAAGTCTATGTACTATGACGAAGAGCGATATTTCTTTGTAAAATACGGTCTTCTTCTGTGTTAACATTAAACTTAGCCAGCCACAATCATCGACCCAAACATACCACAATATCACAAAAACAACGCATTCTTAATTACCATTATTATTACATCCACCATAATACAACAATGTCTCTAGCATGGCGAAGAGCTCATTTCAACAGTATTTATAGAAAAGGCACAGAGCGCTAACTTAATAGCGTTGGGAAAGTGACTGAAGACGAGACGCCAGATCAGAACCATATATATTGCTGCTTTTTTCTTGGATTTTATTTAAGATCTCTAGATATGTAGTGGAATTACCAGACCATATGTGGCAGCAAAATTCTAAGCATGAACGAATGGTAGACTTGTAGATATGTTAGATAGATTGAAGTGAAAAAAATTGTTTATCACGACAGAGTGAAAATACCCTTTTGCCGCTACCCAGTGGTTATTGCCAAACCGAAAAGGAAATTAGTCTTCACAACGCAGATGATCGAATTGCGTCTTTATGTACGTTTGTGTGTTCGCATATATTTTTTAATTCATTAATAAACTTTAAAATATTTCTAAAAAATTATTGAATCATTAAAAATAATCAGTATCTGATAATTTTCTGTTTTTTAGGGTGTGATTTTTTATTGTTTCCAGTTTCATCATTTTATTGCTCAGGTCAGGGTTGGGGTTGTGCAGACTGGGTAAGTGAGGAATGTATTAGTCTAATGTTATATTTCAAACTTAAATTTTGTGTGTATGTGCATGTGCTTGTGGATAAATTAAAAGTACATGAAAGTCACTCATGCACAACACAGAAACACATATATTATATACGGGAATATACAGTCCGCATGAAAACAATGTGTGACGGACAGAGAATCAAGCCAATTTTTGTAATATAGATTCTTTCTATAAGAAATTATGCTGAAAAAATAATGGAACTTTCTGAGACCCCCTCCCATGTAAACGATGCACATAAAATAATAATGTGCTATTTATTTTTACAATGATGTTCACCCTGCACATAGCCCGAGAGGCACTCGAGGTAAAGGGTTACATGGTTAATATATAAGTATGTATATGGGACAAAAATTAAAATTGCCCATTCTCCGCGACCACTGTCATGCTGGCATCGATATTACACCGACCCCTTTCTTATTACAATGAGGGTGGTACCGCCGCAAGGTTGGAATCCCCAGGACCGGTCACCTTCTCCCATCTAAAATGAGGACAACAGTATTCTCCACTTATGACCAAAAGCGAATCCTTGTGCAGGGGTGTGTGGGGAGGGGGTTATAAAGAAACGTGGTCTCTGACATTAACTTTAAGTTTTCTCAATTGCGTAGGCCGATAGATGTAATACATACCGTTTGAATAAAAAAAGGACAACTATTTTAAACACGGGTATCCTCTAAAAATAACGTCTGAAATAATAAAAATGGCGGATTAAATATAAATCCTTTAATTCTTTATATATATATATATATATATATATATATATATATATATATTAAAGAAAAATAGACCACTTTAAGGTTCCATTATAATAATTTATTTCACCAGAACACTTTTAAAGGACTCTGGATCATCAGATAGCACTTCCAAAAGAAGAAACGTTTCATCTTTTGCAAGTGCTATCTGATGATCCAGAGTCCTTTAAAAGGGCTCTGGTGAAATAAATTATTATAATGGAACCTTAAAATGGTCTATTTTTCTTTAAAATATTAGCTCTAGATTGCCATAGAACCTTAAAGTTGTCTGTTTTTTATTCAATTTGTGTTTCTTTTATTTTTCGTCTATCGGCACACAGTCTACAAATACATTAAAATTAGAGTTAGATTTAATTTTCTAACGCTGTTAAGATTTTATTTTCTACCAAATATGTTGCGCTGATCTAAGAAGTCTCATATTTTATTATTCCAAATAAAATATTTTGAAAATAGAATAAACGTTATTTACTAATTTTTTTTCTTAATCTAACGCTACAAGAATGGGTATTAATTGAAAATTGATATCATTGTTAATAGTTAATATAACTTGAAAACCATAACTGGTGACCTTTACACCCCGAGTGTATGTCAGGGACTTAAATTACAAGTACCAGTCTTTCTTCTGCCGGTTTACTGCTGTGACCAACTAATAACTTTTGCATTGCGCTTCTTATATCAATATAAAGAAAGCCCTGTGCTAAAATTATAAGTCCTGCGAAGCTGTTAAGATCGGATGTCTATGGTTCTCTAACGGTTGCTTTCCAAGAGGTCTTCTTAGGAGGCCTGCGATTGGTTGCTTTCTGAAAGCGTCACACAAAAGAAACTTAACATTGTAAAATGTTTTTTTACCTATCACACTTTTTAGAAATTTCAATCTTGTAATATATTTAGAAACATGCCCGAACGAAAGTGACTTATGACTGGCGCGATCATCTCTTCCTTCATATCTGAAAATTTACTTAATTACTGGGAGACACGTAACCAACTAATCCGTCTCTAATCGTGTGACCGACTAAGTACACGTCGTGATGATGTGGAATTTGCTATGCAACGTCGTATATTTCTAAAGAAGTAATGTATTTTTTATTAACCCGACAGATATTATCACTTTAAATGTTATTTTTAATGAATACTCTAAGCAGATATTAAATTTCGAGAGTCTATAACGAGAAGGGTTTCGTCTAAGTGCTCTATTCAGTATTGCTAGACCGGCAAATATTCTTTGTGGCCGAGTCGCTTAACGACATTTCCCTCTGCCTAGGGATGAGGACACAGGTTCAAATCCTGCTAGAGAGCGTATATTTTTCTTTAATAAGACTTCTTGAATATTCAGGCCGATAGACGAAAATATATGAATCCACTGTTTAATAAATAAATGGAACGTCTACTCAAATACGAGTACCCATTAAAAATAACGAAAAAAACAAACTCGTATATATAAAATGATAACAGTAAGCATTCGTAAGTTAAAAAGAAAAATAATTTTTTGCAGAGTGCTGGAAGCTTCTTCCATGCTTACTATAAATTTATTGCTAAACACATTGACCGCCAAACGCGAGATAACTCATGGTTTGCAGTTTTTATTAAGACGCCGACTAGGAGTATTCTCACACCAATAACGTGCTTATTCTGTGGTACTTTTAGTGTGAAAAAATGTTAAGTCCTCAGATGAAGCTCTAAATCAACTCATTAAAAAATAATTGCCTAAGTTAGATATTGTTATAAAGTTGGCGCTTGAGGTCAGATTTTGAAGTTGACCTCTGGTAGCCAAAATATTCAGCGAATGGGGTAGAGAGTGCTTCAACTCGGATTTTTAAATAAACCTTTACCCTTTTTGAATTCGTTTACTCCCTCTGTCCTACGTCTGAATAAAGCGACATTTCTCAGTTTCCAATAGACGAGAAGATCAATAAGCATTTCATGATCAACGAATACGTTTTATTAAAATTAACGTGACCATTACAATGTATTATATTACACCGCTTGTGGAATATTAACATTTCTTGCAATAGCTGCATCTACTGCAAGGAAAGTCGGTTCACTGTGTCGTGCCAGAAGGTTTTTCTCGTCAGAGTCCATCTTATTTCTATCTCACTTCAGTTGAACATCTATTCATTGGTTTCACCCTGACGAGTTGAATCAGATTCACGTTTGCAGCACTACAGAAAATATGATGAAATCTTTTTGAACTCCCGTCTCTTGGTAGGTAGAATCCGCCGTTTCAAAAAGAAGAGTGTGCGAATTCGAGATGGAGAAAAAACAACTTCATATTTCGATGATACTCATCTTGGCCACACGAATGAAAAAGCAGTCATCTTTTCCAACGCTCTCTATTATTGGACCAGATTGGTCTAAGCTTGGATGCGCATGTGGGGTCATGGATAATGGCTCAGAATTGTTTATCAGAGAACCCAGTTCTAATTTCCGTTGGGTTCGTTATATTCACTTATGCGCAAATACCCTCAGGAAAGGTATGAATCCACCTCTTCTCCCCCAGTTTTGGGTTAATTAGTAAGAGGTGTATCACTAGACCGTTATTATTTTAAAAAAATTCTTACAATCTAAAAATATTTTCTGGCTTTAAATCTACAAAGGTTTGATAAGCCGTAGCAAATTCTATCAATCTATTATTGGGTTATGAGAAATCTTTTAAAAATGTTAAATTTTGGACGATGTTAAAGAATATCTCATAACCAGGGGTTAAAGGTAAGCAAGGGCGTGGCAAAGTAACAAAAATAAATATAAACTTTTCCTCCTGAAAAAAAAAAGCAAGAAAAAAAAGTAAAACGGTCGACGCCTTTTTAACTATTACCAAAAAACGATACCCAAACTCTGTGTTTTTTTTTTTTTTTTTGTTGTTTTTTTTTTTTATTTTTTTATTAAGATATGCCTCGTTTGGGAAGTTAATGCATTTTCGCGATTTTCTTTCACTTTGTCACTTAATCTAACGAACTCGACTGGAATCCGAACTCGAATTTTAGTTAGGTTCGTTACCTTCATTTACGCGCAAATACCCCTGGGAAATATATGGATCCACCTCTTGTCATCTCAGCTAAGGGTCGAATAGCAGAACAACCAGTCTACCCTAGAAAGAAACGGCAACCTACTACGGAAAAATCTTCTGCCTAGTCAGTCGCGAATCAAAAGGGACATGATCGCTTGATTGATTGATTTTTTTTACGGCTTATCAACCTTTTTCAGATTATTTAAAACCATTTTGTTTTGGAGATAATAATCCTTTACGGATATAAATCTTACAAATGAACCGAAATCTTTAGAGATTTCTAATTTTGAGCCGTTATCCACCGCACCAACCCCACATTCAAGCTCACCGCGCATGATATTCCCAAACGGTCGCTCATCTAGGTATTGACTAGATTCGACCTTGCTTAACTTCGGTGATCATACGAAAATCGGTGTTTCAACGTAATATTGACGTAAGCCTAGACTATGGATTCTATAAAAGAACTTGAATCCGACATGTGTACTGTAAGCCTTCTCGATAATATTGTCGTCGTGAAATCAACATATATATTTACTTTTTTGTTAGTGATAAAATCTAAAAGACTTTTAAATTGATATACAATGTTGGTCTTTTCAAAATATTAGTTGATGGGGAAGAGTTATTCCGGATGATTAAGTTCGTTGTATTTGAAAACATAAATAAAAAATATAAATTGAGTTACCTCCCTTGTATATTCTTAAAAGTTAAATATTTAATTGAATATAACGAAGCGCGTTTCATGCGCATTTACAAAAACATTCACAACTATCAATTACATTAATGTTTGTCTTAGCAATTCAATTCTGAAGATGATCTCGGATAAGATTGAAAGTACTTGGGGAAAATAAAAGAAATGAACAAAACTACGGCGCCCCTCCTTAATGATTTTAATGGCGACATGGAAATTGATCCGTGAATTTGAAAGGATTAAAATAAAAATAGACATAATATGTCTAGATGATTCAACCAAACATGCTTGAGTAAAAAAATATATTCCTCTGCGCATATAGCATTCATCGTAGTGCGCACAGATTCTACGGTGATCCCCGACAGAAGCCCAGATCAGTATGTAAATAAACCTGTCGTTTTTGACGAGTACTATGATGGTGGTATAACGAAATAGCCATTATTTTCCGAATGATCCAATTTAATCTCATAAAAGAAAATAACTTTAAAAAAATCCTGTCTTGTATCGATAACCTGAAAAAAGATGATTACACTCAGTTGTTAAAAACGATAGTCGCTTCGTTTAGTTTTGTTTGGTAAGGAGTGTTAAAGTGAACGCAGATAATCAAACGGAAAAAAAATGTGGATAATTCGGTTAAAATGAAATGGACATGAAAGTTAGTTTACGCATAAATATCCATATATTTTTATATAAATATATATAGTTGCCTTAGATACATTCATATCTGCGCGTGTCTGTGTGTGTGTGTGTTCACAAGCATGCGCACAGATACGTGTGTATGTAAATAGACACAGATAAAAGGCATTTGATTAATGTTAATGAAAAAATGTGTCATTAATATTAACAGCAAACGTGTTGAAATGAAAATATGTTGATTAGTGAAACTTGTTTTTACTTCCTACTTTGCTTACTAAGCATATTTTTCTAGTTTTACCTTTTCTTTCTGCTTTTTTTTTTTTACTTTCTTTTTATTTCTGTTCCTTTCTTTTTCCTTCTTTCTTTTTGCTTTTCTATCTCATTTTTAATTTCTTTTTCTTTCTGTTCCTTTTCTTTCTCATTCATTCTTTCTTTCTTTTACGCCTTCTTTTTTATACTTTTTCTTCTCTCTTTTTTATTTCAATTTCTTTTTTTCCTTTGCTTGCATTCCTTACAATTTATTTACAATTGCGCCTTCTTTCTTCTTTCTGTTTCCATCTTTCGCATTTTTTTTTTTTTTTCGTTTTCATTCGTTTGTAATTTCGTCCTTCTTTGTTTTACCTTCTCCGTTTTTCTTTCTTACTTTCGTGTACTTGTATTCTCTCTTTTTCTATTCATGCTTACAATGATTCTTTCTTTCTTTCTTTCTTTCTTCATTTTTTCCTACCGTTTTAGTTTGTGCTGTCTTTCTTTAGTTCTTTTTCATCCAACTTTTGTACTTCTTCCTTGTTTATAGTTCCTGTAATTTTCTTTCAATCTTTTCTGTGACTCTTTTCTTCTTTTTCTCTTTTTCTTTCTCTCTTTTCTTTCCTTCTTCAGTTACTTCCCTTTAATAACTCAACCCTCCAAGTTTTTCTTCACCTCTGCTATGGCCAAGTATTGGGTCAAGCCACTTTTTGGATTACTTCAACCAACGCTTTTATCCACTGAGTCATGTCACGAATATGACAATAAAGATGAGGATAACAGTTCGAACAATGTGAATAGTGTAAATACCTCTAATCCTGTTCAAATGACCGGGGATGAGCGTGAACCGAACAAAAGGCGAATCTATCTACTCCTATTAGACCTACCTAATCCTATGTTTTAAAAAGGGTCAAACATTATCTATCCTCCCTATCTTCATGAAATTCACTTCTGACCATCTTCTCTTTCATTTACACCACATTTAGCAATTTACCTTAGTAATCACCTTAATTCTCTCAGAGTCCCAAATATAAGAAGGGACTTCCGCTTGCACAGAAGAGAAGGAACAGGAAGGGATAGTAAAGAGAAAAAAAAATTTTTTTTACAGCTACAATGGATAGGAAGTTGAGTCGTGGATGCCTCCCTGAACACTAAAATCTAATCAACTCAAAGGTCAATCTTTGTCTATCCTCCTTATTGTCATAATCTTCACTTACTACAACCTTCTCATTTATTCACATCATATTTAATAACCCTCTACTTCGAGTATCTCTTGAGCCTTGATTGGGTAAATTCTAGTAAACAAAATGATGATTCACTATTTACATTATTCGGACTATTGTCCTCATCTTTGTCGCCATGTTTATCACAACGTTTCGGTCGTTTTACGCTCCGGCCTTCTTCAGGTGGTTGGAATGTCGAACCGAACCCCTTATTTCGCTCACTGGAGTAGACTGTTCTAGTTCCACGTGGTATGTCTAATGGATGTCAGTTATCTCCTGTTAATTCCCTCTGAAAGGTCTCCACTGCCTTAATCAGCTATTGAACTCACACTCTTTGGATCTAACTAATTCTTAAGGAATCAGTACATATGCTAGGCCACAAAAATCTCCTGAGCCGACCAAGCATAGAAATGAATACAATATGGAAACAAGTAATAAGGAGTGCCAGAGAAAAGCGATAATAACAACAACAACAAAAATTGCAATATGAGCTCTGGTAAAAAAAAAAATGCAATGATAACAGCAAAAATTGCAACATGAGCACTGGTGAAAAAAATGGTTGCTGAAGACATTAGATTTATAATTACCAGAAATTCATACGCAGATGCTCTCAAGAACACATGGCACAGCGGATAAAGGCGTTAGTTAGATCCAGTGACAGGACCCAAAGTGTGTGAGTTCAATACAGCAACATGAAATATTACAGAACAAATGGAGAAATTTCAGAGGGGAATTAACAGGAGATAACTGACATCCATCAGACATGACACGTGAAACTATTAGGTTGGTGCAAAAATAATGACGTACCAATGTCGTTTTTTGACGTATTTTTTAACGTCAAAAAACGACATTATTACGTCATTATTTTTGCACCAACCTAATAGAACAGTCTACCCAATGAGCGAAATAAAGGGTTCGGTTCGACATTCCAACCACCTGAAGAAGGCCGGAGCATACAACGGTCGAAACGTTGTGATAAACATGGCGACAAAGATGAGGACAATAGTCCGAATAATGTAAATAGTGTACATAATACCTCATCTCAGAAATATAGACAGATACAAAATGATGATTCAGAAATTTATCATACTCATTTCCACCTGTTCCAAATGTAAGAAAGTTCTTTTTTTTTTCCCAAAGAGCTACTAGCTTGTGTAATAGACCACAGCTTCGAGACTTCCCTGAATACTACAACCTTAGCCTCTTCAAGTCAAGAGTGACTCTTTGTCTATCCTTATTGTCATAATCTTCACTTACTACCACCTCCTCCTTGCTTCACCTCCCATTTAATAATTTACCTTTTAATAATCACCTGAATTCCCTCAGCGTTCCAGATATAAGAAGGGAGTTCTATTTTCTTAGTTTTTTTTAGAGAACTGTTATTTATTGAAAAGACACCGACGTTGATATTTCCCTAAACATTACAATCTTAACATCTTCAAACTAAGGATCAGTCGCTATCTATCTTCGTTATCCTCATAATCTTCACTTTATATCACCTCCTTTTTCATTCCTATCACGCATTTTCGTTATCATTAACATTTTGTCGGTAATATTTTTATGTTGCTCTCGAGCCTTTCATGGAGTGAAATTTCTTAAAAAAAAAAAAAAAAAAAAAAAAACAACCATTCATAACGAGTACAATTTGTATATGGAAAGCTCTAAAACGTGCATTTTTGGCGGGACTTTTTTTTATTGAAATAAAAACGGAAATTAGTATTTCCATGGAGAAATTGTGACAGAAATTGTTAATATTTTTTTCCAAAAAATTCAATGTCCGTCTTCTGCATGATGATTTTTCAAGTTTTCAAAGAATGCAAATATTAATGCCCTTGTACCCTTTATATTTGAAAACAAAGATTACTGACAAATAAAAATGCATCTACAGTGTAACCCGGATATAAGAGACCCGGATATAAGGGAAACCCGGATATAAGAGAGATTGTATCTGGTCCCAAATTAGAGCCATACTTACCTAAACAAAATAGACCAAACCCGGATACAAGACAACCCCGGATATAAGAGACTTCTTCTCCAGTCCCGACAACTCTCTTATATCCGGGTTACACTGTATATAAGTCTTTCGAAAACTGAATCATGAAAATGAAAGAATTCGGCCTTCGATATTGAATTTTAAGAAAAATTGTCAGTGTCGAGCTTACCAAAATACGTAATATTACGTAAGAAAAATATCAGAAAACACAAATATCGTGCCTTTATTTCCAAGCGTTCATAACATGACCACAATTTAGTCTAAGAAATAAGATACGAAAATCACCGTTGTGCATAAAATACTAGCTCTACTGTGGAGACTGCTGTTGCGATATTTACAATGCAGTGAGATAGACGAGCGTTTGTCTCATTATATCAGTAAATCATGCAATACTATCCTGTTCATTAAGCTGCGGCGATAGTCAGTTCCTTAACGCAGGGAAAAAAAGCACCATAACCTTGCGGTAAAACTTGTAGGCTTATTTACTGTTTCGTAAGCCAAAAATATCCAGTCCAACATCAGACCGTCTGTTAAATAACTACTCCATTGTTTTATCATCAAGCTCAGTTATGTGTGTTAATTTAACTCCAATCTAAATGTTAAGGATGATCGATTTAGTATTTTTCAAAAGGAAAGAAAATGCTTTAAGCGCCCATTTTTTTCAGCACGTGTTATTTTTCAGTCTTGTCGTATACAGTGTAACCCGGATATAAGAGACCCTTATATAAGGGAAACTCGGATATAAGAGAGATTTTCTCTGGTCCCAAATTAGAGCCATACTTACCTAAACAAAATAGACCAAACCCGGATATAAGAGAAACCCGGATATAAGATACTTCTTATCCGGTTCCGACAACTCTCTTATATCCGGGTTACACTGTACAAAGAAACAAACATTAACAACAAAATAGATAAATTAAAATAAAGAAATAGCGATTTGGAGAACTTTTGTAGTTTTAATGTCACTAAAAAAACATTGATAAAAATATCAATAAGTCTGTAACTTAATGATGAAAGAAAGCATTTATTTTACACAAACAAATTTATATTTTTTCAACGTATTATTGTCAATGCACTTAATGCGACGCTTCGCCATAATAATAGAAAATTTCAGATCAAAATTTAGCTAATAACCGTGTCAGGGTATAAAGTTAGTGATCCAACCTCGTCAAAATAGTGACCGGGGGTTCGAGCCAAAAAAAAAAAAAAGGAACTTTAAAATGCTATTTTTTTAAGTGCACATGAAAGCACGAAGAGCCTCATCTGGAAGATTGGTATATCAAAACTTATCCACCTCTAATTTAAATATACTTTAAATCAAAGGGAAAAAATTTCAATGGTGGGTTTGTGCAAAAACAGCTTGATCTGACCCCTTTGATATATAATTGATGCAATACTTGATTGAATGAACTGATAAACAGATTTCAATATTGATATGACGGTTGAATTGTCGCAAAAATATGTATTGTAAGGTACTATCCAC
>OZ010584.1:31861250-31908750 GCA_963932145.1 Acanthosepion lycidas | reverse complement strand
CCTACAATCTGTTCTTAAATAGGGCAAGAAATGGCTTGTTAATTTTAACGCCTTCCAAACGAAACTGCTTCCTTTTAATCGTTATAGAACCTTTTTAGCGTTCCATCAGTATGGCTGATGTTAACATCTAGGGGAGTGATACATTGTGCCTTTTCTGGTTAACGTTTACCGTTGAAATGTGGAACAGCTATATTGAATCAGTTGTTAGGTCTACCCGCTAGCAAGGTTGATTCACTGTGTCATGCGAGACAATTTTCCTCGTCAGAATCCATCTTGCACATTTATAAATCTACCATTCGTCCGTGCATTGAATATTGCCGCCATTTTTGATCTAGTGCTCTTACTATATGTATCGAGATTCTTGACAAAACTCAAAGAAGAGTCAGTAATATAATCGATGCTGGCCGGGCATCCCTGTCTTTCTTACAAATATTTTCATGACAATTGTTCCAATGCACTATCCTCCTTGGTGTCTCGACTGCATGAATTTAAGCGGATTACTAGATTGGCATTTAGGTCTCACCGTTTTACAGTTGAACTAGATTCGCCTATCGTCCGGTTCATACTCCTCCCCGTTTGTTTTTTTTGTTTTTGTTTTTTTTTAGAACAGGAATAAACATTTATCCCTTGTTTTCTATTTAGGATTAGGTTTCCGGTTCCTTTTAACGTCTACTACAACTCTGCACTTCCACCGTCTCCAGACGCATTAATTTAAACGGCTATTAGATTGGCAACTAAGTCTCGCAGTTTTACTCTTGAACTATGCTCCCCTATAGTCCGGTTCACACTCCCCACCGGTCTTTTGAACAGACGTAGAGGTTTATCCCTTGTTTCTTGTTTAGGATTAGCTTTCAGATTCATCCCAAAGTCTACCTCTATTTCTAACGTCACCATCTGAACCCTGAAATTTTACTTACTAATTATTTTTTTTACTCTCCATTAGGGGTAGATATGTTCGTCTATCGTCTGGTACACAGCCCTCTCTGATTTTTTGAACAGGCGTAGAGGTTTATCCCTTGTTCCCTGTTTAAGATTGGGTTTCCGGTTCCTTCTAAACTCTTTTAATTCTCTTTCACTCCCAGTAGCCCATTGTTTCTTAGTGGCATTATCGCCTTAAGGCATTATCGATGAATTGATGAAAAAAAAGAAAGGTCGATGTAACCGTATGTTCTATTCTAATAATGTCTTTTATCACATTTCTCGCCTGCAGTACTCCCTTCCGAATTCTTGCTTCCCGGCCAACTACAATGTTAAAAAATTAAGTTTAGATCAATTCTTTTCAATTATAGTCATTAATTGGAAGGTTTTATTTTATGTTTTGTTTTATTAAAATGATTTTATTTTCTAATTCTGAGAATCCGATAAGTTTTACAGTGGGAATTGTTGATGGTAGTATAATTAGGATACTGGGGTTGGGTGAGGTTAAAAGTTTTTTCAGGGCCCCTACCCTGACCTGCTATTTGTTCTTAAAATCTTGGTAGCAAAGAGGAAAACTCATCAGAATAATTATCATAAAGGTATTTATAGAAAAGGCACAGTGAAGATACGTTATGGTGGTGGGAAAGTGACTGAAGTCGAGGTGCCAGGTCAGGACCGATAACACTGCAGATTCCTCTTTGAATTTTGTCAAGAACTTATGAATACGTAGCAGAAGAACCAGGCCAGATGTGGCAGCAATACTTAATGCACGGTCGAATGGTAAACTTATAAAGTTGGAAGGTAAATTCTAGCGAGAAAAATTGTCTAGCACCACACAGTCGATAAACCTTCGTAGTAACAGGCTTAGCTATTGACTCAATATAATCTTTCCACTTCTTGTCAACGGAAAACGTTAGTCGGGGAAAACGCAATGAGTTACTCGCATGGAGGTTAGCTTCAGCCATATTCATAGAAAACAAAAAAGTTAAAGACGATTAAAAAAGAGCAGTTTAGTTTTAAATGCGTTAAAATTAAGAAGCCATTTCTTGCCCCAGTTAACAACAGATTGAAGGCCATTTTCGAGATCAGGTGCCAATTTTTTGACACTGTTAGTAAAATGGATTCGCGTTGCTTTCTCCCTGGTTAGTAATTCAGAGTATTCTTTCTCCTAGATTGATTTCCAACCAAGGCTAAAGTCCCTATTCTGGCCTGCTTTTTAAAACATAATATAGGAAGAAGAGATGTATTCACGCTTTTTTCCGGAGACATTTGTGAGAAACTGAGTGCAACTTCCGGAGTCGATATCCGCTACACTACCTGTACATCTCAAATACCGTCGAGAGGGGGTAAAGCTGAAATAATATAAAACGTCTGTTCGTGTCTATTGACTTATAACTTAAATGCCAGATCGTGAAAGCCCTCGCCAATGTCAATTCATTTTGTCACTGGTCAAACAAGAGAATAGCCATGTCAACAAATAGTTCATTTTCAATTAAATATATTTTCTACGTCGCTTGTTATCCCAGTATTCAATGTCCATGGTAAAAAGTGATTCATTAAATATTTACAACACTTATCTAGTTTGATATAAGAACGTGACAGTAATGGCGGAACACATGAGCGAGGGTTTGGTAAGATAGTTCCTTTGTCATTGTTCTACAGTTTTCATTTTTCATATGTATCGCCATTTAAGAATCGATTTTTGAGGAACAAGTGTGTATTTGTTTGTACATAATTTTGCTTCTGTTTATGAGCGTGGAATAGTAAGCTCATAGCATAAGACTTAGCTATTCGTTGGTTTTGGATTTTGATTTTAAAATGTCTCTTTTCCACCCACAGCGCTACAAGAAGATCCAGGAGAGCTTCACTTTTTGCTGAAGTCGAGAATTAAACAGAAAATTAACTCGGTTCTCTTGGCCTCAATCTCCGACAGTGTTTCTCAAACTTTTTAAGCAACGGCACACCTAGGAGCAAATAAAAAATTATGGCATACTTAGCAACATTTTTAAAGGGTACTAGCAGCGTTGCCCGTGCCTGACTCAAAAATCGTACGACTCATACAGCAATCGCTATCACTTGACTTAAAATATTTTTGCCCTTCCTGGTCTTTAAAGGAGTGCCCTTTGCCGTGCTGATGTTGCTACATGCCTTACTTCTTGACTTACTTCTCACACTGCGAATTTTTTCTAAGCTCTATACTAAACATTAAATCTATTACGAAAAAAGATCTAAACAAAATGAACACAAAACGATCAGCTTTAAAAAAGGACTCGTAACTGGAAAAACCGAATGTAAAAAGAATGTTAACAACAAATACTTTTTCACACCCAACCCAGTTCTGCGGAATCAGAATCCCCGTTGAGTTTAAGCAAGCGAATGAGCCAATTGGAGTAAAGTGACATGCAGATTTACATTTTTCCCACTTGTGACGAATGCAGCTATCGATTTTTTTTGCATGCTAGTTAACATTCGTGTCAGTCAGCTGTTGGCTCTCATGCTGGCCAATAGAATCTTCCTGCCTATTCGTGGCAGCCAGCTATTGGCTCTCACTCTGGCCAGTAGAAAATGGCCGCAAACTACATGAAAACTGCCGTAGAAGCATGAAAAAATCGATTATTTCCACTATCGATGGGAGTTGAGAAATGTGATGTCGGTCTTGGCCTTCCCGCTAACTTGCAGCATGTGCATGTAAATTTTGGTGCAAATCTGTCGAAAATTGCCGCCGTGCATTTGTTTCACACACACATACTGCTTTTTATAGATAGAGATACATTTAAATGTTCTGAAATAAAACCATAGATTAAAAAAAATACATACACAAATAGGAACTTTATTTCAACGTTTCTATTCTACTATTTGTGCAGCTTATTTAGCGTGAATTGTGTGCCTGTTTTTTTTTTTTCGCGATTTCTTCAATGTTTGATTGAATGTGCGATAAACAGACCCTCATTTCTTCTTCAGTTGAGCGTAGTCTTTCTCGCTTCTTATAATAAGAAGAATAGTGAAAAGAATTTGAAATAAAAGTCTATTACTGTACTATTACTACTTCCAAAAACACTTATACAGGGTGTAACAAAATACTTTACCAACTTTGGGGGCTTGTTCCTCATCCCAAAACAAGGACAAAAGTCCATATAAACATATGTCTGTAAATCCTTCATTTTTTAGTTATTCAGTTTAAAGCTTACGGTAGATGCTGCTAAATGTACAATCCAAGACACAATCCAAAAATACTTTTACAAACTTTGGAGCCATGGATCCTCTCTCAGTAATGTGACGATAACAAAATTAGATGTTTCGGCTGCCTTCGGTCCGGAAACGCAATCTGATACAGCCATGCAGCCACACGTCCATTACCATTCGCGCGGCCTTAAGTAAAAATCATATCTGCCTGCTCACGATATGAATATGCTGCCATTGTTAAAAGGGGCACTTCTCAGTTAACTCACTACTACAAACGTTAAACGTTGTACACAGACTAGCCACAAATGTACACGAATGACAAATGTAACCTAGTCTACATAGCAACACAGCGCCATTTACCCTAAACTTTCTTTAAACCTAATAACTCAAAAATGAAGGATTTGCAAACATATGTTTATAAGGACTTTTGTTCTTGTTTTTGGTGTGAGGAACCAGCCCCCAAATTTTGTAAAAGTATTTTTGATACACTCTCTATATGTATGCCGTGACAATATTTTGCAGCATATTTAAGAGGATCGTGCGGCACACTGGAGAGCCTAGGCACGGCGTTTGAGAATATTATTGTTCTGAGCTGTTTGTCAAAACTCAGTGCTGCCATTAATTTTCAAAATAAATCAGAAAACATCAACTTCCTCCACCGCTTGAAAAATTAGATTCTGAAATTTCTGAATCTATATCTATAATTCTCAGAATGTATGTCTGTCTGTCTGTGTGTTCGGATGTTTATGCATTTCCACAGTTTTCATCCGATTTCGATGAATTTTTTTATTTTTTTATAGATATTTTTTCAGTGACGGGTTTGAGTCCAAATTGTTGGCGACAATGGCTCCCCACTACTTCCTGTCCATTATAACTCTCAGCAACCTTTTACTATTTACTATCTGTTCTTTGATATATATTTTTCATAAAAACCTTAATAAAAATAAATAGTTTGAATTATTAAAATAATAATATTCATTATTACACAGTTCCCTTTTCAGGGTCACCCCCCATTCAAATTGTCACCCCCCGCCCATTTGGGAATGTGCCTCAGTTGCACCCAGATGTTGTTACTAATATTGATTTTCGGGTGGGCTGACTTTAAACTAAAACTGCTTTAATTGAACGGTAAAAATTCCCGGTAATGAAAGGCCCGGTCAAAGACGGGTAATACTGCTAGTAAGTGTTATATGTAGAAAATGCCTATGGCAATAATAATAATAGCAGTTTCCTCACTACGATACATTCAGCATACCTTTTTCTTCACTTCTTGGCTACCGAGCTGAGATCAAAGTGTAGTATCTGTCTACATTTTATCTCTCAGTTGTGTCTTTGTCTGCGGACAGAGTGCAACTGAAAATATTATTAAGATGTACCCGACTTCGGATCGGAAAAAAAACCCTACCCGCTGCAGTACCTCCCTCATTGCATTAAAGAGTGGGGGAAGCGGTAGCAGTACCGATGCCAGCAAGTCCTGTTGTTGCGGGGTCTGGCTATTTTGGGACCTGGCCCGGGTGCTCGGGCTCCCTACATTAAATTGACTTTGTGTCACATCCTGTTAACTCACAGATGGACAAACTACATTTTATCTGCTAATTGTGCTTATGTTTTCGGACAAAACACAACAAATAAATGAGAAATGCCTGGTCCCGGGGATTTCAACCCTGTGGTACCACCTCCCTCGTTGCGCTAAAGACGAGTGGAAGGTGAGTTGAATATCGACGCCAGCGCGACGTCCGTTGTGGCGACTGGGCAATTTTCGGCGTTAGCCCATGTGTACGCATGTGCTCCCCAATTTAAACCGGCATTGTTCCATATACCGCCACCGGAGTGGGGGCAGTAAAACAAGTGTAGTATAGTATATGTTCTCATCAGTTACGCTAATTTTCTTAAAAGGAAACACCAGGCATTCATTAACCGAGCAGCCAGTGCTACTTGGTTTGCGCTGGCCTTCAAATTGGGATTAAAGTGCAGTGTCTGCCCCCCTCGTCTCTAATGGTAATAATAGCCGTTTCCTTATAAGGAAATATTTGCCAATCATTACCCCAGCAGCCAGTGCTACCATCTGCGGAAATTTAAATAATCTTTCTTTAATAGAAAAGAATTTTCTCGAAAATAGGTTTCTCAAGTCAAATTATTTTTATCACTCTTTCCGATATTGATGGGGTTTTCCTTCCTTACCTTTTATTCGAAGTAGTGTGGAACTTCAACATCTTGATTATGTCTTGATTTTCCTCTCTAGTTACATGTGTGTTGTAGTAAAGCAACAACTCAACTGATAGTAGCAACTGCAATAGATCTCTTCTATTTCTCGACCGCAACACTTGTAGCCAAATCGCAGTTCAAACGACAGCCCGTCGTAAAAGTCCAACAAAATAGAAAACGACAAAATAGTGTCACACGTCCAACCTTCTCACAAGCAAAAAACAAAGTCTCCAGAAACAAAAACACGCCTGCTTTATACAGCCGAGGACCGACCATAATTTGCACGCGAATGACGAGACAACGAGATTTCGCGTTAACTGTCCGAGGCCGCCTGCCATGAAACATGGCCGCCACCGTTTTGTTTCTTTTAGCCGTTGAGCAGCCGGAGTTTGCACGACGCACAGATTCGTGGGCGTTTCCGAGGTAAACCATTTTCACAATTTCCCCCACAATGTGCTATTCATTTTAGTTATTGCTGATGTTGGTAGTCCCCATGTGATGTGGTTTCTGTTATTTGGTACAGCTCTTTGTGGTTTTGTAGCGCCGGTCTACAATGTTCAAAGAAGGATGATCTTTGCCAAGACACTCAGGCTTTACTCGCTGAAAGCCTTTTTTCACCATTGATCTTAGTAAGCAGTTGTAGACAGCTGGCAGTTTAAATATTTCTGAGCGGGTTTGGTGCCATCCATTCATATGAAAGTCTCGATCTGACGAGGCTGTTTCAGAATATGACTCAGGTTTTCGGGTTGATGTTTTCGTTTCGTAGCAATGTGTGGTGTTGGGCGAAACTACCTCTGACACAGCCTATTCTATGTTCAATTTCCTTTTCTCCTAAATTAAATGTGCTATAACTGATCCATACGCCGGTGTATTTGAAGTGTTTAGCATTTACTAATTACACATTCTGAAATTTTTACGATAGATTCAAGGCAGGTTCCATCACAGCTTTCATTCCAATTCCAGATCATAGTTTCTGCTTTGGAAAAGTTTATCTTGAGTGCTATTGCTTTGAATACTTGATAGAGGATATTGATTTTCTGTTCCCGATCACTCTTATCCCAAATGAAGAGAACAGAATGACATAATCAAGATGTTAACATTCGACACCACATCGAATAAAAATCTAGGTAGGAAACCTCCATCAATACTGGAAAGAGCGATTTTTGAGAAACCTTACCCCCCATGTTTTAAGAGTTTTAAGAAGGATGCGCCTTTTCACCGGACCTGTTCAACCTATACAGGGAGGCAATTCTGAGAGAATTGGAAACACTACGGGGATTTAGCATTGGCGGCCACAATCTTAACAACATAAGATACGCAGGTGACACAGTGATGATAGCAGACACGGAAAAGAAATTATAACCCCCTCCCATAGAAGGTAGCGACGGAGAGTAAGAAGAAGGGACTATGTATAAGCTACAAGAAGACAGAATGCGTCGTTATCAGTAAGAGGATGAGCCCGGAATGCAATTTGCAGGTCGAGAACACTACAATCAAGCGTCTTGACAGAGGACGGTAAGTGCGACACTGAGATCCGTAGACGTTTTGCGATGGCCAAGGACACATTTCTTTGGTAAAAAAGAAAAGAATACTGAACTATTGCGTGACACCTATCCTTCTTTACGGCAGCGAATGTTGGACGATTTCCTCAAAGATGAAGAAGAGACACGAGGCGACAGAGATATGGTTCTACAGAAGAATGCTAAGGATATTATGGACCGCGCGTGTGAGCAACGAATAGGTCATAGAGATGTTGTAAACAAGGAGGAGGCTTATACTTAATATCAGTAAGAGGCAGCTGAGGTTTCTGGGACACATAATAAGGAAGAAGGCCTGGAGAATCTGATACACACTGGTCAAATAGAGGGAAAAAGAGACAAGGGAAAGAAGCGCGTGAAATACCTAACGAGCTGGAGCAGGTGGATGACAGAACGTGGTCTGGGGGAGGAAGCAGAGGAAAGGAGCTTGCTGAGAGCTGCAAGGGATAGAAGGTGGTGGAGACCCATGATCGTCCTAAAAGAACATGGCAGAAAAAGGAAGAATTCTCAAAACGACCCTTTTTGCCACTTTTATGAAACAAAACGTACATTTGCTTGATACTTCGTTAATGCCAACGAACATTCGTTGTCACTTTCGTAATGCTCGTTGTAGTAGAGACTTTATAATCGCAGATACAACGATAGTAACGCCGTTGAACAATACTGGTGTCAAACGCCTCCGAATAACACTCGCACTGATAGTATTTCGGATAGTGAATAGAGTAGAGAATAGCAGTCTCGATAATAAAAGAAGATAGAGGAGAAATGGTGATCGTATAGTATAGAGGATAGACTAGAGATAGTGAACATTAGACGTAACGCGACTTCCTCTATATATGCGTTTACACTATGGTCACATGATCCGCTTAATCAATAATGAGATCGCCTGTGTTTGTTCACTGACGATCTGTATTCAAGCACAAGTGGCGGCAGTGACACTTTATTCCTATATAACAAAGAGAAAGATTTTATAAATTTTAACCGAAAGCAGGACTGACTGCTTGTCAATGAATGCCAAATGTTTCCTTATAGGGAAACAGCTAATATTACCATTACAGTTGCCATGTGTGTAACTCCTAAACACATTTGGGTCGCCCAGCTGTTTACATGTTGGGTCCAGCCATTGATATTTGTGCGAGGTGCTAATCTGCACCTGGTCGTTAATTTTTCAAATGTTTCTGTGTTGGCAATGGCGGTCGTCATTTTCTCAGAATAAAGTCGCACACCTGGAAAAATGAAAAATAAACATTAACACGAAATGAGATAAAACAATTCTTGGCATTAAATTCATTCTCTTTGAAGCTGATTTGATTTATATAAAATGCAATAAATGAAGCTATATTTTCAATTGAAGTGACATTTTTGTTAAAATATGGCTGCGGTTTAAAGATAGTAAACTTGAACAAGCAACTCGTATTTTTAAGGAGTAAAATAGTAGGCGGACTGCATTCTAATTGAGATAGATGCGTGATTTATACTGACGCCAGAGATCTGTTTTCAAGCCTACCTCCATCCAATCCTTTATGGTCAGCTACTCGTTTCTGGGCACACCCGTCTGCTAGATGTTTCAGATGCCTGTTCCGGCATATTTGCGTTTCTTCAACACACACAGAGCTTATCTGTGGGTAACAATCCTGAGCAGACCTTAATTACAGTTTTCAGGGAAAGAGCTCATCATCTGGCGAGATCAACAGTTTTTGAACACGGATATTAAGCTCAAATCTTCGGTCAGGGTGACTTGTGACTTCGCGCTAGCACAACTATTGACATCGTCGGAATAGTTCTGTCTATTCAGTTTCACTTGCAAGGACTGGATCAATCCATGGTATGGTATTCAGGCACTTTCCAAAGATGTCGCACGCTGGGATAGCCTCCCCACATCAAATAATATCACGATGTCGACTTCCTGAAAAATCGACCATGGTGAGACCCGAATCCTAGTCTAATGGTCGGAAATCAAACATTCTAACAACTATGCCACGCGCTCATTGTCCACTCCTTATCCTTACAAAATAGGCAATGGAATATAAGATGAACGGAATAGATTGAGAACTGGTTTAATAACGGTTAATTTATTTTACGGCGTGAAAACATTCCACCCAATGTCAATTATACTTGACATTTCGTCAGTGTAGCTTTTTGTATGACATTAAAATTTAGTAGAGTAGAAATAGAGCGAGAAGGATTAATTAATAATAATAACATATTATATATACAGAAAGGTAGAGTGATATACAGTGTGGCGCGGGCGGGGGAACAAATATTCATACAAATACAAATTTTTAATTTATTGTATTTCCAACTAATGGATAAATATACTTTTCATATAATTAACTGTACACAGATGCATAATAACTAAATTTACATAGAAAATAGAAAAAAATGATTTAACAGAAATAAATCCCATTTATCAATTTTAATGGGTGATAAAAGTATTCGTACAATACAAAAAAGACTATATAATCTTCATTTAATACTTTCTAGAATAGCCATTATTCACTTCTGCAACAACCAAACTCTTCTTGTAGTTCTCAGTTAATGATTTGCAAATTTTAATTGGCATTTTGTTCCATTTTTCTTATTTTAATTTTAATTGGCATTTTGTTCCATTTTTCTTATTTTAATTTTAATTGGCATTTTGTTCCATTTTTCTTATTTTAATTTTAATTGGCATTTTGTTCCATTTTTCTTATTTTAATTTTAATTGGCATTTTGTTCCATTTTTCTTATTTTAATTTTAATTGGCATTTTGTTCCATTTTTCTTATTTTAATTTTAATTGGCATTTTGTTCCATTTTTCTTATTTTAATTTTAATTGGCATTTTGTTCCATTTTTCTTATACGCATATATTCTTCAGATCCGGGATGTTTGCTGGAGCTTTCGATTGGATTTAAATTTTCAAATAATGCCAGATTCTCGATTGGATTTAAATCTGGGGACTGACTTGACCATTTCAAGATATTTACATTATTTTCAGCAAGGCTTTTCTTCGTAGATTTTGCAGTGTGGTTAGGATCATTATCTTATTGAAAGATCCAATCAGGAGGATGTTCAAGATTTTCAACCGAAATCATTAAATTTGCTTCTAAAATATTTTGATATGCTACGGCATTCATTCTATCATCTATTACTGATATGTAGCCAGTACGTTTTGCTGAAAAGCATTCCCAAACCATGATGCTGCCACCAGCAAATTTCACTGCTGGAACTATGTTCTTTTCTTTAAAGACATCGCCATCTTTCCTCCATATATGATTTCTAGAATTACGTCCAAACAACTCAATTTTGGTTTCGTCTCTCCATAATACTCTTTCCCAACCCGATTTTTCCCTATCCTAATGCTCACGAATGAATTTCAACCTGATATCTCTATATCATTTCAATAGCAGTGGAGTTTTCCGAGGGAAGCGTGACTTTAGATTGTTCCTATGACTTTCATTTCCGTTTAGTGATACAGATTCATGAAGAAAACAAATTATCCTGCAACTGTTGACGAGTTGCCATTAGGTTTTCTTTAATTTGACGCATTGATTTCTTCGAAGAACTTCAAGAAATCTTCAGTGGGGTACCTGTTTTTCTTTGGTTTTCAACAATTTTGAGTTCTTTATATTTTGCAGCGAATATACTAATAGTAGTAAATGGAATATTCAGATTGTCTGAGATTTTCCTGTAACTTTGACATTCTTTCCACAGCTTAAAAATCACATCTTTTTGTGAATTTGTCAGTTCATTACTTTTTCCAAGATGGTAAACTTCTTAAACGAACATCAATTACAGAATGTTCTGTTTGAATATTTAAGGTTAAAAATAACGACTGATAACTTTATTCGAACATTCTAGAATATTCAACTTGAATAATATAGAGTATTAAAGCAATTTAAAAGTTTTAAAATCTGAAATTTACATTGTACGAATACTTTTTTCACCCATTTAAATGGATAAATAGGATTTATTTCTATTAAATCAATTCTTTTCTGTTTTCTATGCATATTTAGTTATTATGCATCTGTGTACAGTTAATTATATGCAAAGTATGTTAATTCATTACTTGGAAATACAATAAATTAAAATTTTGTATGTGTACGAATATTTGTTTTCCCCCGCTCCCCACTCTCTCTATATATAATAATAAATACACATATTTTCCCTCACCGATAACACCACTCGGAGTTTTATACACAACGCAATCTTCAGGTGCTGAGTATAGACTGGCCGTTACATAATTTAAATTTTAATAAAAATATTTATTTAACGCAATGTTAGGGCAGTCATATATTATACGGGGGATTGCATTTTTTATTTTAAAAAGCATGTGGCATTTAAATTAAACGGGATATATATATATATATATATATATATATATATATATATATATATATATATATATATATATATATGTAAAAAACTAAAATGATAATTTAGAGCAGTGAATATTAAAAACATAATATTCATATATTTTTTTTAGTTTATATATATATATATATATATATATATATATATATATATATATATGTGTGTGTGTGTGTGTGTGTAAGTAAAAAACTAAAAAATAATTTAGAGTTGTGAATATTAACTTTTTATATATATATATTCTTTTTATTATTTATTTATTTTTTGCTATCGGTGAGGGATAATATGAATATTTATTAATATATACTTAATAGCTCTGTTTTATTACCACGAGCACTTTTTTATTAATACCAGTACTATATGTGATATATATATATATATATATATATATAATTTCACCCCAAGGAAGGCAATAGAGCCACTACGAGACATGGGGTGAGTAACCCATCTCGAGTCTTAGTAACTTTATTGCCTTGCTTAGGTTGAAATGTTTAAGAAAAACAATTGATAGAGAGAGGATGAAATAATTAGAAAGGTGTGTAGATATATGACTTTTAGCCTTTCTTTTGACTTTTTTAAGAGATTATTATTATTAGTAGTAGTAGTAGTATTAAGCAAATCTTATTCGACAAATAATCATGGGTGTTGCCATTTCTTCACTTCTACTTCAACCAATCCTTTCACAGAATTCCGTTTTGTTTTTGAATGACAGTCCCACTATTTCCTAGTCATTTTTGGATTTTGTCAAAATTTCAAGTAAGCCCGTCACAAAACACAACTTTTATTTCAAATCATTTCACACCAAGGGCGGTAATAAAGCCACTAAGATGCAAGTGTTACAGAATACTAGGAAAAACACTATTATGGAGAGAGAACAATAAAAGAATAAAAATTAAGAAGAATTGACATTGCAATTTAATTTTTGAAGATCAAAGTTGACTGGGAAGCAAGAAGATGGAAGAGAGTTCCACAAGCAAGAAGTGCGATAGAAAAAAACTGTCAGCATAAAACTTACAAGATAATGATCCTTCGCAAAGTTTTAAAATACGGAAGACCTATTTACCTTGTCTTGAGAAACTGTACTTTGAAGATGAGCCAAACGTAATTCCTGTTTTTCGGGACCAAATGTAATGACGAATATAACATCCAACTAATCACACGCGGCAGTTTAATGGAATACACTAACATAGATAGATAGATAGATAGATAGATAGATAGATAGATAGATAGATAGATTAGGTTGAGTCATAAGTAATTTCCGTTTTTAGGAACCAATTGTAATGGCGAATGTATCATCGTAACTACTAATCATACATGGCAGTTAAATGGAGAACACTAACAGACAATAGACAGACAGACAAACAGACAGACAGATAGATAGATAGATAGATAGATAGATAGATAGATAGATAGATAGATAGATAGATAGATAGATATAGGTTGAGTCATAAGTAATTTCCGTTTTTAGGAACCAATTGTAATGGCGAATGTATCATCGTAACTACTAATCATACATGGCAGTTAAATGGAGAACACTAACAGATAATAGGCAGACAGACAAACAGACAGATAGATAGATAGATAGATAGATAGATAGATAGATAGATAGATAGATAGATTAGGTTGAGTCATAAGTAATTTCCGTTTTTAGGAACCAATTGTAATGGCGAATGTATCATCGTAACTACTAATCATACATGGCAGTTAAATGGAGAACACTAACAGACAATAGACAGACAGACAAACAGACAGACAGACACATAGATAGATAGATAGATAGATAGATAGATAGATAGATAGATTAGGTTGAGTCATAAGTAATTTCCGTTTTAAGGAACCAATTGTAATAGCGAATGTATCATCGTAACTACTAATCATACATGGCAGTTAAATGGAGAACACTAACAGATAATAGACAGACAGACAAACAGACAGACAGACAGACCGATAGATAGATAGATAGATAGATAGATAGATAGATAGATTAGGTTGAGTCATAAGTAATTTCCGTTTTTAGGAACCAATTGTAATGGCGAATGTATCATCGTAACTACTAATCATACATGGCAGTTAAATGGAGAACACTAACAGATAATAGGCAGACAGACAAACAGACAGATATAGATAGATAGATAGATAGATAGATAGATAGATAGATAGATAGATAGATAGATTAGGTTGAGTCATAAGTAATTTCCGTTTTTAGCAAACAATTGTAATGGCGAATGTATCATCGTAACTACTAATCATACATGGCAGTTAAATGGAGAACACTAACAGATAATAGACAGACAGACAAACAGACAGATAGATAGATAGATAGATAGATAGATTAGGTTGAGTCATAAGTAATTTCCGTTTTTAGGAACCAATTGTAATGGCGAATGTATCATCGTAACTACTAATCATACATGGCAGTTAAATGGAGAACACTAACAGATAATAGACAGTCAGACAAACAGACAGATAGATAGATAGATAGATAGATAGATAGATAGATAGATAGATAGATAGATAGATAGATAGATAGATTAGGTTGAGTCATAAGTAATTTCCGTTTTTAGGAACCAATTGTAATAGCGAATGTATCATCGTAACTACTAATCATACATGGCAGTTAAATGGAGAACACTAACAGATAATAGACAGTCAGACAAACAGACAGATAGATAGATAGATAGATAGATAGATAGATAGATAGATAGATAGATTAGGTTGAGTCATAAGTAATTTCCGTTTTTAGGAACCAATTGTAATGGCGAATGTATCATCGTAACTACTAATCATACATGGCAGTTAAATGGAGAACACTAACAGATAATAGACAGTCAGACAAACAGACAGACAGACAGATAGATAGATAGATAGATAGATAGATAGATAGATTAGGTTGAGTCATAAGTAATTTCCGTTTTTAGGAACCAATTGTAATGGCGAATGTATCATCGTAACTACTAATCATACATGGCAGTTAAATGGAGAACACTAACAGATAATAGACAGTCAGACAAACAGACAGACAGACAGATAGATAGATAGATAGATAGATAGATAGATAGATAGATAGATAGATTAGTTTGAGTCATAAGTAATTTCCGTTTTTAGGAACCAATTGTAATGGCGAATGTATCATCGTAACTACTAATCATACATGGCAGTTAAATGGAGAACACTAACAGATAATAGACAGACAGACAAACAGACAGACAGATAGATAGATAGATAGATAGATAGATAGATAGATAGATTAGGTTGAGTCATAAGTAATTTCCGTTTTTAGGAACCAATTGTAATGGCGAATGTATCATCGTAACTACTAATCATACATGGCAGTTAAATGGAGAACACTAACAGATAATAGACAGACAGACAGACAAACAGACAGACAGACAGATAGATAGATAGATAGATAGATAGATAGATAGATAGATAGATAGATAGATTAAGCTGAGTCACATGCAATTTCCGTTCTTCTTAATTTTTTATAAGTTTCCTGATAACTGCCGATGAGCCATTTCAAATACTGTTGGATATACAAGTATAAGTGAATAAAATGTAATTATACTTTACTTTTTGAAGAACAAAGTTGATGAACAAAAACGAAATTTATTCATAACTCAGTTTAATAAATAACTGTATGAACAACAACAAAAAAATTCAAAAACTCAATGACGTCTTCCAAGGACTAGAATATTGCTTATAGCTTTGAAGCGCAAAATCTCTACTCCTCCTCATGATCATCAATCCTATGACCCGGTGAGGTCTTAGGGTCGATGCGCAGCTAAACAATTGACCGGTTCCTTCCACATATCTCGGTTGAAAGCCGGATAGGTATTCATTCATGCTTTGCGTGTCTTGGGCAAAGAGACCTGGCGGAGTCCATCGTCGGGTAGGTCAAATCAGAGAATATCCCTCAACCGGAATTGATACCGTTGGTCACGCACTTGCGTCCGTTGATTTCATCCGGGAAATTCTCTGCCTTGGCCGTTAACTTCAGTTTAGGAAGTCCTTCGCCCAGGGATGCCCTATCATCTCCGTATATGGCTACATACACGGCTATGTAGTGCCGTTTGCATTATTGTGCTAAATAGCCTTTGGCTTTGGAAGAAGATTCATGCGCCTTTTGACACATAGTGTTTATAATCCTGCTAGTCTCACCAGAAAAGCCTGTTTGGGAAAATGGTTTAGCCGCCGATGACCCGACCATGCGACAGATAATACTAAGTTATATGGTACCATTATCGTTCGTAGAGAGATCTGACATAATAATCATAGCAACCTTGTTAAAAGAAAAAAATAAGTTAAAGATTGCTTTTTACGGCTTATCAACCTTTTGAAGGTTATTTAAAGCCAGAAACATTTTTTTAGATTTTAAGAATTTGTTTTGGAGATATTAATGTTTTACTGATACAAGTCCTACTAATTAACCCATAGCTGGGGAGAGAAGAGGTGGATTCATAACTTTCCTGAGAGTATTTGAGCGTAAGTGAATATAACGAAACCAACTGGAATTTGAACTTTGCCCTATGATTTCTAATTTCGAGCTATTATCCATTACATCACCTGCACACTCAAGCTTACAGCCTCTGGTATTCGCAAGCGGTCATCCCTCCATGTAGACACCAGGCCTGGCGTTGCTTAATTTCATCATCTTAATCATCATACCATAATAAAAGCTGTCTGAAACCCACCCCCTATTCCCTAGCACGTAGGATTTTCCCTATAGTGGCCGGCAAACACCCCCGAAAAACCCGCCTAGAAAAATCATATAAAACCTTCATAACGAACTTACTCCACACCACTAATAAACAAAGATTTTAAACTAGAAGAACAAATACCTTTAGACCAGCTACGAAACCCAAAGAAACGCAACAACGAACAAATCCTAGCATACATCTTAACATACAAGAACAATCCAGAACAAGAAATCTAGACATACTTTACAAGAATGATAAAATGAAAGATATGCTAAAAACAACTAAAATAATTAAAAGCAGACACCAATCAACAAACCTAAAACACACTAACCTTATCAAAATTTAGTCCATACACAATACAGGGGTTCACAAAATGCAATAAGATGTGGCGTTTGTGATATCATTAAAAAAAGAAGCTCCCACACATCTGAAAACCTCACAACAGTTACAATAAAGAAAAACTTAAACTGCAACTCCCAAAATTTTATTTATGAACTCAAGTGCACAAAATGCAACATCCTATATAGGTATCATCCAAGCACTAAACAGCAACTTGAAACTTAGTACTATCTGTCGCATGGTGGGGTCATCGGCGACTAAACCATTTCCCCAACCAGGCTTTTCTGGTGAGACTAGAAGGATTATAAACACTATCTGTCAACAGAGTTTTCCTTCACAAAAGCAACATTAAATTATCAGACAAAAGGAAACTCTTTGTGTCACAACACATCCACAAATGCAACAATGATAAATTTAAAATTATGTCAAGATATGAAACAGACAATTAATCTTACCTACAAATACAAGAAAGAAACTTCACAGACAAATTTAAACCAGCACTAAACAAATCATAACCTCACACACATAAACATACATAGTGGCTAAACGCACTAGTCTGACTACACACACACACACAAACAAACACATGCAAAATACATGTAGTTACTGTATATATATCTTTCTAATAATATAATATATAGTATATATGTATGGAGAACGAATACATACATACATACATATACCACACTCACACACACACACACACATACATATACACGAACCCTACACGCCATACAAAGGTTTTGTATCTATATATACTACTAGCAGCATGGCCCGGCGTTGCCCGTGCTTGATTCAAAAATCGTACGACTCATACAGAAATCGCTATCACTTGACTTAAAATATTTTTGCCCTTCCTTGCCTTTAAAGGAGTGCTCTTTGCCGTGCTAATGTTGCTACATGCCTTACTTCTTGCCTATCTCACACTGCGAATTTTTTCTAAGCTCTATACCAAACATTAAATCTGTTACGAAAAAAGAACTAAACAAAATGAACACAAAACGATCAGCTTTAAAAAAGGATTCGTAACGGGAAAAACCGAATGAAAAAAGAATGTTAACAACAAATACTTTTTCACACCCAACTCAGTTTCCTGAAATATTGAGACTGGTCATACTACTTGGGTGGGGTTGTTGTTGCCCTTGTTTTGTTAATCCGGTACTTTGGAAAGCATACATTGATCCGATTTTAAGTTCAAATAAAAATAGCTCAAAAGTGTTTAACAATGCGAAGTCAACTGCACAGTCCAAAATGGAGTGAAAAGCTTAGATGTACTGAACCGCGTAGTGCAGGCGAGACATTCAACTTAAAACCCCGAAAATCCGTATCATCTGTGAGTTAATCGTTTTTTTTTTTACAAAGTTTGAGTCCCAAATAAAAAATCGAGCTCCGGCATGACACAATGACGTAAATTGAAAAATCGGACCTGGGATGCGGCCTGGGAGAAAGAACAAAGTTTAAAGAAGTGGGAAATGGACTGCTGAAAGGGCATGGTCAACACGGAGGTTTGTATCGATTTTTGAATCACCACGGGGTCACACGGCATTCTATGCAAGGCACCTCTAACTGGGCTGCGTATGAATTTCTGGTTGAATTGTAAAGAACACCCGAAATTTTAGAATGTAATCCACCCAAATACCGGAGTACCAGCCGATTTACCAATTTTTTGAAATCCTGAGTCCAAATTGAAAATCTGTCTCCGTTACGAATTGACGCTGTAAATGTCGGAAGTTGAATCGACATTTGACGTTAATTGCCGCCTGGGCGTGAAAAGAAGTCAAAACCTGACAGCTGATGGCAGGGTCGAACCGGAGCTTTTTATCGAGTTTTTGCTGCACGAAGGGGTCTCGCACGCATTTTTGAAAGGGCCCGTAATCTGGTCGGGGTCATTCATTTCTGTACATATGGTATGGTGATGTGAGGAGAGACAATTGATGCTTGTAACTATACATTAGTTGGCGATGAGTTCAATGCTTCACAGTAATGCGGTAAAGGGGAGCAAGTGCTTATCCCAAGGATGCATTTGTATCCATCAGATGCCGATGTACCCTTCACTTTCAGAAGATCCCCATTCCCATTCGCACCCTGTTTTGCTAGGACAATTAATAAGGCCCAAGGACAAACACTGTTTGTCACTGGTGTACACTTAGAGGAGCAGTGCTTCTCATACGGCCAACTTTACGTAGCCTGCTCTCGAGTCGGCAGGCGCGATGACGTGTTACTTTATTCACCCTCACAAAAAGCTGAAAATGTCGTCTACACTGAAGTCCTCAGCCAGTCCTCAGCAATGTTGATGGTAAGGTGCAATGGTCTAAAAGTGGGCCAAAGTTGTGACGATTTCAAGAAAGCTCGAATAGCGTCGGCCCTTGTCCCCTTAGGTACAACGGGGAGGGTCTGGCGAAAGTCACCGGATAGAAGGACAGTTATACCTCCCACAAGATCATCGGAGTTTCGAATATCCTTCAGAGAGCGGTTTACAGCCTCGAGTGCAGTTTTGTGACTGACAGTGCACTCATCCCAGACGATGAGCTTACATCGCCTGAGTACCTCCGCTAGACCTGATTGCATACAGCTGTTTCTGTCTTAATCAGGTCAAGCGGAAGTTTAAACGTTGAGCGCACTGTTCGGCCACCCGGTAGAATGCCAAAGTGGTACCCATCTTCTCCGTAAGGGAAGAGATGTGGGTATTGCAGTGCATCGTAGGACCGGTGTGTTTCACTGATTCTTTGGAGCCCACTGCCGCGCGATTCGATAAAAATGTCACGTCTGTTGTGCTGATCACCGCTGACAATGACGGAAACTTCGTTACTTGCTCTCCCTGAGGCCGTTTGTCAGCATCAATTAAAATAATGAAATCAGAGGAAGTGTTATTTTCGAGAGCATACTTAAAACTGCGGATATAGCTGTTTGTCTCGCGGAGCATTTGTTGGAGACTCATTATGATATCCCTGCGAGGATGACAGTCCTGGCCTGTATCGTTCTCAGGAATAATGCCCATGCGGGCATCTGCCTGTCAGCTATGAAGTATATTTGTAGAAAGGCCGAATCAGTAGCAGTTTCCAGCAAAAGAGACCCAATCCAGTGGTAAACCTGACCTTGACCCTTGAAGGTAGGATTCCAACCGACTTCGTGGAAGACATTACCACCAAAAGAGGTCATCTGGAAGGCACAATTGTACTGTCTGATTTTTGCGAGGAAATGTTTGGAGTCTGGACTGGAACTCTTCAACAGAGCTTTCAACGGAGCAGGTAGCTCTTGAAAAGGTGGTAACTGTAGCTTACCGTCTGAACAACACACACCTGCAGACTCGCCAGGCCATTTTTTGGCATGGCAATGCCCACAGACAACTGAAATGGGTCCTATTTGGAGGTCTTTGCGACCGGAAAGCCTCAAAACTGGCTCATAGTTGAACGCCAGCTTAAACCAAAACTGCTTTGGTAGGCTACAGAGCCCTCGCTGTGCATAGCGGCGCTGGTTAACAGTCTGCAACCTTTCAAGCCTTTCAGTAGGTCCTTCTACAGCTCTAGCAGCGGAAGTTGAAATTGCATCGCCTTGCTGCCTTGTGCGCTTTTGCGCGGAACTTTCCGACGCCCTTGCAGCAGAAGTTGCAGCGGCATCGGCTGCATGGCATACGGTTTTCTCAGCCATGGATTCCTGGGACCGTCGAATGGAAGTTGCAGCGGCGTCGGCTGCATTGCGAGTAGCTTTTCGATGTGGGCTCTGTCGAGACCGCAAAAGCGCTTGTGATGGAGCCGCTTTTTTGTTGTCTTGCAAGCGTTTAGTTAGTTTCCTCTTACTTTTCAACGAATATGTGTAAACTGATTTGCAGTACAAACAGTAGTTACGCTCACCAAGCGTTTCATGTGACAAAACATACTGCCTCCGTTGAGATTGACCGGAAAGCCCCAAAGAGGCCTCTACCTCGGTTTCCTCCTCCCGCTTTCTCTTTGCCGCAGAGCCTCTTTTAGAACGCCTGCTAAGGTTGCCTCGCCATGGTATTTTGGCACGCTTAGCAAAGCTGCCGGTTCGGTCATCGCCACGGCACTCAGAAGAGTGCAAAGCAGAGGTTGAAGTAGACGCCAGCCGCTTCTCCCCCAAGGAGGCACACTCAATGGAATCCTGCTCGGGTTTCCCCTTAGCTGGTGAGGCATTTTTAGAACGCCTGCTAAGGTTGCCTCGTCTGGGTGTTTTTGCATCCTTTGCAGAGCTGCCGGCTTGGTCATCGCCACGGCACGCAGAAGAGTGCAAAGCAGAGGTTGAAGTAGACGCTATATGATCGTCTGTAACCGGAGTTATTATGTGCTCCTCTGCAGTCGCCTGTTCTGCATGTGTAACGTCAACGGTATTAGGAGTCTTCAGTTGCTGACGTGCGGATGTTCGTCGTGTAGGAGCCATTTGAAGGGCTGTAGAAATGCTGCGTAAGAATGCGAATAGAAGTTGATGCCGGAGCTGAAGCGGTGCATACGAAAATTAAAAATGCAGTGGAGCGGTATGGAAAAAGCTTCTCTGAGCTATGGGCCGTGCTTTCTCGCAGCACGAAAACGTCACTGTAGGAAGTGGTTACGCACCCAAAACGTTGAAGCGTTGAAGTTCAAAAAGTAGTGAAACACTGAGGTGTACTGGGCCGCGTAGTAAAGGCAGAAGAGAAGTAACTTGCGACAGCAGTTAACTGTCTAATAGCAAAACTGAACTACGAAAAGATAGAAATAGATATGGAACGCTAAGATGGACTGGGCTGCGCAGTAAAGGCAGCACGCGGAGATAAAATGTGTAATGCAAACGTTTAAGCAAATAGGTAACTTGCGGTAGCAGGAAGTTGTCAATAAATCCAAGGACAGATGCGTTAATGGCGATCAAATCAAGACGTGAGTGCGGATGCAGCCGCGCTGAAGGTATTTAAAGGGAACGTGACTTGTCATTGATTGGTGTAGCCTGGACAATGGCCATGGCTTAGACCAATGAATGAGCTCACGCAAAATTGAAGATGCTAGCGCGCATTCACACACGCGCGCATCATTTGGCAAGCGCAAGGCTTGGCCGTACACGGGGTCAAGTTGCCTGCTGCATATGCAGCTTGGCTCTAACGCACGTGATGCCGGCGATGAGAATGCAAGAAGCTGCAATGAAGCGTTTGCTCGTTTGGTTTGTGCGACAACGAAAAGCCGCTAACCGTTTGCCGGCATTAGTTTTGAAATGGATTGGGAGGAAGCCCCACTGTTTTAGCGCAAAAACTCCTCGTCAGGTCTGAGATGCTAGGGGTAAAAGTTTAAAGAATTGGAAAATGGACTGCTGAGGGCGGAACCATTTTCACTCAGCACGGATGCGGGTTTTTTCAGTAAAGACGCGAATAAAGGAAGTACTTATTTTGGTAAGATGCGACGATTAAAGCAAAAGTGTTGACAAAGTCGAATATGTCATTTGTGGCTCAAAGTCAGACCTAGTAGCAAGGATAAAAAAAATACCGAATTTCAATGGCCCTGCACCCATTCCAGAATTTGAGTTCAAATGTTTTCTTCCACTCCACTGCACGCACTGACCTGTTTCTTCCCGCGCATAGCGTGACCTTATATTAATCTTGCATTTAGGAAATACCCAAACGGAAAAACGTTTTTAAGGGTTGACCGATTGTCGATTTGCACTCTGTTTGGGAGGCGCTCAGAGCTGAAACTTAACATGGTGACTCCCAATGGCCTCCTCATAAATCCGGTCGGTTTTCGCTAAAAACCGACATACGGTTTAGGCACAATCTGGGCGTATCGGTTTTGGGGTTTTATCGATTTTCCGCGCTGTTTAGGGGTCTGTGGTCATGAAACTTCTGGACAACACTTCTAATGATAGACTCTAAGAGGGTGTCAAATTTGGTTGAAATGCGATTATTCCTTCTGTAAGCAGATTTTTTCGATTATCGATTTTTTCGATTATCGCTTTTTTTGGAACCTGAGTCCGAACTCAGAAATCGGCCTCCGTCATGTCCTTACGGCAGCCATTTGCAAACTTGTGGTGAAAACCGCATCGAAATCGGGTGAGAAATGCGACCTGGGCGAGGTAACAACGCCCACGACAGACACACAGACAGACAACATGAGAAATATAGATAGTAGATTTTCTTGTAATAAAACAATATATATGTATAGAGAAGGAATATATATATACACATACTAGCAGTATACAAAAATGGAGAAAAGTTTAAAATGAAACAGAGGACATGAAAACATAACAGCAAAGAGCTGATTCCTTCCCTTTTTCTCTGAGAAACTCTAATGTTTTATTACCGCTTAAGTGAAGGAAGGTTTTACCACCAGTCCAAGAAGAATTTGAATTACTACCACACACAAAAGACAACAAAAAACATTAAACATTAAACATAAAAACATAAGAAAAAATAACTTACTTTAAATAATATGAGAAAATAACCATTCTTCGCCTGATGAAGGTCATAAACCCGAAACACTTGTAAGATTATGGAAAATAAAGTATAATATATATTAAAAAATCCATATTAAAACCCAAAACGTTTGCAGCTTCTTTTCTCTTTAATATATATATATATAACGTCATCCACAGACAGACTGTTTCACAGATCATCAGTGTGGCTAGACATCCGGTTGCCTCTAGCTTGGATTGAAACCCGACTGAATTGGTGTCAGCCGGAGATTCTACCACTAAGTCGTCGGCGCAGGGAAGTAGGTGGATTTTTAGCGTATTTATTTTTAGAAACACGCCCAGTGACTGACAGTGACTCAATTCGCTATGCGAAGAGTCTCGCTATATTAGCTATAATAGTCACTGTTTACAAACCCATACCTACTCCCTAGAGAGCTCAACTGAAATTAATATTTATTTCAGGAGCCAATATATATATATATATATATATATATATATATATATATATATATATATATATATATATATATATATACAAAGATTCGCTAAAAGAATGAGCATACATGATGAAAAAATGCCCCCAAAATTAATACAAAGTTTTATCGTCAAAATGATTAAAGACAAAAGGTTTTTTGATTATCAAATTTTAATCCTTTTTAGAAAGATCGAAATTGTGATAAAAAAAAAAATTCTTTGCGTCATTGGGTGACGATCAATTAATATAGTAAATTTTAGTGTCTTTTTTGCGATGAGAAATACATTTTGATTTCGGAATTCTTGCAAAAATCAAATAACTGTCGGATTTTAATTAAACTTTCAGGTCTTATTCCCAAATGAATGCATTTATTTCAGAAATATCTCGTTTTTAAAAAATCTTGGTAAAAATATCTTTTTTACATCTTTTTTACATTTCAAGACATTTATTTTTGTACCGCTTAATGTTTTTATTAGTTATAAGTAGAACTCATTGGAGAATTTAAATCTTAATTTCATTTTTTTTTGTTTTGTTGGTAAAAAGCCCCCCCCCCCAATCACCGAAAATCTGCACTTAATCGTAAAATTAAAATGCAATAAAACTAAAACATTAGTTAATTAGAAAGACTTTAAAGTGCATTTATGAATAATATATATTATGGAAACTATTGCCTATTGAACTATTGAATAATAAATTTTTACAAGAATTGTTTTCATTTTTTTCAAATGTTTCATTAAAATTTCTAAAGTTTTAAATGTTTACAAATTTCGTATTAATTTGTATCCGTTAGCTGATATTGTTATTAAGTAAAAGCTATATTTGCTAATCATAAATCCAAAACCTTACTTCATTTCAGCGACCACCAGTATTTTAAAAATGACATTATTTTGTGTGTATAAACATGCCGGTTTTTTAAAATACGGACTCCCATACACAACATTATCAGAAAATAAGAGCGCTAATTATAGTTAATAGTTAATAGCCAAAGAAACAAAATTCAATAAAACGGAGAATTTCTTTTAATCAAAAGTTATTTTTACAGATATGTCCCCCCGTAGTAAAATATTAAATAAATATTGTCAATATGTCAATAGAGCTGTCAACACCTAATCAAAACATCGACATGTGTGTAATGCATTTCTGCAGTATTTTAAACTAACACGAAGTAATATTTGTTTCAAATCAGATTAATTAAGCTTCAAATCAGCTTATATATCTCATTATATTTTCAGAAAAGTACATTTTATTTTTGAAAGGTATCTTAAATAATGAGAATTGCATCGTGCTGAAAGATTTGTAAATATATCTAAAATAAGTCATGCTAGCGATTAAAAAAATAATTCCTATTATTTTAAATTAGTTTTGAAATACAGAAAAGTATGTTGCATGTTAGAAATATTAAATTTAATCTTTACAAGTTCATCTTTACAAATTCATTTTAAATCGTTTTTTTGGGGGGGGAAGTATATATATATATATATATATATATGTGTGTGTGTGTGTGTGTGTGTGTGTTTATAGGATGAATAATAGTACCCGAAACAAGTTGAGATGAAGGGACAAAGGAGAAAAGCTTAAAAACGATTTGTGCTGAGAGATGGCTAAAAATGGCGCTAAAATCAGCGATTTTTAGAATTGAAAAAAAAAAAGAAGCATAAAACTCCTTCCGGTCAATTTTAAGTTAGTTTTGAAATAGTGCAAAGTATTTTGGTTATTGAATACATTAAAATTAAATACATGAGCTTGAAATTAAAACTAAAATAAAAGCTTCAAGAAAAAATTTTCATTTTTAAAAATTAATTTTAAACCTTGGGTATCCCGTTTCTTGGAAATCCCTGTATATATATATATATATATATATATATATATATATATATGATGTAAAATTATCAGACTAATAGTAGTGCCCAACTCTTGATTTATTTTATAACACTCCATTTATTTGTTTTTAAGTGCGGATTCTATTCTATGAAAAACGTACCAAATGATCTCTTTTGGCAAAGATAATAACACTAATAGCGATAATAAAGAAAATAGTACCGAAAAAAGTTATGCATTCTCTAAAACGTCAAAGACAAGCCCTATTTACTTATGACGTGTAAACATATTCCTACGCAGCGCTTTGTGGCCGATGAATCACATTTTTATAACGTCAATCCCCTCGCTACAATTCTTTTTATCCTTCTACCCACACACGCCTCTGCTTCCTCCAGCGCCCTTCTGCAGTGCGCGCCAAGTCCACGAACTGCTTTCGAGCAGAGACAACGTTCGTTTATGGAAGGTTAAGGAAACCTTCTCCAGATGTTGAGTAACAAAGAGAAAGAGGCAGAGAGAATAAGTGAGTGAGTGAGTGAGAGAGAGAGAGAAAGAGAGAGAAAGAGAGAAAGTGAGTGAGTGTAAGAAAGAATACATGAGGAATCGTTAAGTATAAAAGAAGGAAGGAGAACCATAAAAAGAGCGGAGAGAAAAAAAGAAAAAAAAAACGTGATATCGAAACTACGAACGAGAAAATGATGAGAAGAAAAGAACTAAAATTGAAAAGATAGTGTGTGTGTGAGGCGGGGGGGGGGGTAATTGAAAACAAAAGAAAAACAGGACGAAGAATGAAAACGTGAAAAACAAAACATTAAGAAAGAAATGATAAAGTTTAAGACGAAAATGAGGGTTAATTGAAATGTAATAAAAAAAATGACGCCGTGCTCTAAATGATGACATGGGCGAATAGTCCAAAATCAGAGATGTACACGGCGCCATTTTACTATGCCCGACGAGTCCATTATTTTCTGTAGGTTGAAAGGGGGGGTGTTCTTTCTTCGAGACATTTGAGGTAGATTTGTTTTTGAAGTTAGCTTCTTCTCGCCTTTGTCTAAAGAGGTAGGGTCTATAAGGCAGCAGTCTGGTTTGAATTCAGACTTTTTCTTCTCCTAAACTGATTGCCAACCAAGGCTATAGGGCCAAATCTGTCCTGGTATTTTCTCATGGGTGGGGAGAGATTGGTTCATACATATCCCAAGGTAAGTGAATGCAATAAACTCGGCTGGGATTCGAACTCGGCTCTCCGATTGCTCAATCCCAGTCGCTGTCCATCACTCAGCGTGCATCCCAAAGATGCTGAAAAATAAAGACAACGAAAACAAAATATAAATACTAAACAAAAACAAGAAAAGAAAGAAGAAAAAGAGGAGGAAAAGAAGACATTACGTAGGCAAGGCAGAAAGATTGCAAGTCTCAGATTTTAAGATACAGGGTGCTCTGTGTGTGTGTGCGTGCGAGTGGTGTGTCCTGTCCTTTTCTTTCATATCTGAACTGTATACACAGACACATCAACAGCTGTTGTATGAGGACATGAAAGAGTGACAGAAGAGAATTACGTAGAAAACATAGGAAACTAGGGAGGAACGCTCGCTGATTATACTGAAGTGGAGTAGATCACTTGACATCTAAATTACAGACCAGATTTCTCTCCCCACGACCACCTTGTGATGTACTAGTTGTTATTGACAAAGCTAAGTTTTGACTTTAACACAATTATGGAGCACTCTGTAAGGATTGAACTCAATACTCAACTTTTGCATTTCCAATAGTTTTATGTTTTTCCAAATATTCGAGAATTGTTATCATTTAACTTCAACTTAGTATGGTAAAAGGTCACAATTATAGAGCACTCAGTGATAATCGAACTCCCTATTGAGTTTTTATCTCCCAAATAGCTTTATTTTTTTTTCCAAATAGCCAGGGAAAGTTATCTTTTATTAACTTACTCATGTTAATATGGCAAAAGGCCACAATTATGGAGCATCCAGTGATGATTGAACTGACCAATCAATTTTTACAGTTCCAATAGATTTTATATTTCTAAATAGCCGTGAAAATTGTCATTTATTAATCTATTCATCTTAATATGGAAAAAGATCACAATTATGGAGCACCTAGTGAGGATCGAACTATAGTTTTCATTTACTAAACTCAACTTAGTACGGTACAATGACTCAAGTGTGGGGCACCCAATGAGGATCGAAGTCGCTACTCAGTTTTTAAGATTCCAATAGTTTTTTGTTTTTTTTTATCTTTCCAGATCATCGAAAAAATCTTTCAGCTCAATTTAGTATGGTAAAAGGCCTCAAGTATGGATCACCCAGTGAGGATCGGCTGAGTAATAATCGTCATCCAGACAAACACCCTAACGTAGAGGCCCTCTGGAGCGTGATGCTATTAGGTTGGTGCAAAAATAATGACGTAATAATGTCGTTTTTTGACGTTAAAAAATACGTCAAAAAACGACATTATGAAGTCATTATTTTTGCACCAACCTAATAGTTTAAAACGTTATTCAGCGAAAAAAAAATTTTTTTAAATAAAAAAAAAAGGAAAAGAAAAGAAAGAGATTCGTTCCAGTAACAATGTGAGTAAAGTCTACCTCAACTATATACTGCTAACGTCTACACCTAAACTTTGAAATTTTATGTATTATTTATCCATTTTTCCTCAGTAAGAATAGATAGGTTTGCCTATCGTTCGGTTCACATTCCTCCCTACTTTTTGAACTGGAGTAGAGTCTTTTTCCCTTATTTCCTGTTTAGGATTTAGTTTCCGGTTCCTTCTAAAGTTTTTACCTTCTCCTACACTCCCAGTGGCCCCTCTCACGTCTTAGTGGCATAATCACCTTGCTTGGGATGAACTGATAAAAAAAAAGTCCACTTGACATGCAGCTGGTTTTAACCAGAGCTGATTTCTATTGAGCAACAAAATACATGCTCGCTCGAACACACATATGCACACACACATGTATAAATTTATATCATGTACATCAAAGCAACACTCTATCACTAATAATTAATTTTGAAAAATTGGCTCCCGTACGATCATCGAAGTTATGTAACGTCGAACCTGGTCAGTACCTAGATGGGTGACCGCTTGAGAATAACAGATGCTGTAAACTTGGATTTGCAGGTGGTGTAATAGTTAATGGCTTGGAATCGTTTTAATCGTTCAAAAGACCGGGAAGGTGTGTTGAACTGGCTGATAATAGGCGAACCTATCTGCTCCTATTATCCTGTTACAATCTACAATATACAAGATACAGTATCAAAATATATTTAACATAAGTCAGTAAGTTTCATATTTCTCAAAAAAAAAAAAAATATATATATATATATATATATATATATATATATATATATATATAATCTGATAGCAGATTTTCAAGGCAGATTGCAGGTTTAGCATAACACATTTTGCCTTTTGTCTTGCTCAGTTAAGATTTGTAAATATCATCCATTCCCAGAGACTTCCACAACCTTTTTAAAAGAGTTTTAAAAGATTTTGTGTATCAGATTTTGGCCTCAGACTATGAAAAAAACATTTTATCTGTGACTGAAGAGTCTGGTATTTTATGACCAGCAGTAAAGGCTAAAATCTTCAAAAGCAGCCACCCGTTGTCTAGAAGTAAGAAAAAGAGGAGGGAAGAAAATAAATAACTAGGAATTTTCAGGATCAAGTGCCACTCTGCCGGAAGGTAGTCAATTCCAGTCGTGAGTTTATATATAGTCACGGTTGGAATAAAGTCACTTATAAGTTACGAGCCTGCCACTAAGGAGGGTGACGAACCGTCGTCCGAGATGCAGAGAAGCACATTTAGAAACCACGCGTCATGAAGTGGAGATGGGCAAAGGATCAGTCGAAGTTCTCGCAGGTTAAAGGAAAGATCTGGTCCGTTAGTCTGTGGCGAGGGAAGTAGCTTTGAAAATGCCTCAAGTGTCAACTACCTATTTATCAGACCGCGCTAGATGAATCCCTGAATAAATGACCAATTTATTGTAAACCGGGTCAGCGTTTTCATTGTGGATGTACACCTGACCTTTCCCCTTGTTCACACCGACGCAAACTGGAATGGAAACACAATGTGGGGTTATTTTTCTAGTCGGTGAAAGTTTGTGGGAGGGCCAACGTTTTATGTTTACATGCGTATATACGAATGGATATTATTTTTATAATAGAATTCGTATCAAAATCATATCGCATGAGTGAATGAAAAACTGACTTCAATGGCTACGTGTCAGTTTGGTTGCAATGGAAAATAGTTTTAACTGCAACAGGTTTGAAGTAATGTAGAAAGTCTTTAGAAAAGTACATATAATAGGATAAAATCTATAAAAATTTGGGTCATAAACACATGAAACGCCTGAGTTCATTGCATCACCTTAATTCGTCTTTTGATAGCCTTTGGTATGTAGGAATAAAACAAAACCCAGAAACTAGTTCTCATGCGACGATCTGACAAATACACTGGAATAGGTACTCGTTTTTGTTGTTTTTGTTAGAGGACCGGTTCTTAGATTTGATAACCTGGACTTCCGTTCCGACTAAGTGAAATTCCTGACATGCATAACAAAGTTCTGTATTCAGTGAAGCGCGACTTCCTTTTATTTTTAAATCGTACATGAGCAACTGACAAATATATGATATAGCTGTGATAATAATAATAATAATAATAATAATAATAATAATAATAATATGCAATGTCCTTATCTGGCATCGGGCTTCAGTACCTTTCCCACTCCCTTTTTTATAAATACTTTCATGATAATTGTTCTAATAAACTTTCCTCTATAGTACCTAATTACGATACTTACCTGGCAAAGGGATCCGCCCCTGTGCTGGTAGTATCACGGCTATGACTAGCTCTGACCAGCTTGGACAAGTTATGATCAGCTTGGACCAGCGGCGCAAGTGAAAACACTCGGGTCGACACCTTAAAAAATGACCTTGTGTCACAACCTGACTCAATGGGGGAGGATCAAGTAAATCTCGAGTATCTAATTAATGTCGTGCTAGACAATTTTTCTCACCAGAATCTATCTTATATATTTATAAGTTGACCATTCGTCCTTGATTTGAGTATCTGGTCTGGTGTTCCTGCTATATATTTAAGGATTCTTGATAAAATCCAAATAAGAATCTGCAATGTTATTGGCCCTGATCTGGTATCTCAGCTTCAGGGTAATTGTTCTGATGGACTTTCTGCTTGGATACCTAGACTTTATGAATTTAAGCGCAGTACTAGATTAGCGACAAGGTCTCCTCATTGTAAAGTTGAAATAGCTGGATGTAACCGTAAGTTCTATGTTAACAGTTCCTTCTATTGCACTTCTCGTTTGTAAAACTCTATTCCGGCTTCTTGGTCCTCAGTCAACTTTGATCTTCAAAAATTTAAATGCAATTGTTATCTTCTATCTTCTTATTCTTTTATTGTTATCTCTCCTTAATAGTGTTTTTCTTAATATTCTCTAACACTCAGTAACCACTTGAATCTTAGTGACTTTTTTGCCTTGCTTGAGGTGAAATGATTTAAAATAAAAGTTTTTTTTGTGTGTGTTGGGCTTTCTTGAAACTTTAACAAAATCCCAAAATAGCTGGGAAAATTGGGACTAAGATTCGAATTGAGTTGCTTCAGAAAACAAAACGGAATTCTGCGAAAGGTTTTGTTGATGTAGAAATTGAAGAAATGACAGGACCTGTGACCATTTGTCCAATAAAAGATAAATAATAATAATAATAATAATAATAATAATAATAATAATAATAATTATGTTTTAAAGAAATCAAAGAAAAGACTAAAAGCCATATATCTACCCACCTTTCTCATTTATTTCCTCCTCTCTCTCAACTGTTTTTTTTAATCATTTCATCCTAAGCAAAGCAATAAAGCTACTAAAACGGAAGAGTGATTACAGAGTGTGAAAGAATATGAGAAAAACAATTCAGAGGAGAGAGAAAAATAAAAGAACAGGAATTAACAAGACAAAAGATAACGATTGATATTGCTTTTAAATTTTTGAATATCAAAGTTTAGTGTAAATCGTGAATCTGGACAGAGAGTCAAAATATCTAAAGTCTAGATTTTAATAGGCATACACCGTTTAAGGCAAACTCTTTTTTTCTTGTGTTCGTACAAATGTTTTCTTTTCAGGACACAAACTATCTAAAAACTGCCCCAAAGTTCTGTATATCTAAGCGCTTTCGGCTATTCTTTTAGCCATTATAAAGGACTATTTTTATTTTTAACTGAAAGGTTTTCTATGCATGTAACTGAAGTTATAGAAAGTTTTATTTTCCGTGTTCACAGTTAATGCTATTGAGTGTTGGCTTTTCCTTTTTATAATGAGTGCTTGCATTATTTTTAATCTTTATTTTACATATGGGTGAGGCTATTATGCTTAAATGTTCTACTAGTATCTTTCGGATGGAGTTTGGTTGTTTTTGTGTGTCTAAATGAGTCCTAATTGAGCTATGGTTGGATAGGTGTAACGTGAGTCGTCTAGATAGACATATGGCAGTATAATCAATATAATTATTTATGAGTTTGGTTTAACCAGCAACACAGTTCCTTAAGTGGCATTTGAACTAGTAAATAATATTGGGTCTCAGTAATTTTGTTTAGAAATCGTATATATATATATATATATATATATATATATAAAAGAAAGAGGTTGTAGTGGTTCCAACGAGAGAAAAGTATGTATATTAAAAAGAAGAGAAGAGAGGTGCCGTAAACGTTTTTGGTTGTAATGTGGATTTATTTAGAAAAAAATATTATGCTTTGTTTTACATAATGTTACACTACACGTGTTTCTGGTCTCGTGACCGTCTTCAGGTAAAAGCGGAGATTTCCACATATTATTAAAAATAATTAATTTTTTCTTTTGTTTTTCAATGTTAAATATTCTCGATATGAGACATTTTCTGTGTTTGTAATCCGAATTTCTTTCTTGAATTACGATTCCTACACGTCTTGAAATGGTAATACCTACTGTTTCTCATAAAATAACGAGTGTTTAGTGGAATTTCAAAACCAGCTTAGTCATATAATTGCACGCAATACAACATGTTTTGTAATGTATTTTTATTCTATTGTGCGTTGCGGTGTCCCTTAACTTAGTCTAGAGAAGTCGTTGTCGACTTCTTTCTAATCATTTATTTCCAGTAATATGGCAATTTTCTATTTTTTCCGGAACGTGCCAATACAGGTAGTCAACAATACTATTACAGCAATGAAAATGTTTCTCAAAGAGTGAGGTTCCTGGAGTGAAAACAATAATTCAAAAGCTGGTCATGACCTGTGCTCGAACTCGAAATATTAATAATATTAGGTTGGTGCAAAAATAATGTCGTTTTCTCACATAGTAACATATATGAGAAAACGACATTATTTTTGCACCAACCTAATATGTTCAGTCGCCCTTATAGTCCATCAAGCGACTCTCCACTCCAACAGCGTGTTGGATAGAGTAAAAAAAAATACACTCTGAATACTGTTAAAAGAATATTTCAAATCAGTCATTGAAATTTACTCGATTTCGGTTAACACAATGCTATATGTTTGGGGCACACATTGACGATCAAACCCATTCTTCACTATTAATGGTCAACCAGTTCAGCTACTTAAACATTACTGGGATCTGGGGGTCTTTTCAAAACTTGTTGTTTATTTTAAAGTGAGGTCAAGAAGTTTCTGGAACCAATAGGAAACCATCTTGTTTTAAGACAAGTTATCATTTTGATTTGTTTTTTTTATCGTTTTTTGCGTCTATAGAAATTTTTCATTATTTTTTTCTTTTTCCTTTTTTTTTTTTTTTTTTGCAGGGAATGATGTAGATTACTTTATAATACTGCCATGCTAATTATTTTTGTTGTTCGTTGTTGCATTTAGATCATGTGCGAACTACCAACGCGTTTTTAATATTAAGTTATTACGAGTGCGAACTGAAAAGTTCATAGACTAACTACAGTAATGCGAGAGCTTTGAAATTTTATATGCATTAATTTCAACTGCATTGTTTCTTTCCAGCTAAACTGACATCTGACCGCACAAAGAAAACTTCAAAAGTAACTAATAGCGACTTCTCTTGAAAAAAAAAAGACAAAATTTGGAATCGTGATGTTATCAGGGTTGTGTGCTTTGGATCATAAGCTGATCTTTTCTTTCTGTACACTTTGACTTTTCCATCACTTTGGTAGAGAGACATTTTAGTCTCATTAGTCTATAAAATTTTCTTCCAGAACTTTTGTTGCTCATCTCGGCACATCTTTGCAAATTCCAATCTGGCCTTCTGATTCTTACTGCTGATAATTTACATCTTGTGATATGGCATCTATATTTTTGCTCTCAAAATCTTTAAGTAGCTTTTTTTGAAATCTTCACCCCTGCATTGTGGAGGTTGTTGGTGAGGTCTCTGTCTGTTGCTCTAGGGTTTTCCTTACAGCTCTCACAATGTTTCTGTCATTAACTGCTCTTGTTTTCCTTGGCCGACTTGTTTTATGTCTGTTGCTCATTACACCAGTAGATTTTTTTTTAGAACATTCGAAATTGTTGTGTTGGCTATGCCCAATGTTTGTCCAACGGCTCTGATCGATTTACAGGTGAAACCTAAGGCTAGAAACAAAAGTAGTCATTTAGAGCTATTTTATGATTAAATGATCAATCTAAAAGGCAAAACCTGGACAACAAGAAACACCTGTCAGTCATGTGCTTCACTAGTTTTGCTAGCTTGAAAAATGGGTGGGTTAAAAAAAAAAGAAATTTTTTATGCCCTAAGTTGTTAAGCACATCTAAGTGTAAACACAATTAAATAAATCTAAAATTCTGAACTCTTGACTTTTAGTCACCTTTTTATGTTAAACCCAATTGTCTTCAGTGAATTGGCTTTGCCGTTCCAATACTTCTGGGGGCGGGGACTATATATATATATATATATATATATATATATATATATATATATATATATATATATATATATATATATGCTTTATCCACCGAAACTGACTGTGTTACTTCCCCTTGTTAGCGGCTGACAGGGGCAGAGTATCACACGTGTTTTCACACATTGTATGTGGAATGAATATATATATATATATATATATATATATATGAAAATATATTTCTTAACTTTTAAATATCAGTAGTTAATTTATTAACCTGACAGTTTTTATTACTTAACCGTTAATTTTAGTGGATACCTATATTTAAGTAGACGGAGCGTGTTTTTTTTTAAACATTATATATTTATTATCGTCTACCGGACTGAATATTCGATAAATCTTCTTAAAGAAAAATTTTTTTATATGCAAATGTATATATATTGTCACCCACAGACAGACTCAACCGAAATAAATATTTCAGGAGCATACACATTGGCATCTACAGACAGACTGTTTCAAAAGTGTGGCCAGACGTCCGGTTGCCTCTAGCTAGAATCGAAACCCGACTGATTTGGCGTCAGTCGGGATTCTACCACTAAGCCGTTGGCACACTGCTGGGATGAAGGTGAATTTAAGCGTATTTATTTTTAGATAAACACACAGTGACTGAGAGAACTCGATTCGATTTACCGAAGAGTCTTGCATTATTAGCCGTAATAGTCACTATTTACAAACTCACACTTGCTCCCCCGAGAGCTCAACCGAAATAAAATTTTCAGGAGCATATATATATATATATATATATATATATATATATGGGTGATTAGAACGTTCGCTTTCTGACCATGAAACCCGGATTCGAATCTCACCATGATCAATTTGTCAGGGAGGAGACTTCATGATGTCATCGGTATTACATCTCATTTTAACAGGTATATTTACCAAAATTTCACAAAAACATTGAGAAATACTAAAGAGTAAATTTATTCAAGAAAATCGCCATTGGCTTCAATCACGGACTTCCGACAACTTTGGAATCATCTGCAATTCTTCTGGACGGTCTCCTTGTTTAAGTTGGTGAATGCTACCATAATACTTGCCTTCGGTTCATCATTGGTGTTACAAGGGGTTTTGTCGCTCTCTCGCTCAATTGCGCCCCACACATAATAATCAAGGGGTTGCAGTCTGGAGAGTTAGGTGGCCAAATATAGGGGGTGATGTGGTCGCAGAAATTGTCTGACAGCCATAACTGGGTTCTCCTGTTTGTGTGGCAAAGTCCTGTTAGCAGACACCCTCTTGACCCAGGGTAGGACTGCCGCTTCAAGATACTTGAAGTTGTCTTTTGTATTGAGTTTGAGGCTCTCACCAACGAATTCGAGATTTCTTTTTTTCTCAGAACGATCAGAGCGACTTTTCCGAGCAGTCATGCCTTCGTAATCACCATTTGACTCATCCAGCTCTTCTGAATCCTCTGCACTGTCCTCAGATTGACACCCAAACACACTGAACTATTAGCATTGGAGATTACGGTGCGGATGCCAAGCAGTACAGCATGCCGTTTCTCAATTTTTGGCGAATTGTATCACAGTGACATTTTTTTCAATCACAGACAGTGCCCAACTGACCCTACTATCCCGTGTCGACGATAAAATCAAAAACAAACAACGGGCATGACCGAAATTTAAAATAGCTAATGGCGACAATTTACCCATCACACCCTATATATATATATATATATATATATATATATATATATATATATACATATATTTATACACACACATATATATATATATATATATACACACACACACACACACACACACATATATATATATATATATATTGTAAACTGTTACATCATTAACCACCTGATGAGACGACTTTAGACGTGGAAACAAATATGCATTTTTGTCGTCGTAACTTGCATGTTCCAATGTGACAGGTTGTAATAAATAGTTATTGCTTTACTTGTGTATTATGAACGTTTGAATGTATAGTCTTTTCGTTCTTTTATACACACACACACACACACACACACATATATATATATATATATATATATATATATATATATATTTAGGAATTAATTTTTCATTTATTAATCCGCCATATTTTAATTTATTGTTTAAATGTTATTTTTAATGGATACACATATTTGATTGGATGCTCAGTTATTTATTTATTTATTAAACAATATATTTAATTATTTTCAATTCCCGGTTTGAATATTCAAAAAATCTTGTTATGCGCCCTCCCGCAAACAAGATTTCTCGAATATTCAGGTCGCTAGATGTATATAAATAAAAGCTGTTTAATAAATAAATAAAAAGAAACTATATATACAAGTATGGTTTATATAACGTTTAAGCAATAAATTAATTAAAATCTCTCTCCCTCTTTCTCATCATATGTATATATATATATATATATATATATATATATATATATATATATATATATGATATATAGAGGCTGAGGCAAAAGTAGGTATACAGTAATGAAAAACAAAATGTGTGTACAAGACGTATTGTATTGATTATGGAATTAACAATAATAAACAGCCCATAAACATATCAGTAAAAAAAGATCAATAATAAACATATCAATAATAAATATATCAGTAATAATTGGATTAATAATAAACAGATCAATCCCTCAAATGTTCAAATTGTTTGCCCTCGTCATTCACACACTCCTATTTACCTGCAAAACATTCATTATTAGTATTTAATATTATTATTAAAGAATAAAAATCACAATAAAAATTATGAAAACAAAAACATTCAAAATGTTTTTAATGAATTAAATGAGTCCTAATCGTAATACTTACTGTATACCTACTTTTTGGGAAAGATATGAATTCACTCTTCTACAGCTATGGGTTTATTAGTAAGAATTGTATCATTAAAACAGTTATTATCTCAAAAAAAATTTTAAAATTATAATTAATGTATTATAATAAAAAAAATAAATAAAATGATTTTAATAAATTAAATGATTTCTAGAACCACTATAATGAAACAGATATACTATTTTTGGCATACCTATTTTTTCAATATATATATATATCCTGGCATGGCTTCGCAAAACGAAGATGGAGTCTGTACACGTAGCTTGCAGACTCATTTATGACTGATGTCCAATGCTGGGCCGGCATACACGGTCACAATACTTGCAGCTGATATATATATATATATATATATATATATATATATATATATATATATATGTGTGTGTGTGTGTGTGTATACTAGCAGCATGGCCCGGCGTTGCCCGGGCTTGATTCAAAAATCGTACGACTCATACAGCAATCGCTATCACTTGACTTAAAATATTTTTGACCTCCCTTGCCTTTAAAGGAGTGCACTTTGCCGTGATGATGTTGCTACATGCCTTACTTCTTGCCTATCTCATACTGCGAATTTTTTCTACGCTCTATACTAAACATTAAATCTGTTACGAAAAAAGAACTATACAAAATGAACACAAAATGATCAGCTTTAAAAAAAGGACTCGTAACTGGAAAAACCGAATGAAAAACGAATGTTAACAACAAATACTTTTTCACACCCAACCCAGTTCTGCGGAATCAGAATCAACGTTGAGTTTAAGCGAGCGAATGAGCCAATTGGAGTAAAGTGACATGCAGATTTAAATTTTTCCCACTTGTGACGAATGCAGCTATCGATTTTTAATTTGCATGCTAGCATGCTAGTTAACATTCGTGTCAGTCAGCTGCCTATTCGTGGCAGCCAGTTATAGGCTCTCACTCTGGCCAGTAGAAAATGGCCGCAAGCTACATGAAAACTGCCGTAGAAGCATGAAAAAATCGATTATTTCCACTATCGATGGGAGTTGGGAAATGCGATGTCGGTCTTGGCCTTCCCGCTAACTTGGAGCATGTGCATGTAAATTTTGATGCAAATCCGTCGAAAATTGCAGCCGTGCATTCGTTACGCACACACGCGCGCGCGCATCCTGCCTTATATATATATATATATATATATATATATATATATATATATATATATATATATATATATATATATATATTATGAAATGGATTCTCCGACAATTTTTTTTTAATATATTTATTGTTTATACGTTAGTTTTTTTTAGATACGAATAGTTAAGTAAATGGTTTCTTTATAATAAACAGTATTAACAACATTTATCGACCTGAATGTCCGAGAAATTTCATAGAATATATGTGTCCTCCGACAGGAATCGAACCTGTATCCTACACGGAATCATCATATAGCTTGGCTCGGCATACCATTTAGCTACATTAGACCTTATTAACCAGACGCCTCTTCTGTACCTCAATGGTATAGCACGTCAGGTTATATGACGTTTCCATCTAGGATATAGGTTCGATTCCTGTCGGAGGACTCATAATTCCTATGAAATTTCTCGGACATTCAGGCCGATAAATGTAGTTAATACAGCTTATTATAAACAGAGGATTTACTTAACGTATAAACAATATATATATATATATATATATATATATATATATATATATATATATATATATATTGAGATAGAGAGGAGAGTGTGGTAGAGAGATAATGGAGGCATCTGAGTAACAAATGTTCAGTCAAACAGGTTTTGTTAGAGACAACAAACACGCTATTATGAAACAGCCTTCTGTCTGTAACGGTTGTATGCACGCGTATGTGTGTGTGTGTGTGTTGAAAAAGTGATAGAGAAAGAGCGTAGAAAAAGAGAAACAGAGAAAGGTCATTGAAATTGGGAAGTTGAAAGAAGAAATTGTCGTTGCCCTAATTACAGTCTGAGCCAGAGTCCAGCCGACGCGTCATTTCGTTAAATTTCATTACTACATTATTTGAATATTTGCTTCACCTCTGCGAGGTTATCGCCCACCTTTCTGTCGTTTATACGATCCGTTTTCACTTTTCGACCCTGACAAGTTATTTCAAACCGGCCTCGTTTGCGTTTTTACTACTACTAAAGTAGCCAGCAATTAAAACTGTTAAGAAAAAAAATAGAATATCTAATAATTAAATTGAACATCGAAACAATGTATCGTAAACGATCTCATAAAATCTCAATAAAAGAAAGAACATTGATATTTCACATATGGTAGTTTGTAAAGAGAAGACGATGGCTGCGCCTTTTCAACAGGTTAAAAAGTTCATATGCATTCAACATTTATACTGTACTCGGATTTGCTTTGATATCAAAAAATGAGAAAAGGTCAAGAAAATGTCTTCACATGGTGCATATGCGCTAGTGGGTGGTGAGGACGATACGGGATCGGCAGCACCTTGCACAGTGACTAGAATAATAATAATAATAATAATAATAATAATAATAATAATAATAATAATGCCAACAACAGCTTGGCTAAATGAAATTACAGCAAAACTGGGTAGAAAAGGCGTTGCATGGCAAATTCATAAAAAGAAGGAGATATAGACGAACAGAAAACACATCAGTGGCCGAGGAGTACCGGGTTGATAGCTGAAACAGAATGGCTAATTATTGCAGCTCGGGACCAAAGCCTCACAACCAGATACTGTCACTGTCACATAATCAAGGATGGAACTAACCCGATATGCAGAATCTGCGGAAAATATGATGAAATTGTAGGCCGTATTATCTTAGGATGTCCGGAACTAGAAAAAAATGAATATACTCAGAAGCATAACAAGATAACGACATATGTGCACTGGAAGATATGCAAGAAGCACAAAATCGAAACCACTGAGAGAGTGATGACCACAAACCAGACACAGCTACACAAAATAACTATGTAACTATCACATGGGATATGCCAATTCAAACTGACAGGGAAATATAAGGCCAACAAACCTGATATTATTATAAAAGACAAGAATTTCAGGAAGTGTATGCTTATTGACATAGCAGTACCATCTGAGAGAAATCCCCCCCCATGAAAATTATCGATAAATTATCCAGATACAAGGACCTGGAGATCGAGATTAATAGGATGTGGAGAATGAATAATGAGACTGTTCCAATGGTAATCGGAGCTCTGGGTCTCGTGTGAAAAGGAATGGAGAATTTTACTAACAGTGTCACAGGTAACATCATCATACAAGTTGCCCAAAATATCACCCTACTACATCCCATATACAAAGAAAAGTGCTATCAATTAAATAACAATTCTTCTACACAGCTTAAGGATCATAGTTTGGACTCGGCTCTACAGGATACAAAGCAGGAAACATAACACACAAACAATAATAATAATAATAATAATAATAATAATAATAATAATAATAATTAGTTTTACCCGTTGAAAATGTTAGTTTTCCTATTTTAATTTTCTGATGATTCTTAATTCTTAAGCCCATGACGAGTTCTACGACAATAAAATACTCGTAGAAATTCCCCTATCGCATCGTTAAATATTTGAGCTTAACTATAATAGAGCGCATTACCTGGTGTGTTCAACAGTTTGAAGAAGGTCTGTAATGCTCAAAACCTTTGTCAAGGCTCCCCCTATCCAAAATAACTTCGAAACCCGAGAATGATACGCATGAGGAAATACCTCTCTGCATTTTCAACCCAGACGAGGAGGGTGTGCAGCGATCCTAGAACAGTTGTTCCCAAGAAAGATAATAGCTACAGAAGGGAAAGGAGACCTTATTATTGAGCGAGGATCACGCAGTTTCGGAAATTGTAAAAAAATTGAACAAAGATCAAAGAAATTGAAAAACAAGATAACAAGAAAAAAGAACTGACTATGAAACCGGAGACCAATTTTAATGCAACCAGTTGAATAGGTTGAATCGAGGTCATTCGTTTGTAGAATTGGATCAAAGTCAGCAGTTTGTGGACTCAGGCCATATTGCGGTCGGGAAGATACTTGGTTGACTAGTTTCAGTGTACTTACGTATTCAAAAATCATTAAAGAAATTAACTTGCACCAGCCAAAGAATAACAACACTAGAAAAAATAATACCTGACAACAGAGACATACAATCTGTCTATTGATATAAAAATTGTCACCAATGTAAAATTATTCTGACTAAACAATATCTAAGTCTGACAGAAGACAATGGGGCACAGCGAGTATCAAACAGTGATGAATTTGTCTGCAATAAGTAATGGCGAGCTATTCGTTTTCCGATGATGTTCATCTGCTGGGATAGTAAATTAAGCCCTATTGCAGGCACATACTCAGGCTCATCTGTGTTTCTTCAAAACCCACGGAGTCAGCCTATACTGCAACTATTCTGAGCAAACCTTATTTACAAGTACAATGAGAGAGTGTATTACCTGGTGTGTTCAACAGTTTGAAGAAGGTCTGTAATGCTCAAAACTTCATTCAAGGTTCCCCCCTATCCAAAGTCACTTCGATTCAAAACCCGAGACTCATGGTCGAAATGTTAACGTGTCTAACAACACACGTCTCCAATACGACTTAACTAACACCCATGCCTTAGTAGGTGGTTTTGTGTTTCTTGTTATTGACCAATAAAAATAAATGCCAGAATCAGGCGCAAATCAAGAATTTTGAGCAAGCTAGATCAAAATTGAAAAAACAGATTTTTACTTATATTTTAATCATGCCCTTTCAGCAGTGGAAATGACAAAAAATAAAGTAAAAAATATTCAAAGAAATTTAACATGATACCAATAAATAAATAATTTATAAAAAAAATCAGACGCTCTACATTTATTAGTTACCAGAAAGATCCATGAAAATTTCACGGTTTTCCTATTTAAATTTTCTGATGAATTTTAATTCTTAACTCTTAATTATTGAATAAGCTTATGGCGAGTTCCACGACAATAAAATATCCATAGAAATTTCCCTATGGCATCGTTAAAGATTTGAGCTTAACAACTTTAACAAAATATTGCAATAACGATTATAAATATGAATGCTGGTCGTTATTTTAAGTGGGTACAACTGAAAAGATTTGAAATTGACAACTTTTGGCATTTCACTGAAACAGCCGTTAAAAACCTCTTTCTTTCTTTCTTCTTTGGCTGAAATCAAGCAGTGCCTTTTCCCTTCTTTCCACGCGATCAAAATGGTATTCCATTTTGATCGCGTGAAATATTATGAAATATTGGCAGGAGACGTTAAACGCTTTTATCTTCCCTTACTTATTTCTAGCCAAATCTAACGAACATTTATCTTAATAATAATTTTTCAATAATTCAGCAGATGTTATTTAATTTATGGTAAATGGATTTTTGACGATTGCGTTAAATCGATTTCCGTCGTTTGATAATGTGAGTCTTAAAAATGGTGCTTTATCGCGGTCGCCAATGCTTCTTGGCCTTTTGGTTGAGATCAAAGTGTAGTATCTGTTTTCATCAGCTTCATCTGATTCTCTCTCCCTTTCTATCTTTCTTTCTTTCTTTTTTCTTTCATTTATGCACTGAAACCGATAATGTCTTTTCCCCTCTTCCCACGCGATCAAAACGTGGACTAGTCCATTATTTATGAGGTATTGACATGCAATAACGGTCATGTTAACTAACGAACAGAGGGATAAGCATAATTATAATAGTATATGTGAAAGCTATAACCTATATAAGTATATTTTTAAATGCCTTTTCCTATCAGGAGATAAATGATCATGACTCTTCAGTTTCTTTTTCTTTATTATCCGAGAAGTGCCATGATGTCTTGGGAAAGATAACTGAGTGGTTTCCCGACGGGTTGCTACCAGAAAGGTCAGTCCACTAGGTTATTTAACCTATAGCTGAAAAGGAGAACAGATGGATCCAGCACCTTTCCTGGGGCCATTTGTGTGAAAGTGAACGCAACAGATTAGGCGGGAATTTCAACTCGGTTCGACGATGTCACGCAAACTTGAAAAATTGCCTTTCACTGGAAACTTTTGCACACATCCGGTATTCAGATGAAATAAAAATTAATTTTTTGTTTGTTAGCCTAATCTGAAATTATTTATTTTATTTATAAAATTTCGACAATATTTCATTTTCGTGAGCCCACCCACCCAAAAAAAACAATACGGTGTGTCAAAGGATGGTAATTTCCTTGACACCGCTATTACTGTATGCATTTTTGACTCCCTCGGCAATGGTTATTGTTGTAAAAAGCGATGATTGATAAAACTCAAACATTTGGAAGTGGGTTTATACATTTTCATTATTCTTGAGAATTGGCAACAAAGATATTAAACACTATTTATTTAGTAGACTGAATAAAAAATTGGCTTCATAGTTATTTATAAAATGGTATATTGCAGTATAGCTAATTTACATTTTGTATTATTTCATGAATTTTTGAATAAAAAGATTTCGTTTCAAATTCATCTCTTTATAAAAATCTTTATAAAAGTTAAATAACAAATTATATTTGATTAACATATTTTTATAATCTTGTAAATAAACATTCAAAAGGGATTCAAAAGTGTAATAGCGGCGTCAAGGAAATAACCGCCCTTTTGAAAGTTAAACATTGCCTGAATTTCTTTAACTAGTCCTTTGCCCGAATAGTGGACGAGGACCCTCTTGATCTGTGCCTGAGAAAGCGTCTGTCGATAACTTGTACTCTAACTTGTTTATTTGGGATATTTCATGATCTTGAAAATGGGGTTTTGGGTTCGTCTTTCTTTCGTTCTTTCGTTCTTTTTCTTTCGATCATTCTTTCTTTCTTTCTTTCTTTCTTTCTTTCTTTCTGTCGTAGTTCTGTCGTTCTTTATTTCGTCTTTTCTTTCTTTTATTCTTTCGTTGTTTCGTTCTTTCTTTTATTCTTTCTTTCTTTCGCTCTTTCTTTTTTCTTTCTTTCTTTCTTTCTTTCTTTCTTTCTTTCGTTCTTTCTGTCTTTCATACTTTCTTTCTTATGTTGTTTCGTTCTTTCTCGCGTTCTTTCTTTCTTTCTTTTTTTGGTCTGTCTGCCTGTCTGTCTTATTGTCTTTTTTATTTGCAAGAATAGTTATTACAATTTGCAAGCAGAGAATTAATAGGCAGACTCTGAATTCCTCTGTGAAGAATCCTGATCCCAAACTACTAGGTCCTATTTAAGAAACTCTGGGTGAGTTTTTGATATTTCTACTCAAGACGGGGTCACCAACCTTAGTAATTCAATATTTACGAATGCATTATTTAAAGCTTAATCTCTTGTCATCCAAATAACGATGACATAATCGCCATGAAATTCATACTTTACCTTGATGTATTTTAAAACCACCGAAAGACAACGATAACACTTTAAAATCTCACGTGATCTGATGGCCTACATGAATGTCGTGCGTGATTTGAACATGGGCGTTGGAAAGGTACTCTCTTGGATTACGTTACTGTGTAAGCTGAACTATTGTAGTGCTAGTTTCGTGTATTATAAAACGAATAACACACAACTATTTCGAAAAAAGTAAGACATGCTTAACCCCCCACCCCGAAAACTCTGACATTTAATATATCAGAAGGTCGTGTGTTTAAAACATTAGTAATATTTTTCACATATTAAATACATTTCTACATACATTTTCTACAAATACTTTCAAGATAACTGCTCTAACGATTTTCTTTCGCTTGTTCCCAGACTGAATGAATTTAAACGTGCGACTAGACTGTCATCTCAGACCCACCCTTTCACTGTCGAAACTGTTAAATGTAGCCGTCTCTTCTACTCTAACAGCTTCATCTCTTGCCCTTCATATCTGTGGAATTCCCTTACTATTACTTGTTTCCCTGATCGCTATAATCTCCATCTATTCGAATGCAATATCAATCGACATCTCCAGATGCCTTGATTTCTTCCGTGTCCTTCTCTTCATCTTTTCCTCTATCATGCCTCTTTACTCTTGCCCCCACTCTCTGTAACCCCTTGTGTGTTAATGGCATCACGCCTTGCTTGGGGTGAAATGCTTAAAAAAATGTAAACATAAACGAAGAATGTAGAAACCAGCTTTCTTCTGTGAATACGTTCTTCTTTCTTGCGGTTTTTCATTTACAACCGAAGATCTTGCATCGTTGGTGTTCTCAATCAAGTAGCTGAATCTGCCTAAAACAAGGTTAGATTTACCCATGATGTGATGTGCCTGTTGCGTTTTTTGATCAGATGTCAGAAAACGTGTAATCCACCGAGCAGAAACCTTCAAGTTTATTGTGCAGAATATTCCAAAATCTCTCATGGGAAATGCTAATTTGATTCGTAGTCAGTCGCCTGTCATCAATCAGCATGTGATAAACACAATCAATGAATTTTTTTTGTGAATACTTTTCAAAGAAACAAACGTTAGTTAGAGAAACCAAAGATAGGACATTGATCGTCTGTCTCCAAGGCAAATGACGCTAAAAAGAAGCTTGAAATAGAAAGTTAAGTGCAGCAATATAAACTTGTGAATGACATACATGGGATTTCAATGTAAATAGGTTTACGGAAAAAATTAATTTTAAAAATCCTTCTACCACTACTATGTATTCATTTTCCTTATTGATTAATACTACATGCCTTCTTCGATAATCCGTAACTCGATTATTCGTATTTCGATTTTCTGGACTTCGAGTATGCGGGTGAGAAGTTATGAGAAAATTTGAAACTATCAGTACTGAACCCATTCTAATATTTCATCTCAGACAAGAAATTTGAGAATGAAAAAAAAATTTACTAAAATTTTACTGAAAAAAATGGACAAATACATCCAGTTTAATCCAGCTCCGAGATTCAGCAGCATAAAAAACGTGAAAAAAAAGAGAAAAATTAACGTATTCTTTCATAAAAAATGAACTGTATAAAACTTTGAACAATGAAATTTCTTCCAAAAAACAACTTTTTCGATAAATTTAGGTATTCAGTTATTCGATATCTGTCTATATTTCTGGAATGAGGTATTATGTATACTATTTACATTGTTCATCTTTGTTGCCATATTTATCGCAACGTTTCGGCCGTTGTGCGCTCCGGCCTTCTTCAGGTGGTTTATCGACTGTGCCATGTGTCCTCAACCGCTGTCCCAAAATGTCCAGATAAAGCGGAAGTTTTTTTTTTTTTTTTTTTTTTTTTACAGTAATATTCACTCTGTACAAGACCCAAGAGTCACTCAAGGTAGAAGGTTACAAAGCAAGATGCACAGTTTAAGCGGATATGTGTGAAAGATAACGGTTAACACTAGACTTCAACAGGTTAAGATTTTTGGGACCAGGAAAGCATCCTCTTGGGAACCGGTTCCACAAATCAGCTGTTCAAAGGAAGAAGCTGCATGAGTGGAACTTACATCTCACAAATGGAATACGAATGTGGTTCTCTACAATGTGCGTAGCTGTGAAGGTTAGAACTGGTAGAAGTAAATGATGTAGTTCGTCTGAACATTTGCCATGGAAATAGTGATAGAGCAGCGAGAGGCTTGCGACATTTCATCTGTGAAAAAGGTGTTGTAGGGTGGAAAATAATTTGTCATCCAGAAGGATGCGGAGACGCTTTTGGAATCTATCGAGACTGGAAACTGAAGACTGGACAGCTTCTGTCCATATATCGCAGAAGTACTCAATTTTAGTCCTGACTAGCAGCATGGCCCGGCGTTGACCGTACTTGATTAAAAAATCGTACGACTCATACAGCAATTGCTATCACTTGACTTAAAATATTTTTGCCCTTCCTTGACTTTAAAGGAGTGCACTTTTCCGTGATGATGTTGCTACATGTCTTACTTCTTGCCTATCTCACACTGCGAATTTTTTCTACGCTCTATACTAAACATTAAATCTGTTACGAAAAAGAACTAAACAA
>OZ010584.1:31851250-31856250 GCA_963932145.1 Acanthosepion lycidas | reverse complement strand
TCACACCCTAACACTAGACACAAAAGAGCTGGGTCCGTGATTTCACGAACTGGGGACTGGCAACGTGTAGTGTGGACCGATGTGTTATGGTTTCAGTTGTATCGGCTGAAGGTAAGACTTGAGATGGTATGGTTAACCAGTTGTCAACAGGGCACCGTACAGGCTGGTGGTTGTTACATAATGGTGTCGACTTATTTTTTTTGCGTGGTATAGATTTAGTCCGCTACTCTACCTAAACTCAGTGACCGGTGCCCACAACTTAAAAAAAGTTAATCCAGTACAAGGCTCAAGAAATATTTAAGGTCAAGCGCTACTGAATGAGGTGTGTGATATTCTTATGGTGAAACACGCCTATTCTATCGTTAATAGACTCTCCCACCTAATATAAGTAGGAATAGTAATAGAAACGGGAGTCGGTCAGTCGGTCAGTCGAAGTCGGACGACAGTTAGTCGAATACAAAAGTATCAGCAACCACAACCAGATTTCTCTGCGTAATACCTATTATATCAAGTTCCTAACGTTTTGTACGTCGAACCTATTTTAGGACCGATTTAGTACAAATACAAGCTTCCACTGCAAAATCACTCCACAAAAGATATAAATGTAAGAGGCGACAGAAAGAGAATATTATGAGGATAAGACAGATAACGATTGGCTCTTGACTTGTATTGTTCAAGGAAGAATTCATACAATTCGAGGCTCGAGCGGCAATCAAATGAAAGGGTTACTGAATGAGGTGTGTTGTATGAGTGCAAAATGAGGTAGAAGGAAGTTAAGATTATGAAGATAAGAAGGATAGATAACGAATGACCCTTGACTTAAAGAGGATACGATCGTATTGTTTAGGGAAGCATTCGCACAATACAAGGCCCGATCGCCACTCAATATAGAGGGTTAAAGCGCAGTACTAGATTAACGTCCAGGTCTCATCATTTTACGAATGGAATGCCTAGATGTAACTGTAAGTTCTATGCTGACAGTTTCTTCTGTCGCACTTCTCGCTTGTGGAATTCTCTTCCGGTTTCTTGCTTCCCAGTCAACTTTGATCAACAAAAATTTAAATGCAATGTTAATCGTAATTTTCTGTTTCCTTAATTCTTATTCTTTTATTAACCTCTCTCCTCTTTTTCTCATATTCTCTAACATTTAGTAACCCCCCCGTGCGTTTTAGTGACTTTATTGCCTTGCTTGGAGTGAAATGACATAAAATATATGAATGTTAGTGGGGGGAGTAGAAGGAAGTTAATATTATGAGAATAAAAAGGATCGATAACCATTGATCCTTGACTTGAAGAGGTTAAGATTGTAATGTTCAGGGAAGCATTCACACACTACAAGGCCCGAGCGCCACTCACGATAGAGGGTTAAAGCACGGTCACTGCGCACAGTCTTCAGCAATTTACTGTTGAAATTACAAGCTGTAACCGTAAGTTCTTCGCTAACAGTTCCTTCTATCGCACTTCTCGCTAGTGGAAGTCTCTTCCAGCTTCTTGCGTCTCGGTCAACTTTCATCTTCAAAACGTTAAATGTTAAATGCAATGTCAATCGTTATCTTCTGTCTTAATTCTTACTCTTGTATCAGCAATGGATCGTATGGATGGTCCACTTGCGGTACGGAGGGAACTTGCGCCCCAATAGACATTGAAACATGGAACCTCTCTGAGAGTGCAAACGTACATTTTTGCAGTGCTTCAGGATCATCGGGACCAAGTTTCCCAGAATTCGTTTGAGGAACATTTGGAAGACTTCGGACGAATGGGAGGGCCACCAGCTTTGTCCGACACGAGCCCAACCGTGCATCTATAGGACGGCATGGAGAGGTCCATTCGCGCACAATTTCCTCTTGTCTACAAGAATTGATATAGAGATAGCATGCCCAGACATTTTTAGGGGTCTTCCGACCCCTTCTGATATCGATGCCACGACGAGTTACCACACTTTGCAGGGATAGAGGGTGCCCTATCGGATGCATGAATTTCGGTATTTCAGTGTAGATAAAAACAAAGATAGGCGACAAAGATTGGAAGGGATAAGAGATACGAGGTGCATTCCAGATGTTTCCAGACATTTTTTTTTGAGAGACGCTTATTAATTTCAAAGTATAAAACTCTAAACCCATTTGCAAGTAGGATCCTTTGACTTCAATGGACTTGTTGTAGTGCTCCAGCCACTCCATGGAGGACATATGGAAGTCAACCAAAATGAAGGTGTCACAGGCTCCATCCACTTCTCAATGTCTTCGAAACGACTACCCCTGAGGTTCATCTTCAGCTTGGGGAACAACTAAAAGTCATAGGGAGCAAGGTATTGACAGTAGGGGAGGCAGGGTCAGATATAATGGTCAGATAGATAGACAGATAGATAGATAGATAGATAGATAGATAGATAGATATGAAGCTGATAATATAAAGATAAGATAAGATAGATAGATAGATAGATAGATAGATAGATAGATATTATGTTGGTGCAAAAATAATGACGTAATAATGTCGTTTTTGACGTATTTTTTAACGTCAAAAAACGACATTATTACGTCATTATTTTTGCACCAACCTAATAGATAGAATTTCCGTTTCTCAATTGTAATGACGAATGAATCATCCTAACTATTGATCATACGTGGCAGGTAAGAATACACTAACATATCTTAGTATACCTTAGATTTTACACGGTAGTGGCAGCGTATACGGTGGATTCAAGGGCAAATGTTGTTCTTCATCATGTCAACGCAAGGCCATCTGAAGCAAGAATAACACATGAAAGAAATTTTTTAATTCATTTGGTCTGTTCTACCCAATCCGCCATATTCAGCTGATCTTGCACGAACCAATTATAATTATTTTCGAACTTTACGAAACGCTTTGATGTGGAAAATTACTCTAATGAAAATCATCTTCAACTTTAAAGAAACTAATGGAAATTAATCATTTGCTTACAAATAAAGGTGGAATCTTTTAATGGGTATTTGAAAATTAACTTATTCATCCATTGCGACAATTTTATTATTATATTTTATTATTAAAGAAGAATAAAAGAACCGTGTTCAGAAAGACAAGTAATAGCGATTAATATGGCAAAAATTTAACTTCAAGTTCAATCGCCATCTTCTGCCTTCCTGAATCTGTGCAATGAATGCCATATCTTGTTTGGTGATCGAACTATAAAGGTTGTTTCACAATTTTTCAAAACAAAATTATCGGGCACAAATATAGGACCACAAATGGAAATTACATTTATTGAAAGGTAAAAGTATAACATTTTAGGATCTGCAACCATTTAATCTGAAACATGAACCAAAAATGTCAAGAGGAGTCCTAGAGTATATACTCCAAGATGACCGCCGTTCAGTTGAAGGCACTGTTGAAGCCATAGTTGTATGATAACGCGTGCATATTCCCCTTGGGTGATCGTTTGATTCTTTTCAGTGATGGCTGCCTTCAATGCAACAATGGCGCGAGTGTCGCCCTGGTAGCTGTTTTCCTTGAGGAACCCCCAGAGGAAGAAATGTGGGGGTTTAGGTCAGGCTAGTCAGGTACCCATTCCCCTGCGTCTGATGAGACGCTCCCCAAACTTTCCCAAGGGCCATGCTATAGTAACATTAGTAGTGTGAGAAGGGGCACCATCATGCTGGAACCACTGTTCCTCCTCATCAAAGTCCTCACTCTCCTGAGCTGTCCCTATCTGAGCGGCCTTCATTATTTTTTTTTTTTTCAACAATTGTGAAACACCATGTATATCTCGAGATTCTTGATAAAATTCAATGGATCTGTAATGTAATCGATCCTGACCTGGTATCTCGACTCCATTTTTTCACCGACTGCTTTTCTTTTTTTATCTTTTCTATAACTATTTCCTGGCAATTGTTTTGATGAACTTTCCACCTTGTTGCCTTGAAAAGAGTGGCAACTAGTGAACTGTTTACATGCGGCCGTCTTTTCTGTTCGAACAGTTTCTTTTCTCGCACTTGTGTAACTCCATTCCAGTTTCTTGTTTCGCTGCCGCCTACAATCTTCAAAAATTTAAATGCAAGCCCAATCGCCATCTTCCATTTTCCTGGACCTGTTCTTTATTGCCCTTTCTCCCCACTAAAGTCTTTTTCGTACCCCTGTAGCATTACCATCTAGCTTGGGGGAAATGATTATATATATATAAAACATTCAATGAATAAAAATGAGAATTTAAGCGCAGTTATAGACTGACAGCTAAGTCTTATCATCCTACAGTTGAAACTGCTAGCTGTAACCGTAAGTTCTATTCTAATAGTTTCTTCTCTCACGGTGGAATTCTCTTCCGGCTTCCGTTTTTTCTGTCACCTACGATGTATAAAAATAAAAATTTACGTCTACCATTATTTTCTGTCTCCTTGGATACTACTCTTTTATTTCTTATTTTAAAAAATACTCTATATTTAGTTGCTTAGAGACTATTTAGACGGGGTGGACAGTAAAGTTATTTAATCATGATGACAATTTTATTATTTCAAAGACGAACAAATACGTAGGGAACGCGGGTGACTGCTCAAGCAGTCACTTCTTTTTATACAAAAGAACTGAAATGTCACTCTCGCATGTAGATATTCAGAAGTAAACATCTTCTATTGATAAAAAGAAAAAATTTCAATTTGAAAAACAAAACAATTTTTAAAGAAAGAAAACCGTGCGAAATTTAGGTGTGACACTGAATGTTTGAGTCAGTTGACTGTTATTACTGAAGTGGAACTATAGGTTTAATATACAATGGTAAAAGACGAGTAATTCATTAAATATTTTGCGGGCATTATTATTATTATTATTATTATTATTATTATTATTATTATTATTATTATTATAACCTCTTCATATCTTATTATAATTTGAAGCCCGTGTAACAATGTCCCTTTTCAAATCCCCGGCAGCTTTCACATTATCTCACGTCTTAGCAGCGTTGTCGGATAAATTGTCTGGCTTCTTACCTAGTTATCTTTCATTCTATCTGGTTTTTTTGTTTTTTTTTTTTTGGG
>OZ010584.1:31791250-31848750 GCA_963932145.1 Acanthosepion lycidas | reverse complement strand
TGACCTGGTAATATTACATACTTATACTTGATATGGGAAAAATAATTTTATATACTGTAAGTAATTCTAGTACATTTACTTGTTTTATAAGAAATATAGTCTATTAAAAATTAAAAGTAAAAATATTTTAAAATTGTAGTTAAATAAAACGTATTCTAACCTAAACATCCCCCCCCAAAATCTTTAAGTATACAAATAGAAAAAATGCCGTAAGAATTTTTTGCCGTTAACAATATTTAAAAAAAAAAAAAATACACACGACATGCATTTAACGGATGTCAGAATTCGTTGAAAAATACATCCCTACCCCCACCAAAACATAATCCCTTTTTCGAACGTAACTAATAACTGATAAAACAAAAGTTAATAAAAATGAACACGTTACCACCCCATGTCTGAATGATTGGATCTCTCTGTATCCTCGGAAACAGTGAATTATGATTTTTCTGTGGCTTTAAAACTCAGTAAATTTAAAAAATAAGTTACTCCAAAATTCGCTTGAGGATGAAATGGAACTAATGTTTTTAATTTAATTACAAAATTAAATTTGAAACTTTTAGCTTCCATTTTTGAAACATGGTTATTACTGTGTAGCGAAAAAAAACATATTTTAAATCAGTTAATTTTATTAATGCTCTTATTAATTTACACTGAGCACTATTTTGTATCAATAAGAACACCGGATTATATATCTTACTGTTCTTTCTTTATATATATTATATATCTTACTGTTTTTTCTTTATATATATGTATATATATAATTATGCGTTTTACAGTTTGTGACTGGAAGGAATAATTTCGAGTTGGATATAAATCCAGCGAGAGCTCAATGTAGATTACAGAGCATTATAATAAGAAGAAGACAGAGACTTTAATTATCCATTTTGTTTATAATTTTGATTTCGTGAACACCGAAATGTTTAGCTCATCAGAACGAAAACTTCTACGCAAATGGAGAAAGTACCTCCGGACGGACACTTTAGACTGGTGGTACCATCATTGTTTGCCACCTGCAGAAACGTTAATTTTAACGTTGAAACAAAATGTACGATTTTATAGTGGATATTTACATGCTCTAATGTAACAATGCATAATAAATATTTATTGCTCTACTTTTGTACTGAGCCCTGTTTTATTAGGTTGGTGCAAAAATCATGACGTAATAATGTCGTTTTTTGACGTATTTTTTAACGTCAAAAAACGACATTATTACGCCATTATTTTTGCACCAACCTAATAAATTAATGTTTTGAACGTTGAAATTTTATTCTTCGCTCTTTTACATTCGTATATATATATATATATATATATATATATATATATATATATATATATATATATATATATATAGGTCATCTTTGCTTCTTAACGTCGATATCCATATATATATATATATATATATATATATATATATATATATATATATATATATATATATGGATAAAGATATATAAATTTGTATATATCAAGAACAATTTTGGGGAAAATGTGTTATGAGAAAATGAAAAAGGTTTCGTCCTTTAGGCCTTCATCGGTCTGAATTCATAGCTCAATTAGGTCTGATTTAAATACACACGGAGACGTAGAAAACTCCATCCGAAACGTATTCGTAAACAATACAAATAGCCTCATTCACATGTTAAAAAAAAAAAAAAGGCTAAAATAATGTAAGTATTATTAATAAAAAAAAAAATTAATTTTTCGTCTACCAACATTATTATTAGAGAAATCTTATTAGAGAAAAATATGCCAGAAAATATTTTCTCTAATAAGATTTCCCGAAGGCCGGTAGACAAAAATAAATAAATGTACTGTTTAATGAATAAACGAACTGTCTACTAAGTGAACATTGAAGTCAATACTCAGAGGCGACAAATTGTTTCATGCTAAACGCAAATCATCAGGCCTCACATCACATTCGCTTTTTGACTATGAGACCCGGGTTCGAATTTCACCATGGTCGATTTGCCAGCAAGAAGACTTCCTAATCGGTCGAGGTCTATCCCAGTGTGCGACACCCTTGGAAAGTGACTGAAAACCACACCACATGTTGAGCCAAGCCTTGTGAGTGAAATTGGGTAGACGGAACTCTTGAGAGCCGTCGATAGCTGTGCTAGAACAAAGCCACAAGTCATCTTGACTGAAGACTTGAGCGTGCTGGCCTTGTTCAAATTGTTGATCCCACTAGATAACACACCAGGAACTGTAACTAAGGTCTGTTCAGCATAGTGTGTTCCGTGGATGTTGAACAAACAAAAATGTAGCTAGTAGACAAGTGTTCTCGAATATATATATATATATATATATATATATATATATATACACAGATAGATTATTGCAAAAATTCGTGACGAAATTTCATTGTTTTTAATTTTCTAATGGGCAGGAACTTTTGTAATCATCAAATATATAATGGTCGCCATTTGAATGTCGAATATGACTATTGCAAGACATCCTTGTAGTACTTAACTGTGCTTTGAACGGATATGGCTCTTGAAACTGGAAAAATATTTAAAACTTCTGGCTAAAAAGTTAGCAGACGTTTTCATAACGTTAGTTTTATTTATTTTTGAAGCCTTTGCATGTCATTTCCACCCACCAACTGAATTGAAAACCACTTCTTAAACAAATGTAGCATGAATCGTTAGTATTTAATATAAGTCCGTATTTGGTCGTTACTATGGTACGATGACTTTGCACGTGACTCAGTCCTCTTGCTTTACTCAAGCCAAACCTACCACAAACATCACAGGTGAGGTCATGCTCGTTGCCTATATGCTCTGGAAGTTACACATAATGACGTTTTTGGATATTTCAGCTTTTTGTTTACTATAACAGAACTTTCGAAAGCAATTTTTCCCAAATGACAGTTCTTCAGTCTTGTGGATATATGTACATAAATAAAGACAGGTACTTAGCCGTGGAGTAATCATTAGCAAACATTTCATGCAGGCCATAAATACTGTAGTGTCATCCTCTTTAAAGTTCCTACTATCATTGCCTTATTCCCGATTAGACTGGGCTGAGTAAATGATAGGTAATTGAGGTTTGCTTTATTGTGAGGTCTCTCGTGATTGATCGGGCCAAAGCACGCCTAGTTTACAGGTGGCATTCACAATGCAAGGGGAAGGTAAGTTCGAAACCTGTCAAAAGGCATATTTCCTAAGACTTTCGACTACCCAGGCTGGCAGACGTCAATTACAGTGTTACATGAAGCGAGATGTCTACTAGAACCCGTATATCTACTAATTATACTGTTTATAGTATGAAGAAATAACACACACTCATATATATATATATATATATATATATATATATATATATATATATATATATATATATATATGGGTGTGGTAAAAAACATACATATACGCACATATACCTGTACGTACAGATATATTTTTTACTCAGATGTTATAAAAACAGTGCTTAATGTTATATAACATAGATACTAAGTATATATTAGTAAATACACATCATTTTTTTTTTTAAATAAAATTTTCAAATTTTTTAAAATAATTTTTTTTCTTTTTCCTCACTGATGTCTTCTCATTTTCTTCCACTCGCATAACTCCCTTGCGTCCTAGTGTCATTATCGCCTTAATAAAAAAAAATCTAACGATGATATTGGCGATCATGATTCTCCACAAATTCCTTTTCTTTGTTATCTGTAATTTTTCATTAGATCTTGAGAAAGATGACGGAGTGGTTTTCCATCACCTTCTCCAAATTTTAAATTCAGGAGCGGATTCATCATTTTTCCCAGGAGTATTCGTGCAAAATCGAATGTAACGATCTCAACTAGAATTCGAACTCGACTTACCGCTTATTCATTTGCAAAAAGGAAGTGAATCTAAGAGTAAAGGTCCTGGACAATATAGCACATATGAAATAAATAGTCATCCCTGCTTCATCGGAATAGTTTTTTTTTAGCGGCATATCAACTCTTTATGGGTCATTTAATGCCGAAATTTAATTTCCATGGGGGTATTAGTAATTTTCTTTACAAAAATGTATTGCTGGTATTTTTACTATAAAAATGCATTTTTATACTTTCATAGTGTTTTAAGTTTGGGGGAGGTCACTATTTGCCCATAGTTGGGACCCTAACACCGTGTCAGGGTTGACCTGAGAACAAAATCAATTAAGAGGTGCTTTCGCACTCCTCAAAACTTACCGAGCAGATGCCTTGTTGCCTGATATAGTTTATCGTCATAACCAGAACGTCTTATCTGAATAAAATATTTTCTCAAAAAGTGCTGAAGACTTTAACATCAATTTAAATAATCTTAGAATTCAACCCCCAAAAGTATTTAAATAAAGCGTGTAAACTGCTGATACAAGGTCTTTCATTTTATTTACAAACTACACCTAAAGGAGGTTTTTTCAATAGAAATTACACTCAGCTATGGTACAGCAATTTGTAGTCGTAATATAGTTAATCTTGTAATTACTGCTATACATCGTTTTAACACGCTATTTTCAGTACATCTTTTGACTCGGATCGGGGATAGCGTTTTTACTTTCTGTGCTGTAATCTTGAGCTGTACATTTTTAGAGTGTTCGCACGAATACAATCAACAAGGGAGTTTTTAAAAAATATGAAGAAACAACTTCATTATCTGCAGAGACTCGAAAAGACACACGATTCTCTCTGAGGAAATCAAGCGCTTCAGCACGAAGACGTAAACGTTGCAATGATAATCACGTGATACATTCGCTTACTTTAAGAGCCAATGGCTGACTGCCGTTTAATGCCACACCTTTTCTTGCACTAAAAAGATTACTTCTAATGTTAACTGCGCGTTACTCTGTTAAAATAGAGTCTGAGATAAGCCGGTTCCGACTTTCACGCAGTGCACGTCGGTAGCGTTTTCTTTTTGTTTTTTGTAAAGTGAGGCTTAGCCGGGCACACTAGAAATTTAGCTTCGTCCTTGAGATGGCTTCTTCCAAGAAAATAAGAATTTATTATTGGGAAAGATTAATTTTTGGTCATTAATTTTGTCTTAGTAATAAACATTTTTCTATATATTGTAATCAAATATGAGGCCCGATCAAAAAGTATCAGGGTTGTTTCTATGCTAACGGTGCTAAAGTACACAGATTGACGTCACTTGGCACAGATTGACCTTGAACTGTCGCGCATACACACTGAGTTATAACGTTCTCGCTCACTTCCGTTGTTTACAGCAGTGGTTAGAAGGAAAGTATGTAGAGTGTGGTCGTCTCACCACACGACAGAGTTTTCATCAGTGATTTTTGCCCAAGCACAACATTCCCCAGGTCCAACAAACACCATATCCCCCAGATCTTGCCCTCTTCAAATATCGAATCTCACTTGAAAGAATACGATTTCAAGACGTCAATGAAATCCAAAATGCGTCGAGGTACCTGATCGCTATGCCCCCACCAAAAAAAAAAAGAAGTTTCAAGAATGGTTCCATTGAGGGAATCGACGCTGGATAAAGTATGTGTGGCATTAGAAGAGGACTACTTCGAAGGAGATTAAATGCCAAATTGATATTTTTTTGTAATTTTCTTTTTATAGCACCAGTCCCGATACTATTTGATCAGTCATTGTATTGTTCGTATTTTATTGGCTTCTGATGAACTCATTTTGAAACATATTTCAGTGAAATTTTCACTTTGAAAAATTCTAGTTTTTATATATGGGAAAATGAAGGCTTCAGTTCAATTCATACGTATCTGGAATCAGTTGAAACTCATAGCTTCCTTTTATCATTTGTCTTTTTACCATTTGGCGTCAAGATCGTTTATTTCTGATTTCAGATGGAATTACAGTTTGCAATTTAAGTTTAGATAATTCGAGAGAAAAAAAAGAAGACATTAATTTAAATAGGCAGCAGAGAAATAATGGGCAAATACTGGTTAAACACTAGTTTAAAACTGAAATGCTATTATAATTAAACTAACGACCTTTTTTTCCGTATATTGTGACCATTTTCCTCTTCGCTTTTTCTTGATTACAGATGAAAACTTGGAAATTTCGCAACATATTTCAATTAATTTTTCACTTTAACAAAATTATAGTTTATATTCATAGTTTAGATCAGTGTTTCTCAACCAGGGGGGGATTCTACCTACCCGCAGAGTTTCCGGAGGAGAGTAAAGTCTTTTATTTTTTCTTGTTTTTTATTTACAAGATTTTGATTATTGAATTTCTATACCCTGACCTTTTATTGAACTTTTTGTTTATTGAATTATGTTTCAATAATATTTATTTAATAATTGGTTATGTATTAAAAGAAATTACTGTACATCTATTCAAGTTTTAAAATCCATCAGCATTTTTATTTATTAAATTTGTAAAAAATAATCTACGTATATTTACTAATATAGAAAAGGGTGATTAGACATTTTTATGTTTACGCATTCTTTTTTATAGATACAAATATTTAAGTAAATGCTCTGTTTTATAATAAACAGTATTAACAACATTTACCGGCCCGAATGTCCGAGAAATTGTCATAGAAAATATGAATGTACGTGAGAAAATCATGGAAAATTGTAGTTTAAATGTTGTTAATACTATTTATTATGAACAGAGCATTTACGTAAATATTTGTATCTATAAAAAAGAATGTAAAAACATAAAAATGTCTTAAAATAATTGTCGGACTTTGTCCATTAAATAATGATTAATTTGTTTCCTTTGTTTAATGGCATATCAACACCTTACAGGTCATTTAATGCCGAAATTTAATGGGGTGGGGGTCGTAATTTTTTTCAAAAATGTATTACTGGTAATTTTTCTTTTCCTTTTCCAATAATGCATTGCTGGTATTTTTTTTTTTTTTTTTTTTTATTTTTTTTTTTGTTTGTTTGTTTTTTTTTACTATGACAATATATTGCCGGTAAGTATTTTTCTATGAAAATATATTGCTGGAATTCTTACTACAAAAGTATATTTTTATACTTTCATCATATTATTTTTCATAATGTTTTGACCCCATTTTGGGGTCATAGCTGGGACCCTAACAGTTGAAAATGAATGAAAGAAAAGGAGGAAGGAATGCAAGCAAGAAGATTAATATAAACCGTTATGATAAACCGTTATGATCTTCCATATTGATCTTCATTACTCCTTTACCCTCCTTAATAATGTTTCTCCTTTTCTCATTCTTTCACACTCAGTAACCCCTTGTGTCTTAGTGGCTTTACTGCCTTGCATGGGGTTATTTCGATAAAAAAAAATCTACTAGAGTCATTCTAGAGCCCCCTCTTCTGAACAGCTTATCAATCCTCCTATTTGACAGTGAATTAGACAGTTAATCCTCACAGATAAAAAAAAAGGTGGGGACGAGGCAACAGCGATGTTGTTCTACAGAAAGATGATAAGAATGCCGTGGATGGAATGTGTGAACCACGATTAAGTTTTAAGGAAAGTAGAAACAAAATAAATAAAAAAAAAACACATATCTGGTATCTGATGTTGTGATAACAAGAATACAAAGAAAATTTGAAGGCACATTTTGGAATTCGTTTATTGATGCTTACCAAAAAGTACGAGTATTAAGAAACAGGAAATTTTGTTTAGAAATAAAGAAAAGAGTACTGAATTGCTATTTAATATCATTTCTCCTATATGGTAGTGAATGCTGAACAATTTCCTCGCAGGGGAAGAGAAGAAGCGAAGGTAAATGAATGTTGAGAATAACATGGAAGGAGAACGTGAAAAAAAGCAAGTTTTAAGGAAAATGGAAACAAAACAAAAAAATAAGATTATACATAGGAGAAGAAAGAGAAGAAATAGTAGTAGTAGTAGTAGTAGTAGAAAAAGAAGAAGAAATAGTAGTAGTAGTAGTAGTAGTAGAAAAAAAGAAGAAGAAACAGTAGTAGTAATAGTAGAAGAACAAGTAGTAGTAGTAGTAGCAGTAGTAGTAGTAGAAAAAGAAGAAGAAATAGTAGTAGTAGTAGTAGAAAAGAAGAAATAGTAGTAGTAATAGTAGAAGAACAAGTAGTAGTAGTAGAAAAAGAAGAAGAAATAGTAGTAGTAGTAGTAGTAGTAGTAGAAAAAGAAGAATAGTAGTAGTAGTAGTAGAAAAAGAAAAAGAAATAGTAGCAGTAGTAGTAGTAGTAGAAAAAGAAGAAGAAATAGTAGTAGTAGTAGTAGTAGAAAAAGAAGAGAAGAAGAAAAAGTAGAACAAGTAGTAGTAGTAGTAGTAGTAGTAGCAGTAGTAGTGGTAGTAGTAGTAGAAGAAGAAGAAGAAGAAATAGTAGTAGTAATAGTAGAACAAGTAGTAGATGTAGTAGTAGGAGTAGTAGTAGTATAAGGAGAGAAAAAACTTTGCTTAGTTTCTGGAAGGTATCTTTAATTTGCAAAAGATAAACCTGTGAATAACTAAGTGAAGCGAAATATGACAACGGAAGATATTAACCAAAGATAATTTCAACAAATTGCCAAAAGCTGCTGAACTGACAAAGAATCTCCTGTTACGTCAATGATCATCTTGATAATGCTGTGTTAAATGCAAACGTGGCTGACAGTCTCAGGGAAATTAGGTCGAAGAATAACAGACAGCAACAGACGCTTGCTTTATCATGACTCACATTTAGGCATAATGTAGACTGGCTGAAACAAAAGCACATTTGATATGTTAAAACAAATCATGAAAATTATTAAATTCTCGACTGTCTGATAAAGTGGAACGTTACAGTCGTAAAACCAATATCTTATTAAATCTCATTGATTATATTTGGTTAAAGAGAATTATCAGATGGCTTTCATCTGACAGTTCAAGTCTTTTTAAAGAGCATTATATCGAAATTTTTATAATATAAGCATTCAAGGGACGATGTCTGAAATAAAACTTACATATACAACAGGATTATTCTTGCAACAATAGCTATGGTAATGATAAAAGTAATATTAATATTAGTCGTTTCCTTATAAGGAAACATTCCGTATGCATTGACCGAGCATCCAATGCTACTCGAGTTACGCTTTTCTTCACTCCCCGGCTTTTGAACTGGGATCAAAGTGTTGTATCTGTCTTCGAGCGAAAAGAAACAAAAAACATTTTATCTCCCAGTTGTGTTCCTGTGTTCGGACGGAGCACACCCCATTTGTGTCTTTGTTTTCAGGAAGAGAGCAACCGAAAATCGTATTGAGAGGTGCTCGGTCTCCAAAAAGAGCTGCCCGCGGCAGTACCTCCTTCATTGTACTAAAGAGGGCAGATCGAAGTGTAGTAACTGTTTTCTTCGTCTGTAATGGTAATAGTAATATTATAAGGAAACATTTGGCATTCATTGACTGAACAGCTAGTCACGCTTTTCTCCACTCGATGGCCATCGAACTGGAATCGAGGTGTAGTATCTCTTTTCCTCGTCTCTAATGGTAATAGTATTATTATCTGTTTTTTTTTTTTATAAGGAAACATTTGGCATCCATTGATGAGCGGCTAGTGTAACTTTCGGGTGAAATTTATAAGATCTTTCTATTAAAAATTTCACAGAAAATGTTTCTCAAATCCAGTCATCGCTCTTTCCAATATTGATGATAGTTTCCTTCCTAATCCTTTGTTTGAAATAGTGTGGAATGCCAACATTTCATTATAAAGGGTGTTTCATTAAGACGGATTATATATAAGGGTGTTTCATTAAGACGGATCAAAGTCAGCAGTAAATAAATCAGTGCTATTGGTGAAAATTTATTTATTTCTCTATTGGATCATGTTATTCAAGTCATGGCAATTATGCGTGAAAAATAATATCGCCCAAATGTCCGCCAAATCTAAAAGAAAAAGAAAAAAAATCATTAGACGCTTAAACTTATTTCACATTTAAAATCGATCCAACTTATTGGAACACCCTTTATTAATAAATTTTTTTATTACAATGGTGTTTACCCTATACAAGGCCGAAGTGCCAGTCAAGGTAGAGGAGTACGGACAATACATCATTTATAAATAGTAGTGTTGAACGTCAACATTTTGACTATGTCATTATTTTCTCTTTGAGGTCCATCTGCTATTCAGTTTTTGTTATTTTTGATTTAGTTGAAGGTCATCAAGAAATGTAAGTTCGTTTTTTTACCAAAGAACTTCAGTCTGCGGTTGTAATAATTCAGACCACTTTGACGTTTTTTGATTAAATAAAATAATAAACGCTACCCTGACGATGATGGTTCCGTTCAAGATGCGAGTGAATGGATTTTTAGGTGTTGATCGAACCTAGACCCACCTCCACGATGTACCATCCGGAATCCACAAGTAAGGTGCGAATGGAGACAGCAGGTGGAGAATCGGTTTCAGTGAATGGCCAAACCAAGTTTTAATACAACGAATGCTCTTCTCGCACTCGAAGATACTATCAGAATTTTCCTTCTCCTAGACTGGCTGACACCCGCTATCCTGTCATGTAACGTATTCCTTTCATAAGAAGGGCGTTCCACTTCTCCCCACAAAGCGTTACATATTTAACAGACTTCAGCGCAGATCGTTCCCCGAACACAATAATCTTAACCTCTTGAAGTCTATGGTCAATAGTTATCTATCCACCATATCCTCGTAATCTTCATTTCCTAGTTCTTCTTCTTACGTTCATATCACCCATTTCAGTCAGTGTCTCTCTATCTTGAGGAGCTCTTGGGCCTTCTATTTGTTGAACTTCACAAAAACTCACAAGTTTTTAATAGCATTTTTCACCCAATACAAGACCCAAGAAGTGCGATAAAAGAAACTCTTAGCATAGGACTTACGGTTACATTTATATAAAACGACGAGAACTTGCCTCCAATCTAGTACTGAGCTTAAATTCATAAAGTCTGACTGCCATAGAAGAAAGTTCATTCGAACAATTAACATGAAAGTAATTATAGAAAAGACATAAAGAATCCGCGTTAAGGGAGTGGGAAAGTTACTGAAACTGGGATGCCAGGTCAGGACCAATAATATTGCTGATTCTTCTTTGGATGTTAGCACTTGAGATTAAGTGACAGTAGGTCACCACAAATATTATTTTGACTCTTTTTTTTTTTTTGGTATTGTTTCAAATCCACCAGATGTCATATACAGAATTCTGATCTCCCCATTCCAAACTTTTTTTTACTACGATTTGTAGGTCCTTATAATTTGACTGGTTTTGAAATTCTTTTTTTAGAAACATTGAAATCCTGTGGGCAAGTAATATAAGTTAGTTAGCAGTTAATATTATTATTAGTGCCCGAGTTAAAAGACAATGTAAAGAACAATAAAAAACAAACAGGACTTTTATTGTTAACACTTCTGTGAGTGTGACAATGGCTGAGAAAGAAAAGACATAGACGGGGAAATAAAATATCCATTAAAAAATGTGTTGTTCTTTCAGATAAACGCGACTCTCATTCAAGTAAAGCGTTTCAAAACGCTATTGTCCGTTGTCTTTGCACGTGACTTAGCTTCCTTCCAACACAAGCATCATTGTAACGGGGGAATACCAGGTGCTGCAAGGTTAGATGCGCCGCAAGTGTAATAAATAATAGCTCGGAATTGTTAATCGGAGAGCCGAGTTCCAATTGCCGTTGAATTCGTAATATTCACTTACGCAGAAATACCATTGGAAAAAGCATGAATCCATCTCCCTACACCCAACATTGGTTTAATTAAAAAAAAAAAAAAAAAAAAAAATTTTATCAATAAACCATTATCTCCAAAACAGATTTTTACAATCTAAATTATTTTCTGACTTTAAGCCCCTCCCTGATATAGACGTGTATATACGTTTTTACCGAAATTGTCTTTTTCAGACACAGACGAATAAACACGTCCAAAACGTAATGTTCAAAAACAAGCTACAGACGAGTTTATGCGTCGATCTTTTTAATACATTTCTGAGCTTGAAATGAGTCCAATTGTCAGCTCATGCGTCTAGTATAGGTGTTAGCCACTGCTCGGCTACTTCAAGGTACCTCTTAGTTGCTATATTAAAAACAAATAAAAATGTTTTGGCAAAAAAGTTTCATTTTCAGACGAACGTTTTTATTTGTATGGCGGGAAAGGGGTTAAATAATCTCGAAAAGGGTTGATAGAAAAAATAATCAATCAAAAAATTTTCTTTTCAACTATTATAATGATATGACCAAACTATGACACGACTATTATAAGGATATGATCAAACTATGATATGATCATCTATTATAGTGATATGACCAAATTATGTTATGACCAAACTATGATACGACTATTATAATGATATGATCAAACTATGATATGACCAAACTATGACACGACTATTATAAGGATATGATCAAACAATGATATGATAAACTATTATAGTGATATGACCAAATTATGTTATGACCAAACTATGACACGACTATTATAAAGATATGATCAAACTATGATATGATCAACTATTATAGGGATATGACCAAATTATGTTATGACCAAACTATGATACGACTATTATAATGATATGATCAAACTATGATATGATCAACTATTATAGTGATATGACCAAATTATGTTATGACCAAACTATGATACGACTATTATAATGATATGATCAAACTATGATATGATCAACTATTATAGGGATATGACCAAATTATGTTATGACCAAACTATGATACGACTATTATAATGATATGATAAAACTATGATATGATCAACTATTATAGTGATATGACCAAATTATGTTATGACCAAACTATGATACGACTATTATAATGATATGATCAAACTATGATATGACCAAACTATGATATGACCAACTATTATGATCATATGACCAAAATAAATAAAACGCTTAACATTAAATATTGCAAATAATTTGTGTTGTTCACTAAATAAATTCATTGTCATTGTTGGAATGTACCTTTGTCAATTTTCACATCTGTTTATTCATTGCTAAACTGTAGCGAAAAATGCCTTGCAAAAGGTAAGCAAAGTATGATCAACTATAATATGATACGACATATCTTTAGTCTAGGGAAACAGAAAAATTTCGTTAGAAAGAAAGAAAATAGTATTGAACTGTTACTTAATATAAGTTCTCCTATGTGGCAGTGAATGGCGGACAATCTCCTCACAAATGAAAAAAGACTTTTAGCAACAGAATATGTGATTCTACAAAAGGATGCTGGGAATACCATGTACCGAGCATTTGAGCAACGGCGAAGTCTTAGAGAAAATGGAAACAAAAGGATACTGATATTTAACATCAGAAAGTAGCAGATGAAATTTCTAGGGCACATAATGAGGAAAGTGAGATTGGAGAATTGAATACTCACAGGACAGATAGTAGGTAACAGGAATAAAGGAAAACAACGCATAATTTGCCTACTGAGATTGAGTAAAAGGTTGACGGAGAAAGGTGTAGAGGTGATAACAAAAGACAAACTTTATTGAGAGCTACAAAGAACAGGATATTGTGGAGAATAATGATCACCTACGTCCTGAATGGTCACGACGCATAGAAGAAGCTTAAACTCATACTTTTCTTTAGGAAAACTGGTGACTGCGAGTGAGAAAATATTTTTTCTTAAGCAAGCTAATGGGAAAATGTCCTACATCCGACAGAAAGGCCTCTGATCGGTGGTTTTTTGAGTAGCATGGAACGACCTCTTCATTGCAGTTGTTCCCAGGTTCACCCTGACCCCTAGTGGTAGCACCTGTTAGGCTCCCAGCTATTAGCAAATATTTAACCCCCTAAATTGGGATCAACATACTATGAAAGTATAAAAATACATTTTATCGCCACACTTCAAGCAATAGATTTTAATAGTAAAAAAAAAAATTACCGAAGTTGAAATTTCGCATTAAATGACCCATAAAGAGTTGATATGCCGTTAAACAAACCAAACAACTAAACAATGATAAAAATGCACAATCCCATCCACAGTCAATTACACTTTTGACCCTCTCGCTGACTGATCGCTGTGACAACTCTTTTCTTGTTTATATCGTATAATCAACCTTTCATAGTTTACAGTTAAACAATTACCGAGGAGATAAACAAATGAAACACAAGCTAGGTTGGGCAAAGGGTACTTTTATCCAATGCCGTAAGATGCTACAAAACCTAAATACTGAACTGAAAACTCCAGTTATGTTCTTTAATAGCTTCGTCAGATGTAGACTTACATATCGATGCCATTCAATCATTCAACTGGTTAAGAAAGGCCTAAACTGCCATTCGTACGCAAACTTTCCTCAATGGAAAAAAATGGCTTCTCGAAGAAAAAAAAATCAAGAAGAAATTTTCATCAGACCCTAGGGACTGGAACTATAAAATCAGAAATCGTGATTCTGTAGTGACAGTCTATAAGGTCGATGCTGTTGCTGCAAATATTCAAGTGATATGGTTTTAATTATTTTACATCACTTGAAAACTTTGAACAAGAGCTTACAGTCATATCACGTTGAAACACCGGTTCTCGTAATGATTTTACTGATACAAAGTCTATTAATTAGCCCATAACTAGGGTGGATAGGTAGATTCATAATTTTTCCAAGGGTATTTGCGTGTAAGTGAATATAACAAACATGACTGGAATTAGAATTCTAAGATGAGTTATTGACAATATTCTTGTATAAAATTTCGAACTGATATAGATATTATTAGAAAAAACGTTTCGGCCAAATACACTCTGGTCATCATCAGTATTGTGCTATTTTATCCCCGCGATATTGTTCGTCCCTGCTAAACTGGTGTGTCGCTAACAGATACAAGGATTGAACTCAAGACCACTAGATGACAGTAACACATGTATAACCAACTACGATATCCACTATACCACAGTCTCGATTTAATTTCTGAGATGAGTTATTGTCAGTATCCTTCTTTTATTTCGAACTAGGTGTTATTATGGACAATTATTGACAGTTATTCACCTGAAATTTCAAGTATAATACTAAATTATGAAAAGCGGTATGAACTCGCCATCATAATCAATTGCCAAAAAAGCATCTGATATTGAATATAAAAGTGTCTTCCAAAACACATCACTAATGCCCTTTTGCTGTATTTTCTAATGCCTGTCCTGCTAACCGTTTACACAAGCTCGTTAGGTAGCCTATTCCCTGTTTCTTCTTTGTCCTTCTTCCCTTGGGTCGCTAGGGCAATTACGACTGAGTAGTAAGTTCGATCCTCACTAGGTGCCCCATACTTTCAGCCTTGTGTCGTATTGATTTTCCAAGCGTAGCTCAGATGTGACACAATGCCGAAAGTATGAGGCACCCAGTGAGGATCGAACTCACTACTCAGTCGTAATATTTCTAGCGAGACAAGCTTGCTAACCATTATATCACCTCGAGGTGCCCATCAGCCTTGTGTCGTATCTAAGGTATGCTTAGAAAATCACCATAATTCAATGGCTTGTAATCACATACGCTTTATTCAGAGATAATTAAGTGACTAGTGTATCAAATCTTTATTTAAGCATTTATAATCTTATTTAATTCTGGGCCATCAATGGATATATATATATATATATATATATATATATATATATATATATATATATAATTATAATAATATTTTTTGTTTAAAAATATGATTCCTTCGCTACATAAGAGTTCTCATGTTTCAAAAACGAGAGCCGAAATCATCCAAATAATTAATAAAATTAAGTTGGATTGTGGTGTTTAGTCCCGTTTCATCTTCAAGCGAAATTCTAGGAATAAGCTATCTCTCGGTTTACGTGTATTTTTACAGAATTTGTTATTGTGGGAGTGGCTAGACTATTTTCCTTCTTTAAGTGGTCAGGGAGTTAATTCTTATCAGTAGATTCATCATCCTCTGAGAGGTTTTGCTAAGGTTGGGTAGGGTATCTATTTCAAGGCTAATGTTTACGGTCATCCTTTAGTTGGTTCCCAGTGAAGGATATTTTTATGGCGCGCCTACAGTCGTTATGTGTCTGGAGAATTGTCTTTTATTATTGTCTATCTGATTATCTGTTTATTTATTTGTTTATTTAAGTGGGTGTTTATTAATTTTATTAATTATTTGGATGATTTCGGCTCTCGTTTTTGAAACATGAGAACTCTTATGTAGCGAAGGAATCATATTTTTAAACAAAAAATATTATTATAATATAAGCTCTACTTCTGTATGGAGCACTGTCTTCTTAAAAATAAAAACAAAAATACTAAGGAACCTCGGATTATGCACCCAACGTGTTCTTTTCTATTTTCTGCATACCTGCACAAGGATATATATATATATATATAGATATATATATATTTTGATGATCGCAAAATAGATAAGACGTTCAGCCATCTTGACATCATTTTTCTTAAGAATCACTGGAAAACCCTTTGAGTTATACAGCTAGAAAGAGAACAGGTTAAATCGTTTTATTTTATGTTAGCCCCACTATATCTACTCAACTAAGCAATGGTGAGAGGAACCATTATTCAGGCCTTCAGTAATTGCACGAACATTTATACTCTATCGTTTAAAAAGTCCATTCAAGAACAATCAATAAAACGGTGAATAAGTTTAAAATAGTGAGAATATTAGAGAGGAAAACTGGCTCAAGAGGTCACCTCAGGAAGAAGGATCATCATTTCAACTCAGAGCTAAATACATTCTTATTGTTCAAAGTAGAGTCCAATAGTGTTATAAAAACCTCGGAGAATTTCAGTAATTCCTTTAATCATTTCGAAGATACGACGGTTCAAATTTTAATCTAACAATTGGACAATTTTGCTGTTACACCCGGTATATATATATATATATATATATATATATATATATATATATATATATATATATATATATATATATATGTGTGTGTGTGTGTGTATTTGTGTGTGTATTTTTTACATATATATATATATATGTGTGTGTGTGTGTGTGTGTGTGTATGTGTGTGTATGTATATGTGTGTAAATACCCACACATACACATATATATTAATGTATTTTGGGGTAGCAACATTTCTTTTAAACATCTTTCGTTAAATATAAGTGGAAAATTTAATTAATTTGTTTATTTAGTTATTCCAGTGTCCTTACATTTTTCAGTTTTGTGTCAGTTCAAAAATTGTCCATATTGTCCATTGTCCCATGCGCTTTCGGCCACTTCTTTAGACATTTTCAACGGGGTTTGTTTTAGGCGTTAATTTCTCTCCATGTTTGACTCTTTAAGATGTATATTTTATGTTGTTTTGAATAGTAGTAGGAGCGTTTTTTTTTTTCGAGCCTTCGCGTGTTGAGCGCGGCTGGTATTCGAGAGAGCTTCCTTCTATTTAGAAAAAAAAAACAAAAAAAACTTTCAACAAACCGTTCCCACTGTTAAATAAGACGTGGTTGATAGTGGGAAGTTGGTGTTTAATACAAAGGCTCTCTCTTATAGCGAGATGTTTTTGGTAATGTGATTTATATAGAATTTCACCGTCTTCTCTCTCTCTCTCTCTTTACACACAAATACACACACACACACACACACACACACACACACACACACACATACATATTATTCACAGTTCATCAAGTGTCTAGTGTGTCATGTTCTTGTTTTTTTAATATTTTAACATTATTTCGATTTGTAATCATAATTTTATTATTCATATTCATATATATTTTATTCAGGGGTAATTAGCGGTTTCATCTTCTAGGCGCCGCGTCCTTTTAGGACATAGGCGATCATGGACCTCCACAATTTCTTATCCCTTGTGGTCTTTAGCAGTTTTTCTCCGTTTGCTAAGGGTCAGTCCTCCGTTCCACCATCCATTAACGCAAACTCGTCAGGTACGTGACTGGCTGCTTCTCCCTATCTCTTTTGCTTTCAATACACCACCTGATGGTTATGCTTTTCAAGCCTTCTTTCCTCATTGTATCCAAGGAAATTCAGCTGTTTTTTCCAGATTATTGATTGATTCATTCATTTTCCACAGCTTATCAACCCTCTATAGGTTATTTAAAGCCAGAAAATATTTTAGAATGTAATTACTTTTATATAATAATAGTTTAGTGATAAAAAGGGTCATTAATTAACTTAAATTATTATTACTGTGAGGCAAAAAAAAGAGTATTCATATCATTCGCATGGTTATTTGCGCGTAAGTGAATATAACGAACCCAACTGAAATTGGAATTCGGCTTTTCCATTAACAATTCTGAGCTATTATCCATTACACCACACGCACATTTATGCTGATATTCTCAAGAGGTCACCCATCTAGGTACTGACCAGATTCGACGTTGCTTAACTTCGGTGATCGGGCAAGAACCGATGTTTCAACATGATGTGGCCGTAAGCCCGTTATACCATCCGCACATCCAAGCTTACAGCGCATAGTACTCTCAAGCGATCACCTATCTAGATACTGATCATGATCGACGTTGCTTAACTTCGGTGACTGTACGAGAACCGATTTTTCAATGTGATGCATTTTCCTAATTAGAAGCATGTTTAAGTGTCAGCCTAAACATCGGGTTATCGAACGCAGAAAATTTGGGGGAGATTTTGATAGGGAAAAAATAAATGCGCCTTATATAGCAGGAAAAAAAAATAAAAAAAAATAACTTTATTTCATAAATTTTACCTAAATAGAATTTTTTTCGAATTTTACCTAAAAGTAGATTTTTTTTTCTCCAATCTTCAATGATTCGACTAAATATTGATAATCCTTTACTTTCTTGCTATATTTTACTTGCAATTAGTTGTTTGTTTCTTGGGTTTTTTTTTTAAATATGTATTGTAGATATATAGCAAAATAGTTGAGCCACACCTCGAGTCTGTATTTGGCTCAAGACGCCTACTGACTTTTATGTTCACTGAGGCCTGTTTAAACAAGTTGGCTTCCACTAGCTGTTCTCTGTCTACTCTGAGGCCCACCCTACTTCAAAGAAATACTTTCGACGACTTTTATTTGCAAGATCTAAAACATATTGACAATCCCCCGCCCATTATTTAAAGAGCAAAAAGAAAAGATTTGAAATGTATTTTTAATTATTGACCGTTTAGCATTAATATTTTCAACTAATACAGACTTCTTTTCATTAAGAAAGTTCGGTTCAGGCCACACCACAGATATATAGCTTTTCTTCCCCCTTTGCTACCAGATCGTCAGTCGAAAGCCATTATTGTTAATGTTTTGTGTTATATTTTTATTCCAGTGACTTGATGAGTAAAGTATCAAAACGAAGAATACGTAAGTCAATTTAGATAGGCGGGATATATATGCGTGATGGGATGGACAGCTTCCGTGCCATCCTACTGCGCTATCAGACCCGGCTACATCCTCCGCATGGACGATTGTTCTATGGTGAGCTATCCACAAGCAAGCACTCACCAGGCAGACCAAAGGATTTTTTTTTATGTTAAAATTGTGGTCAGTTTCGTTACAGTGGGAAATCGGCATAAAAAAATGCTACTCTGATCAAAGGAGTAAACATTTACGGCTACGATGAAAATGTCTATAGAGTGCTTTGATTGCAAGGTCATCTAGAGTAAATATGCGCCCTGGCTCTTACAACATTTTCGTCATCTCTTTCGTCATCTCTGGCAGAACTCCTATTATTACAGTGTGCGATATCTACTAACAAAAGTGATAGAAAGAAAAATAATCTAAATGAAATCGGCTAGATTGATATATATATATATATATATATATATATATATATATATATAAACAAAATTTTAAAGGTACATTAACCTACAAATCACACGATGAATGTTATGATCCTTGTTTTTAAAAATTATAAGCTGTATAAGCTGTATAAGTTGAATATACTTGCGTATTAAAGAAAGACTTTATACAGCTTATAATCTTTTAAAACAAGGATCATAACATTTATCGAGTGATTAGTAGGTTAATGCACCTTTAAAATTTTGTTAGCAAAGGGATTTCACCATTTTATATCATTAACTTTACTAATCTACATTTTTTATGAATGATTCATTCTAATATAAATTGAACAGCACCACGTATTTGATATATATATATATACCCAAGTATATGATTGGTGTATATGGAATTAATTCCAATAACCAACAATTACTATTCTTAAGAGAGTGCTCAATACAAAGTAGAGCAGATATAATTATTTATTTAAAAAAAATTTATAACATAAATATGTTATAAAATCACTACAAAAATAGCCATTTTGCTTCAACACCCTCGGTGTCTTATCAAGTGATGACGTTGAATGACATTCAACGTCATCACTTGATAAGACACCGAGGGTGTTGAAGCAAAATGGCTATTTTTGTAGTGATTTTATAACATATTTATGTTATAAATTTTTTTTAAATAAATAATTATATATATATATATATATATATATATATATATATATATGGTTGGCATATGATTATCAGACGTTTTTCTAAGCGAGTTGTTTGTTAATAAAAATTACTGTTTTGTTTACATTTTTTACTAAAAATATTTTATTTTCAGGTCATAAAAATGTGTGTCGATAATCATAGGCTATGGAATAATCATTTTAAAATGTTATTGTTGCATTGTTATACTTCTTTTTCCATAATAAATATTACTGAAAAACGCCTGATAATTATGCACCAACCCAATAAATATATATATATATATATATATATATATATATATATATATATATATATATATATATATATATTAATGAATCTTTTATTCGACATTATTTATTATTACAATAAACATTTTTTATTGATTCAGGGATTATTACCTACATCAAATGTGTAAAATTCGACAAAATCTCGACAGATCTTCGAAATGCTTCATCGGAACTTTAACAAACATTCTTTATGTTTTCTTTCTTCTTTCTTCTTTCTCCTTTTCTATTATGTATCAACATTTTAAACATCATTTTTTTTCTCTTCCTAAGTCCTACAGTCACTGTTTTTCCTTTATAACCATTCCCACTTATCCCTCTTTCTTTCTTTCTTTCTTTCTTTCTTTCTTTCTTCTGGTGACTGTTTTTCTCTTACTCAAGCACACTTTTACTTCGTCTTTCTTTCTTTTCTTTTCTTTCTTTCTTTCTTTCTTTCTTTCTTTCTTTCTTTCTTTCTTTCAGACACTATTTTCTCTGTACACACCCACACCTCTTTCTTTCTTTCTTCTGGTGACTGTTTTTCTCTTACTCAAGCACACTTTTACTTCGTCTTTCTTTGTTTTCTTTTTCTTTTCTTTTCTTTTCTTTTCTTTTCTTTTCTTTTCTTTCTTTCTTTCTTTCAGACACTATTTTCTCCGTACACACCCACACCTCTTTCTTTCTTTCTTTCTTTCTTTCTTTCTTTCTTTCTTTCTTTCTTTCTTTCTTTCTTTCTTCTGGTGACTGTTTTTCTCTTACTCAAGCACACTTTTACTTCGTCTTTCTTTCTTTTTTTTCTTTTCTTTTCTTTTCTTTCTTTCTTTCTTTCTTTCTTTCTTTCTTTCTTTCTTTCAGACACTATTTTCTCCGTACACGCCCACACCTCTTTCTTTCTTTCTTTCTTTCTTTCTTTCTTTCTTTCTTTCTTTCTTTCTTTCTTTCTTTCTTCTGGTGACTGTTTTTTTCTTACTCAAGCACACTTTTACTTCGTAATTCTTTCTTTCTTTCTTTCTTTCTTTCTTTCTTTCTTTCTTTCTCGCAGGCACTATTTTCCCCTTAAACAACTATTTCAAGGCTGGTCGAATATCAGTTCAAGATGATGAGCGTTCAAGGCAATAAATCGCCAACTATGAGACAGACTACTGAAAAAGATCGAAATAAAATTCATATATTATTTACTGAAATAATATTCTACTTTTGTTTCACCTTTTCCGTGGACAATACGATTCCACTTTACATTAACTTGCATGGAACGAACAATTTTATTATTCTATGCTGCGTCTTTACTATTTTCCTTTTTCTTCCAATGATTGTCTTTTATTATTTCCATCATGTTTATAACATCATCTTTTAACGAGTGGATAAATGTCGCATAGAGACAGACATTCATAATACGTGATTCACATAGTGTCAAGTCTCGTAGAAATAAGAACATTCGTGATTCTTATGTATCAAGTCTCGTGGAAATGAGAACAGGCGTGTACTCTTATGAAATGGCATTTTATGCCTGATTACTCACCTGTAAAATGATACTGACAATCACTTCGGAACAAATACGGATCACCTGAACTTATTCTCACTCATCTGGAACTGTTATAAGCTTTAAAAAAAACAAACAACTGCTGCAAAATTTTTACGTCCCTCCTATTTTGTCCCATCAAAAGATGCAAATATAAATGTGTTAATACATAAATGGGATTTTTAAAAAAAAGTACTTTGCGTTACCTCCCTTTTGATGATTTGGTGATATACACAAGCGGCCTCGATTGGTGAACGCCTTAAGGGGCCTGGCTGCAAGGTTACTTTGAAGGTAACAGGACTTGAGCAGGAAGGACATAAGATGTTACACGTGCTTTATGATGTAACTTAACAATTGCTTGTTTTTTTTTATTTAACATTTATACAAAAACAATAATAATAATAATAATAATAATACAAACGAATCAATTGCTAGGTCTGCTGCTAGGATAGTGGGTTCACTGTGACGTGCTAAACAATTTTTCTATCGTGCAAATAAATAAGGATACCATTCGTCCAATTTTCGATATTGCTCCTACTCTATATTTAGAGATTCTTGCGAAAAATCCAGAGAAGAATTTCCAATCTTATCAGTCTTGACCTAGCATCTCAGCTTCAGTCACTATCTCATCGGCGAAACGTAACTTTATTGCGTATCGTCTATAAATACTTTTATAGTAATTGTTCCGATGAACTTTCCTCTTTGGTATTTTAACTTTACGAATTTAAGCGCAGTACTAGATTGGCAGCTAGGTCTCATCTTACAGTTGAAATGGCTAGATGTAATCGTAAGTTCTATGCAATATTTTTTTCTCGTATTTCTCACTTGTGGTATTCTCTTCCTTTCCAATCAGCTTTGATCTTCAAAATTTTTTAAGCAGTATCAATCATCACCTTCTGTCTTCTTAATTCCTGTTTTATATTTTTTAAATGTTCTCTCTCCTTAATAATGGTTTTATTTTTCTCGTGTTTTTTTTTCACACACAGTAACTATTTGCCTTTTAGTGACTTTATTACTTTGCCTGAGATGAAATAATTAAAGATAATAACAAAACGCATTTCATTGATAAACCGAATTATTGCATTACAGGATAAAAGAGCAATACTTTGTCTAGTTACGATAAAAACGAACGTAAAACTAATTAATGAAACAGTAATTTAAATGTTCCATCTAAGAAATTCACACAATTTAAGATCAAGCTACTACTACTACTACTACTACTACTACTACTACTACTACTACTACTACTACGAAGAAGAAGAAGAAGAAGAAGAAGAAGAAGAAGAAATGTAAACACAGTACTGTAATGAGAAACTAGATACGGAAGAATGTAAGCTATATAATTAAATTTAAATTTCACCTGCTCCCTGACCAAGGGAATTGGGAAGAGTGGTCTAAACTCATCGGTCGCGATTTCTATATTTTCCATTTATGCTACACTCATAGAATGTAAATAACATGAACACTTCGATAAAAATCAATAAAAATAAGATTAATAGTAAAAATGATTTATCTAGGAAATTCGGAAAACTTAAGTCTTATTGCCACAAAAGATATGAAAGGGAGACTAGTAAAAAAAAATATTAATAATGACAATTCTTCATTTAAGGGACTTAAGACCTTTGCATTTTATTACAATGTAAAAAAAACAAAACATTAGAATTAAGATGAAAGTAAGGCTAGTTAAAAATTAATAATAATGACAATTCTTCATTTAAGGAACTTTACTTTTACATTTTATTACCACTCCAAGGTGTAAATAAATCTTTGTTGTTATTATCACTGCGTTTCGGCTGTTGTGTCCTTCAGCCTTCTTCAGGTGTCTGTCGATCCGGGGTAGCTTTGAAGACATTTTGAACTGAACCGTTTATGCAATCCACAACGGTAGATTGTTCGTCTTCCGTTGTCCCTGTCCATGGATTTCATTGGAAACAAGGCGGGAAATACCTGAGCAATAACAAATAAGGACAAGTCGAGGTATATTCCCTAGACGTGAACACTGGAACGAGAACAATCTACCCATGTAGATTAAGTAAATGATTAATTTCGAAATTCCCGGAAAGTTACGCGGACCGGAAGTCACGAAGGCTGAAATGTTGTGATAATAAAAACAAAGATATGGATATTATGACAATGTTTCTTTTACGACTACTGAATTTAATTAAGACTACAAGATGCAAACAGGAAACAGATACAGTGTAACCCGTATATAAGAGACCCGGATATAAGAGAGATTTTTATCTGGTCCCAAATTAGAGCCTGTGTTAATGTATATAAATTAGACCAAACCCTGATATAAGAGAAACCCGGATATAAGAGACTTCGTCTCTGTTCCCTACAACTCTCTTATATCCGGGTTACACTGTATAATATTTTTAAAAAAGACTATTTAAAAATTAATAATAATACTTTATTACCAACGTTACTGTTAGTATACGTCTAGTATAGGGGTCGGCAAACCCCGATCTCCGGGCCACATCAGGCCCACGAAGGATTTTTGCTCGGTCTGCCAGGTTAGTACCTGTACAATAATTACCTAATTAATTTGGGGAGTAAGTGGCAGAAAAAAGTATCAGTTGGAGTTAATTGACTTACAATGCGATGAATTTTTTAAATCAAAATTTCATTCCGAATCCTCTGCTGACTTCAACAAGAAAATGTGTTTTGCCAAGCGGAAAATAGAAAAACGTATTAAATAAAGCAAAAATGAGGGCATCATTACTTGGAAGTACCACATGGTGGTTTTCTAAGCGGGGCTTAGATGTGACACAAGGCCGAAAGTATGGGCCACACAGTGGGGATCGAACGCACTGCTCAGTCGTAATCGTTCTAGTGAAAAGTTTGTTGATCATTACACCATATCGAGATAGGCCTGTGAACGAATTTTTTTCTTTTTTTTTTTTTTTTGAAAATGAAATATACTAAAAGTCATTTAAGAACGAGGTTGGGTGATGACAACCTGAATGATGCTTTGCTCCTGTCATCGACAAATATTTCATCTGATATGGAGAAGTTATCGAACAATAAGCAAAAACAAGTGTCTCATTAAATAATTTGCCATTCGTTTATAACCCGGATATAAGAGAAACCCGGGTATAAGAGAATTTTTTCTGGTCCCAAATTAGGGCCATACTTACCTAAACAAAATAGACCAAACCCTGATATAAGAGAAACCCTGATATGAGAGATTTTCTCTGGTCACAAATTAGAGCCATACTTACCTAAACAAAATAGACCAAACCCGGATATAAGAGAAACCCTGATATAAGAGACTTCGTCTCCGGTCCCGACAACTCTCTTATATCCGGGTTACACTGTAGTAAGTCATTTACATTTTCTTGTCGATTGTCTTAGTTGCTATTCTGTTATTATTGCAGTAATATTAGGAGCCTTGTTTAAACAATATAAAATTAATTTCGTTTTTTTCTTTAAACTTCCAGACCAAGGTAGCTCTCTGGGCCGAGCAGCCTGAGGTCGGGACAGTTATAATACATTTGATATCATGTCCCCCTTCACTCCACCTCCGACACAATGCATAGCTTTCTGGTCCGCTCTCTCCAAAAGGTTGCCGACCCCTGGTCTAGTACAATCATAGATAAACCTTTCCTTATCAATAAATAAAATGATAAAAAAAACTGTCGACTCATCACAAACCAATGTTATTTCACTTTTAACAATGATTATTATAAACAAAATTTCGGATTACCGATGTGATCGCCTCTTAACGAATTTTTAGCTTGTCTGTTCTTTCAGATTCTTGGATCTGGTCCTTTCCAATGTATTTTACTTATGACATTCTTAAGTCTGTTACTTTGATGTTGCTTTATTAATATATCCACACAAAGCCATATTACTTGACCTTGTAGATAAACTAAACAAAGTCAAACGTACAAGAGAATTTACTTATAAAACAGAAACAAAAACATAGATTACCTTTCCTTGATCTCATGTTAAACCTTACTGATAATGAGTTAGAACTAAGTGTCTATTGAAAATCTACTAATAAAAATGATCGCATAAATATCTCTTCTTATTATAACAATAAAATATAATCCGGAATAATTATCAGATTCTATTCAAGAGTACTCGGTATTTGTAACCCTCAGTATTTATGTGATGAGGAGAAATATATAGAAAACTACTTTTAAGCCCCTCTAATACTCTAGGAGGCACGGTGGAGTAATGGATAGCGACTCGGATCCGAGTTCGAATTTCAGTCGAAACACTACTAAATAAACGATCGGAACTCATCTCAAAATGCAGACACGAAAACAAATTATTATTACGTTACTTAAAAATCGAAAACTGAAAACGTACAAGAAAGAATGAAAATAAATAAATAAAATAAATAAAACAAATAAAATAAATTAATCCAAATAAATAAGTAAATAAACTATGTAAATAATAAACAAGATAAAAAAACACCCACCAAAATAACCGATAGAATAATACAATAGACTACCCACAATGCAATAGACTACCCACAATGCAATAGAGTACTCACAATGCATAACTGACCTGTATATATAAAAAGTCGAACAAAAACACAACGCATATAGCCTAGGGATTGCATTTAGCATGAAACAGACTGTCGTGTTGATTTCAATGCCCAGATTTATATTATATATATATATATATATATATATATATATATATATATATATATATATATGTGTATGTGTGTGTGTGTGTGTGTGTGTGTGTGCGTGTGTGTGTGTGTGTGTGTGCGGATGTTCAAATTCCGGCCTCATCTCTTGCGTTCATCTTGCAACCCCTTCCTCACAGATGAAATGTTGCTATGAAAAAAAAAGGTTCTGCCCAGCTGCATTCCGTAGTTCCACCAGTCCAGGTCTTCAGAGCTAGACCACACGCCATGTCACGTACACTGAGTCGACTCATCCTCATTCCCTTCGTATTCCATTGGTAAGGAGGAAGTTACACTGAGAACTGTTACGTTGTGGAACAGACTCTACCGCATGCTCCCTCAATCACTACACTCTTAACTTCTTCAAGTCTAAGGCCAAACGATATCTATCCTACATATCGTCATAATACACATTACTTACTTCCCCCTTTACGCCCTGACAAGAACTTAATTCAGTAACCTTCTATCATGAGTGCTTTTTGGGCCTTGTATTGGATGAGAAATAATGTAAAGAAACTGTGGAAAGTTTAGCAAGGAAACCGCTTTACTATATTTCGCTATATATCATGGCAATGCACATATAATAACGAAAAGGAATCAGTGGAGAGTCATAAATCGCTATTCCCTGAAGGGACATGTCGTTAAAAAATTATTCAATCCTTGCTAAAAGGCCTCATATTTGTATCGTTGTTCCCTGCGAAATCTAAACTCGGGTTGATAAATTATTCCTCTATTCTATGAACGTTTTTACGAGATAAGCTTTAGCATCCATTCAATAAATAAACTGTTTTTTTGAAAGAAGCACAGTGCGTCTTTTTCAATGATGGTGAACTCTAATTACTATATATATATATATATATATATATATGTATGTATGTATGTATATTGTGAGGTTTGATACGAGACCAGAGTTAATATTCTATTTCCGTCCATTTTAAATGAATAGGAAGTTTGTCACTGTTGCACTGCGTGACTTTGCATAGCGATGTCTTGATTTTTTTTTTTTTTTTTTTTTTAAACATTTCACCCCAAGCAAGACGTGAATGCCACTAGAACACAGTGGTTACAGAAATTGAAAATGAGAGAAAAGACTGAGTATTGGGAGGATTAAGGAAAGGACAAAAGATGAATGGGATTCAAGAAACAGAAGATGGCGATTGAGATTGCATTTAAATTTTTGAAGATTGTATTTACCAGGAAAGCAATAAACGGAAGGGAGTCTTACGGACGGGAAGTACGAGAAAATAAACTTTTGGAGTAGAAGCGACGGTTGTATTTAACTATATCAACAGTAAATGAGTGGGACCTAGATGCCAAACTAGTAGCACGCTTAAATTCATGCAGTCGGGGTACCAGTGGGAAAAAGTTCATCAGAGCAGTTGCCATGATATCATTTGTAGAAAAGTTTAGTGGTGTCAACGAATACACGTTGTCACTTTCGTAATGCTCATTTTAGTAGAGACTTTGTACTCGTAGATACAACTATATTAACACCTTCGAATAGCACTCGCACTAATAGTACTTGCTCGATAATACTAGCTCGAAAGTAACCCGTATAGTGATCTGAATAGTAATCTGTATAGTAATCAGTATAGAGAAATAGTATAGTGAATAGAGTAGAGAATAGCGGATAATGGGATCGTCTGTGTTTGCTCACTGGCGATCTATGTTCAAAATCAAGTGTCGGCATCGAACAAAAAGACACAGAGAAACAACGTCACGTCGATGAGAAAGTGACTGAAGTCGAAATGCCAGGTCAGGATCGATTAAATTACAGATCTTTCTTTGAAATGTTTGTCCAGATGAATCACAGAGGCACCAGACCAGATATGGCAGCAGTACTCAAAGCATGAGCGAATGGTAGATACTGGATTTAGAATGGAAATACAGTTAATTTTACTGAAAAATATTCATACATACTTTATCTTAGTATGGCACATGGTTCCGTATGCGGGGGTCCCGACTGAAGATGGAAATCACCGCAGTAGTAATGGTCTCTTAAACTTACTTGTTAAACGCCATCCTACGTGGAATACTTTTGGTATTTACACAAGAGATTCATTGTAGTAGTAATGGTCAAGTAGCACTAGCTTGCAAAGTCGTATTTTACAACAATGCGCCTAATATTGATGAAGATAAGGATACAAGGCTAAGATCATCCAACGACAATCGAACGCACTGAACTAACAGTCAAGTGACACTCACTTTCTCATTTATATTTTTATAGCAAGGTACTTAATATTGATATTTACGAAAACATCTTGATATGTCTACGAAGATAACGGCACAAGTGTGGCTCACTCCGTAAGGATCCAACTCACTACAGTAGATGAGAAAACTTATTACGCTGCTATGTGCAAACGGGAATGAAAGATATGATAAAAAAAGCTAAATATACCAATAATATTTGATCTCAAAAATTCGGACAATCGAATACTATTAACTCTATTACGCCTGCTATGTGCAAACGGGAAAGAAAGATATGATTATAAAAAAAAAGAAGCTAAATATACTAATAATATTTGATCTCAAAAATTCGGACAATCGAATACTATTAACTCTATTACGCCTGCTATGTGCAAACGGGAAAGAAAAATATGATGAAAAAAATCTAAATAAATCTAAATCGCAAAAATTCGGACAATCGAATCAATATTGGAAAGAACGATAACATCTACTGGACTTGAGAAATCTATTTTCCTGAAAAATTGTTTTAAGACGAAGATTTTTTAAATTCCACCCGCTGCTCAATCAATGAATGCCAAACCTTTCTTTATAAAGAAAGGGTTAATTAATATTACCATTATTATTCATCGTGATGTGGTTGGTATTGATATTTATTAGTCTTATATTAGTAAAGTGCAAAGCCACTCGTGTACGATCCCCAGTGAGGATCGAAATCACCAAAGCTTTTGCAATTCTATTTTTTGCTAGACGGAATCGGTGTGTCAAAAAGTTACAGCAAAATAGCATAGCAGACTGGGTTTTCCAGACTTGGTTGACAGTCAAAGCTAAAACGACAGTTCTGAATCCCTCACTGGGGTTAAGGCAACGGGAAATCACTGCACTATCTTTTTAAAAACAAAAACAATCATAGCAATGTATACGTAACAAACTTCAAAGAAAAAATGATGTCCTGGAGAGCCATGATTGTCTATGCCAGGAAAGAACGTGGAAAGAGAGAACGAAGAAAGAGAGTAAGAGAATGAGAGAGAGAAGGTTATGAATCATTTTGTTGGTGATAACATTCTTGGTGATTAGTAATAGGCTACCAAAACTGAATTTTTTTATTTTTTTTTTTTTTACCAGTTACAGTCTCTTCTCTACCACTTATGAGAAGTAAATAGCACAAACTCTAAATGGTAACTTCAATTACTAAGAGATTTGTCCGTGTCTACGAACAAAGTCGTCATCAGTTTGTAGTACAGGCTCATGTCTGTTTTATTTTCCGTTCCATATTTTATGTTTTAGTCATCGTTAATCGGAAAGAAAGTGAAACGAGGCGATGGACAAAGGTTTATTGACATCAGATATTAGAGAGATGGGGATAGAGGAAGGAGTGAAGAAGTGTTTGTGTAAAGGGGAAAAAAAGAAAGAAAGAAAGAAAGAAAGAGGGAGGGAGAAATGAGAAAGATGTAACAGTATAAGGGGAAACGGTGTCTGAAAGAAAGAAAGAAAGAAAGAAAGAAAGAAAGAAAGAAAGAGACAGGAAGAAAGAAGAGGGTGTGGCTGGGTAAATGGAAAACATCATTGAAAGAAAGAAAGAAAGAAAGAAAGAAAGAAAGAAAGAAAGAAAGAAAGAAAGAAAGAGACAGGAAGAAAGAAGAGGGTGTGGCTGGGTAAATGGAAAACATCATTGAAAGAAAGAAAGAAAGAAAGAAAGAAAGAAAGAAAGAAAGAAAGAAAGAAAGAGACAGGAAGAAAGAAGAGGGTGTGGCTGGGTAAATGGAAAACATCATTGAAAGAAAGAAAGAAAGAAAGAAAGAAAGAAAGAAAGAAAGAAAGAAAGAAAGAAAGAAAGAGGTGAGATGGTAGGAAAACCCTGATTATTTTACAATGGTGTTCACACTAGACAAGGCCCGGGGGTCATTTGATGTAAAGGGTTACAGAATAAGGGGCACAGCTTATGCGGATATGTGTTGAAGATAGTCTTAAACGGATTAAGATTGTGGTAGTGATTTTCTCAGCGAAACTTAGATGTGGCACAAGGTCGAAAGTACAGAGCACCCAATGAGGATCAAACTCACTATTCAGTCGTAATTGATCTAGCGAAACAAGCTTGCTAACCATTATACTATATTTAGATTGTGGTGATCGGGTAAGCACTCTCTTCTAAAAGAAAGAAAGAAAGAAAGAAAGAGGACGAAATAAGAGACTCGTAGTTGAACGGGAGAAAAAGGTGTAAAAGAAAAGAAAAAATATTCCTGGGTAGGTGTACGTATGTACACGTGTGTGCATATATATATATATATATATATATATATATATATATATATATTTGCACAGACGTGTACATATATATATATATATATATATATATATATATATATATATATATTTGCACAGACGTGTACATATATATATATATATATATATATATATATATATATATATTGTGTGTGTGTATTTAGGCAGCATCTTTTCATTCATACATGTTTCATTAAATAATATAGACAAGTGTTGTCTATTTATTTTATGTAATTTTTTTTCGTAACTTCTGATAAGTTTAATAACATTATCGTTGAACGAAGAAAGAAATTCACAATATTGATCTATATTTTTTTAATACAATCTAAGCTTTCGGCTTACTTAAGCCATTATCAAAGATGTAAATTACAACATATTAAACAATATACGGACAAGACAGTGATGATAGTCTGTCAATGTTTACATAGATGATTTCTAAGCAACGATAAAGACGCGCATATAAGACGCTAGAAACGAAAATCGCATCGCATCTCATGACGTCACTCATGACCCCACGAGAGTGAATTGGAGAAGTATGAAATATGGAAAGCCGATGGTATAAACCAATGGCTTCTGTTACCAATTATAGACATTTAAGAATATTTGTAGAGATGCCATAATTGATTTTGTTTAAGTTAGGTTCCAACTGTTTGATATATAATTCTTCAAGGATTTTTAGATTTTGTCTATTGTTTTCATGTCGAAGTATAATTGTGTCTTCGACAAGTATTTTACGGAATTGTGTATGTGGAAAGGCATGTTGTTTTAAATGCCTAAAAATGTTAGAGTTTTCATTCAAATGTAGTGTCAAGCGTCGTGAAAACGAGTTTGTGGTGTGACCAACATAAATATTTTTTAATTCGTTGGAGATACATACATATATATATATATATATATATATATATATATATATTAATCATCGTAACAAGACCACAATTTTGATATAAAAAAAACGCCACTCTGATTGAAAGAGAAAATAATTCACTAAGACGGAAACGTTCAGAAAGTGCTTTAGTCGCCAATAAATTTGAGACCAGGTTCTTACAAAGTTTCATTATTCTTGTCAGATATTCCTTTATCACAATGTGGGTTAATTTAATAACAAAGATGATGGAAACGAAAAGAAAAAAGAATTTAAATGAAATTGAAATTTAAGTCAATACCCAAAGGCGACAGTCTGTTTCATGATAAACACAATCGTCCTGACGCTTGTGTTTAGTATGAAACAAACTGTCGCCTCTGGTGTTGACTTCAATGTTCACTTTTATATTTACATATGCTCAATCCCTGATATTGATATCACTTTAACCCATAAGTATAGCACACTTTAAAACTATATTTTATCAATTGGATTTTGCAATTAATTTCGATTATTCCAAAATTGAGTTCCAACTGTTGTACAAACAATTCGTCGCAAAAAAGTCCCGCAAATAAATCGCCGAAAACAATTGCAGTAATGAAAAATTGGAAATCCAAAATGTCTGTAACATGAGCTATTGAAAAGAGTTGTGTCCCCTTAATTGAAAGAATGTGACACAGTGACACAATGACATTCGCATTTATTAGATTGAATTAGCCTAACGAAAAGGCATTTAAATAGCTATTTATTCATTTGTACTTCTGTTATTATTATAATTGTTTTATTTCCATTGATTTCTGGTTTGTACTCATTTCTCTCCGGGTCTCGACCAGAGACCTAAGGTCAGAAATGGCATCATGACATTTTCCACTGAGCAGTTTCTTTAAAAAAATCGCCCATATTTTACATAGATAAAGCCCTTCGTAAGGTGTGGGCTGTAAGTGTGAGTAAATTTTTTTGTATTTCTTTCAGGCGTGTACTACCAAGGATTCCTTCAATGAGTCTATTGGAATATTTTCCAAACAATCCGAGGGTTCCAACTATAAGTGGATTATTATTATTATTATTAAAAAATATCCTATTCCACAGTCCTCGCTTAAAAAAGTAAAATTCGGTATCCTCATATGGTTTTGAATTAAGGTCATCAAACTTTCGGTCGTGAGATCTCTTTCATTCTTATTTAAACAGAGAGTTGTATGGTTGCCTTTATATATTCAAATTGATAAGGAAACCGAAAAATAGTATTTAAAACAATTATTTAACCGTCATACGTCTTTGATTATCATATAATCGCCTGTTTGGGGCACCCCTACGTGGTGTAATGGTTAGCAAGCTTGTCACGTTCGAACAATTATAAATGAATAGTGAATTCGATCCTCACTGAGTGCCCCATACTTTCGGGCTTGTGCCACATCTAAGCTACGCTTAGAAAATCGCCTATTTAACCTCTGAAGTAGTGTTCTAATACAGCAATTAATTGCAAATGTCATATTTTTTTATGACGTTTTCTCGAATGGGAAGACTGGCATTCATAATGCGCAATTAAAAAAAAGGAAAAGAAAGAAAAACGTGTTGTCTATTTCACACATGGATATCCACTAAAAATAACATTTGAATATAAGGTAATGAAGAATTTAAAGATGGTTTAAAACAACATTATCCCTACTTTACATTCCCAAGATAAATCAGTCTATAGTGCTCTCCCTCCCGCCATTTCTGTCACCTTATATCAATATTAAACTATCCCTCGAAAACTTGTATTAAAAATAAAAGAAATCAAATTCCTTTGTAACTAGAGACGTTATCTGATGAACCAGGAAAATATATATTTTATATTCATGGAACCTTAAGTTTGTCTCTATCTTAATTATTTAATTATATATATATATATATATATATATATATATATATATATATATATATATATATATATATATATATATATATATATATATATATATATACACATATATATATATATATATATATATATATATATTTTACTAAATATTGTATACCTGATTCGTTCACGTTTGTTGAACGCTTACAGGCCATACAGTCTTGCCCTGATACTGATTTTATGTGTTCTTTTGATGTGTCCAGTCTGTTTACCAACGTACCATTAAAGGAAACTATTAATATCTGTGCAGACTTACGAAGGTAACATTACTCCACCTCCTTTTCCTAAGGATATATTTATAGAACTCATGATACTATGTACCATTTCAGTAGAGTTTAGTTTTAACAGTGTCATGTATAGTCAAGTGGATGGGGTCCAGATGGGCAGTCCTCTTGGCCCTGCACTAGCTGATATTTTTGTGGGCTACCACGAGATGTTACTTTTTGGCAAAGTGTCTAAACCGTTTGTTTATGTCAGGTACGTCGATGACACTTTTGCAACTTTTTCAAATGAAAGTGAGGCTGTTGAGTTCTTCAATGAGCTCAACTCCTTGCACAAAAGTTTGTCCTTCACTATGGAAGTGGAGAAGGACAATTGTCTGCCTTTTTTGGACGTTTTTGTAGAGCGTAGTAGAGGGGGTTTTCTTTCAAGCATCTATCGCAAACCAACCTTTACAGGTCTCTATTTGAATTGGCGTTCATTTGCTCCTGCATCAAGGAAAATCAATCTTGTTAAAACCTTGGTGTACAGAGCGCTTAAAATTTGTTCTCCTATTAGATTGGACCGTGAATTTGAGAACATTAGGGAGATTTTCCTCAGTAATGGCTATCCGGAGGCCCTCATTGACTTTATTATTATTAAGAAGACTAAGGAATTTCATTCCCCTAAAGTCCAGGGGCCTTCTAAATGTCCGGTGTATTTGAAGATTCCCTAGATTGGGGATAGGGGTCAAGGCTTAATTAAGCAGGTTAGCAAGTCGGTTTCCGGTTGTTTCCCATCAGTTGCTTTACGTAGCATTTTTCGAACTAGGTCTGTGTTTCCGTCGTTTCGCAAGGATGAATTGCCCTACATAAAATTGAGTAATTTAGTTTATGAGTTTAATTGCCAGTGTGCTGCTGGTTATGTAGGGCGTACAACCTTGCATTTGGAAACTCGAATCAATCAGCATGGACCTTCCAAAATACGACTTGGTAAGATAGATAAAATATGCTATCTTCCCCCCATGAATATGGAATCGGCTATTGCTCAACACTTAGTTGAGAATATAGCCTGCGCCAAGTCGTACAAAAAAAGAGTGGTTTGAAATTATTCATACAGCCGATTCCAACAATCATTTGAAGATTTTGGAATCGGTCTGTATAGAATTAAGGAAACCTTCTCTCTGCCGGCAGAAGGAATTTGTAAAGTCTCTTAATCTGTTGGGGGATACTTTATTTTAACTGTCCCTATATCCCTATATCTTGCTGCACACACCAGATTTTCTAGCAAATGGTGACCAATGGCCGAGTCGTGAACAAACTGAGTACAACGCGTACTGCAATATATATATATATATATATATATATATATATATATTACAATGAATCATTCATACAAAAAGTAAATTACTCAAGTTAATGATATAAAATGGGGAAATCCATTCGCTAACAATTTTTTTAAAGATGCATTAACCTAATAATCACTCGATCACTAATACTTCGCCATTTTATATCATTAACTTTACTAATTTACTTTTTGTATGAATGATTCATTGTAATATAAATTGAACTGCACCACATATTTGACACACACACACACACACACACACACATATATATATATATATATATATATATATATATATATATATATATATATATATATATAATCGAATTTAGATTTAAGGTATGTTATATTTATGGGTCAGAGTGCTCAATATCAGGGATTTAAATATAACAGTGAACACGAAAAAATCAACACCCAGATGCGATAGTCTGTTTCATGCTTAACGCTATCGTCAGGCCATATATATTGCTTGTGCGCACGCGTATCACGGGATTGTGGTTGCATCTGGATGTTTCCAGTTCATCTATCAACTGATATTATGCTCTTATCTCTGTCTTATTTTCACCTTGTTTATCTTGTTTTTACTAAGAATCTATAGCATCTCGGCGTTAACCTTACCGAATGGGCTCATTTAAAAAAACATCTGGCAAGAGCATGTTTTCATAAAGAAATTACTCCTTATATTTCGTATATCTCAGTCCAACACTAGGAAAGCACAAATACAGGCGCCCGTGTTCATTTACAACTTGGCAAACCAAGAATGGAGTACATTACAGGTAACTAAATAAATAGAACGCTGTTCGGTTAGGTGTGGATCTGGTGTCATCAAGAAGACGTGTGGTCCCGTGGGCGTCGGTTGTCACTGTTTTACTGAAAAATTCAATCTCTCAAAGTTTGTTTGTATGTTTTTTCAAGCGAGTTCATCTGAAGCAAAGGCAGTAAAGACACCATCACACAAGGGGTTACTGGAGTTGGAAGAATTATAAAACAGAAACATTACTAAAGAGCAAGAACAAAACAAGAGTAATCAGGAGAACTGTAGATAGCGATTGACACTGCATCAAAATTTTTGAAGATCAAACTTGACTGGAATGCTAGAAGCAGGAAGAGAGTTCCACAAGCGAGAAGCGCGAGAAAAGAAACTGTTAGCATAGAACTTACGGTTCTATCTAGCCAACTCAACTCTAAATTGATGAGAATCTGTCGCCAGTCTAGTACTGCCTTTAAATTTATAAAGTCGCAGCAAAGAGCCCACTTGGGCAATCTATCATGAAAGCATTTATAAAAATGATACAGAGGGCAAATTTAAGGCGGTCGGATTTTTGTTTTCTTCTTGGTACATCAGTAATCTGTGGCTTGATATTGGGGAAAAGGTGCTTATTTTAAACAAGAAATATATTTATTTTTTCAACGAGATCTTTCTTTCCAATGCACTTAATCCAGTGGTAAATATTAATTAGATTAATTGAACGTTACTAAATTAAAATTTCAAATCAGAATGTATCTCCTAACTCCATATTAGCCTATGAACTTATTGATTCAATCTCGTTAAATTTGATATGGTCATGGTAAGACAATGAACTACATCCAAAAGCAAGGCCCTTGATCAGGTTTTGAGGGGCGTGGAACCACTTCTTAATTGCTGGTGTTCCCAAGTCCACTCTGACCTGGGGTGGTATCACCAGTTAGGGTCCCAGCTATGGGCAAATATTTGACCCTCCATACTGGGGTCAAAAGACTATGAAAGTGTAAAAATAGGTTTTAATACCAGAAGTACTTTGTAAAAAATATTATTGCCAGCAATAAATATTTGAAGAAAAAAATTATTACCAAAAATACATTATTATCAGCTATACATTTTTGGAAAAAAATATTACCAGCAATAAAAAATTTGTCGGCATTAAATAACCCATTGAGGTTGATATGCTGTAAAACAAACCAAAAAAAAAGAAAAAAATAACACTTCTACTCAGAAAGAGATAAAAATTACTTGGATGAGAAAAGAGGAATTGGAACACTTAACCCTACGAGAGATCTACCTGGCGTGCTTGATTCGTTTTCTACGGTTTATCAACTCTTTGCAGGTTATTTAAAGCCAGAAAATATTTTTAGATTGTAAAATATAATAAAGGTTCATAGGCTAATGATTATGTGATACAAGTCTTAATAATTAATCCATGGCTGGGGGAGAAAACAAGTGAATTCATACCTCTCTCAAGGGTATTTGAGCGTAAGTGAATATAACAAACCCAATGGGAATTTGAACTCGGCTCTCCGATTAACAATTCCGAGTCATTACCCATTACACCACCACCACATCCAAGCTTACAGCACTTGGTATTCCCACGCGGTCACCCATCTAGGTGCTGACCAGACTCGATGTTGCTTAACTTTAGTGATTGGCTGCAACTAAATATATTTTGAACCCAATTGTATGCCTGAGACATCCAAAAGAGGCATGGCACATATAACTAGAACATTCTACCCCGGTCAACGAAATAAAGGAGTCAGTTCGAAATTCCAACCAACTAAAGAAATCAGAAGCGTACAACGGCCGAAATATCGTGAATATGGCAACAAAGACGAGGACAACAGTCCGAACAATGTAAATAGTGTAGATAAATAAGTATTGTTTCTATTTTTTTATTTAAAAATGTATTGCTGGTATTTTTACTATAAAAACATATTTCTATACTTATAAATACTTTATGCATATTGTTTTGTTTTTGCTTGTGGGTCCACTATTTGTCCATAGTTTGCACTCTAACAGGTCCTATAACCCCGGGTCAGGGTGGGCCTGAGAACAACAGCAATTAAGATGTCGCCCCACGCTCCTCAAAACCTCCAATCTCCCGATCAGAGGTCTCCTTACCGGATATAGTTTATCGTCATACCCAGGACTACGAAGAAAAAATATTGAAATAATCACGATGTTAACTTTCTGCACTAACAAAAAAAAGCTTTCGAACGAAACTCCCATTAGTACTAGAGAGAACTACAACAGTGAACTTGAAGTTTAATTTCCTGATAAATCCTTTTAAGGAAAAGATTTTATAAATTTCAACCTACAGTAGCGCCCGTCCTGGGTATGACGAGAAACTACATACGCGTCTAAGGTAAGAAGATAAACTACGTCCAACAGCAAGGCTTCTGATCAGGTTTTGAGAAGCGTGGAACCACCTCTTAATTGCTGGTGTTCCCAGGTACACACTGACCCAGAGTAGTAGCACCTGTTAGGGTCCCGACTATAGGTAAAAAGTTAACCCCCAAACTGGGATCAAAACAGTATGAAAATTTAAAAATAGGTTTTAATACCAGAATATTTTTGAGGAAAAATTATTACCAGCAATAAATATTTGAATAAAAATTTATTACCAACAATACATTATTTATCAGCAATACATTTTTTTTAAATTACTACCAGTGATACATTTTTTGAAAAAAATATTTCCAGCGATACATATTTAAAAAAAAAATGTTACTAAAATAGTTTATTTGTAGAAAAAATATTACCAGAAATAAATTTTTGAAAAAAAAAATAATATTACCAACAATAAAAATTTTGTCGGCATTAAATAACCCATTGAGGTTGATATGCCGCAAACCAAACCAAATCAAACCAAACCAAACCTACAGTAACGCTAAGTATTCGCTCAATAAATGCTGAATGTTTCCTGTGTGGAAACGTCTAATTTCACGATTATCATTACCATTAACATGGCGATTTTTTTCATCGCGATTGTCCAGCATTCACTGCCATATAGGAGGACTGATATTACATAACAGTTCAGTACTCTTTTATTTGTTTCTAATGAAATTGTTCTGTTTCTTAATACGCTCCTTAGCTTTTGAAATTTATATTTGACTATCCCAAAGCGTCTTCGGATATGCCAATTGCGTGAAGGAGGTTAAGTCTATTGAAATTAACGACTGTTAGCATAAACGGCGTAATAAAGGTCAACCTTCTTGGAATTGATCCCTCGTCCGGTAAGGGAAGACATGAGCAACAGGAGGCATGATTGATGGCAAAAAGGAACAGCCCAATATGCGAGCTTCAATTTGGAGGTGTCATTCTATTAAAAGACAACAAAAAACGTGACACAGAAATCCAAAGGCGCATTGGGATAGCGAAAGATGCCTTCCAAAAGCTAAGCAAAGTATTAAGAAGCAAGACAATTTTCTATTTAATGTATCCTCTTATAAATCAGCGAATGTTGACCAATTTCCTCACAGATGAAAAATTGACTTCAGGCAACAGAAATGAGGTTCTACAGAAGGATGCTGAGAATACTATGAACGTGCATGTAAGAAACGAAATTTTAAGGCAAATGGAAACAAAAAGGACTATTATATTTAGAATGAGAGTTAGTCGAAATTTCTATGACGCATAGTTATGAAAAGGCTTGGAGATTTTGATACAAGATGGACATACTGAAGGCAAGAGAGGCAGAGTGAAAGAGTTAGTAACCTACCTAATAAGTTTGTGCAAATAGCTGGCAGAACAACAACTGGGAAGGACAGTGAAAAACATGCATTGCAAAATGATACAAAGGATAGGTTTTGGAGAGCCATGATTGTCCAAAGCTTGAAGGGGCGCAGCACGTAAAAGAATACATCTATCATTTAAACATAAAAGGATATTGTATTATGAAAACTTTGACTAGCATCTGATATCTTGTAGATCACGGCTTCCCAATCTTTTTATGCGTCATCGCCCAATTTCAAAAGAAAAAAATCCCACTGCCCAACTGTATAGTAAATATACAAAAACATACAAAAATTGTTTGGTAAACGTTTGTTACTACTACGAATTATTTCCCAACTTCTCTCTCACACGTTGGATGTGGCAAGATTCTCACTGCTCTATCGCTACTTGCATGGAAAGTGCTCAGACGAACTGCATTCCTCGGTTCCGCCAAGGCCTAAACATCACGTCAAGGACCCGCCATGCCACTTACATTGTGGCAAGCCACTCACATTCCCTCCGTAGTCCACTCAAACAACTTCTTTCCGCGAACCACTGCTCTATTTCCCCGATCACAAGAATCTTAACCTGTTTAAGTCTAGGGTTAACTGTTATCTTCCTCTTCCATCTATATAAACTGATTCTTAATGTAACCCTCTACTTCGAGTGGCCCCGGGCCTTATACAGGGAGAACCTTACTGTAAAAACACGTAAAAATGCAAAATCATAACGTTGACTTATCCGGCGGCTGCTGCTATTACTAGAGCATTAAAAAACAAGCAAAAGCAAACTTGACCATTAAAAATTATATATATAAAAATTATATATATATATATATATATATATATAATTTAGTTTTATGGTCAAGGTTAATTTTAGGGGTTAACGTTGCAGGTATTGACAAAAATTATGAAATTAAAAAGAATATATACTCCTCGCATCTAATAAAGGTTCATCTAATATGTTTTATTATTCTTGGTCGGTTTTATATCCGAAAACGTTATTTTGTCTGAAGAACTATTTGAATTTTAATGACCCTTCTCAAAACTATAGAAAATACCAAAATATTTGTTGTTTGATGGGACATTTATATCTTATCTAGTATTAGGTTGGTGCAAAAATAATGACGTAATAATGTCGTTTTTTGACGTATTTTTTAACGTTAAAAAACGACATTATTACGTCATTATTTTTGCACCAACCTAATAGAAATGTGACCCCGTTATTCCTACTCAGCCTCTTTTATATATATATATATATATATATATATATATATATATATATATATATATATTGTGTGTCCATTTAGGCAGTATTTTTTCATTCATACACGTTTCATTAAATAATACAGACAAGTGTTGTCTATTTTATGTAAATTTTTTTCGTAACTTCTGATAAGTTTAATAACATTATCGTTGAAAGAAGAAAGAAATTCACAGTAGTGATCCATATTTTTTTAATACAATCTAAGCTATCGGCTTACATAAGCCATTATCAAAGATGTCAATTACAACATATTAAACAATATACGGACACGACAGTGATGATAGTCTGTCAATGTTTACGATAAAGACGCGCATATAAGACGCTAGAAGCGAAAATCGCACCGCATCTCATGACGTCACGCATGACCCACGAGAGTGAATTGTAGAAGTATGGAAAGCCGTTGGTATAAACCAATGGCTTCTGTTACCAATTATAGACATTTAAGAATATTTGTAGAGATGCCATAATTGATTTTGTTTAGGTTGGGTTTCAACTGTTTGATATATATATATATATATATATATATATATATATATATATATATATATATATATATATATATATAGGTTCTTTGCATATCTCCTTTGAATATTTTTCCAGGTAGCATATTTCGAAATACCTTTTTCATACTAAAAATCCTATATTATCCACCGAAATTTCCAGTCGCCGACCATTTTCTGTTTAGTTGCAACAGTTGAAATCACCCACCGGTGTGCGATATCACCCATGTTTGGGGAACCCTGATGTAGATAGATATCAAGCAAAAAACTCTTCTCATCATCAGTGATCTCAGCATCTGATTGTCGTGCGCCATTTTCTATCAAAAGGAGCTCTTTTTTCCTGTTATTAATCTCCAATATGGCGTGCTGACCTTTACAACTTAGCCATTAATATTTTAATGCTAAAGTCTCCAACAGCTCAGAGCTGACGAAAAGTTTTCTGGCGGTTACTCATATTATTCATCCCTTCATCAACGTGCCTGCAATTCAGCCATTAGCCCCATATGGTGGACACAAAAGTCAATCTTAGACCGTTCCGTTTCGTCAGTATTTGATTGATATATTATTATTCCTTTTTCGTCATCACTCTATTTGGGTTTTTCTGAATATCATATCTAAAACAGGGACAAGTAAAATAATTATGCGATGAGTCGTCCTCGACGAAGGCAATTGATAGTCTAACAAAAAGCGATCTATTGTATTAAGGAACTGTTTTATAACATTCAGCTGTTTCTATCAACTTTTTTTTTCCTGATAGCATTTCACAAACTGTGTTAATGACTCAATATTAACATATATATATATATATATATATATATATATATATATATATATATATATATATATATATATATATATATATTTATATATATATATATATATATATATATCCGTCCGAAAGTGAGCCAGACACTTAATATTTAAAAAAAGAAAACGAAAAAAGTAGCCTACCTAGGGTGCCATAATCCATTTTAAAATACTTACATTGTGACCTGTAGTTTATCTTAATATACCTTCCACTGACAGCAAAGACGTATTTTGGCAGGTCACCATTATCTGCCTCGTCCCGTTCTCCTTAATCTTATTCACTTTACCCACTTGTGATATCTCCTTTGCTTACCTTTTGCTCTGTTTGTCTGTGTGTCTTTATATATATATATATATATATATATATATATATATATATATATATATATATATATATATATATATATCACGCACACAACGATATGTGTGTGTGCGCGCGCGTGCGTGCGTGCGTGCGTGCGTGCGTGTATGTGATTCCCACCAGGAAGTACCAGATGGTTTGAATTGAATTTAATGTCAATAGGGAAGCTTTATTATGACAGGAGGGCATCTAAGCGACCCACTAAAGTCTAGAAGTGAACGAACAATTATTGTACGCATGAGAAATTACGTCTCCTGTTCTAATTACTCTTTACAACGATACCGTTACTATCTATTCTATTCTATTCTATTCCATTCAGTTCATTATCTATCTATCTATCTATCTATCTATCTATCTATCCCATTCAGTTCATTATCTATCTTGGTTTTTTATTAATTTTAAGGCAGGAGTGACATCAATAAGCAGGGGGTTACAGAGAGTGAAAGTGAGAGAAAAACTGAGTATAGCGGGGGATCGAGGAAAGGATAAAAGATGAACGGGGTTCAAGTCAACGGAAGATGGCGATTGACGTTGCATTTAAATTTTTGAAGATTGTAGTTATCAGAGAAGCAAGTGAGACAAATGGAGTTCCACTGTCGGGAAGCGCGAGAAAAGAAACTGTTGGAGTAGAATTGGCAGTTACATTTAACGGTTTCAGCGGTAAAAGGGTGGAAACTAGATGCCAATCTAGTAGCACACTTAAATTCATGTAGTCCGGACACCTGAGAAAAAAAAGCTCGTCAGAGCAGCTGCCATGAAAATATTTCTAGAAAAGACAGAGGGAAACCACATCACGCCCGTGGGAAAGTGACTGAAGTCGAGATGCCAAATCAGGATCGGTTACATTGCAGATCCTTCTTTGGATTTTGTCAAGAACCTCGAGATTAACACCAGTGGCACCATACCAGATATGGCAACATTATTCAATGCACGGACGAATGGTAGATTTATAAATGTGTAAGATGGACTCTGACGACAAAAGCTTCTGACATGACAATAAACCAACTTTCCTTGCAGCTATTGATTCAATGTAGTTATTTCACTTCAAGTCAGTTGAAAATGTGTGACCAAGAAGGAGCAGCGAGACGTTCTCCTCGAGTCGAGCATCAACTATTCTGATGACGGACAGAGAAGTTTTTCTATGGTAGTTAAAAGAGAGCAGTTTACTTTTGGAGGCATTAAAATTTACAAGCCATTTCCTGTCCCAATTAACTACTGATTGGAGGCCCTTTTCAAGAGCAACGGCCAGATTAACTTTGTCAGCTTTGACAGATTTACTATTGAGACAGGAGTAAATTGTAGTGCCATCAGCATAAATGCCTACTTGGGAAGTGATGACATCAGAAAGTTCATTGATGAAGGACCCAGTATAGAGCCTTGAGGTACAACTGCGTTCGTGTGAAAGGATCTGGAAGGGAGCCCGTTCAGAAAGACTTTCATTTCACGATTTGATAGGAATGTTTGGATTAAATCAAACAACAGTCCCGTAATACCATAGCACTGAAGCTTACCGAGAAGCATGCCAAACCCTGTCAAATTCGTTAGTTTGATAGATAGATAGATAGATAGATAATGAACTCAATAGGATCTATCTATCTATCTATCTATCTATCTATCTATCTATCTATCTATCTATCTATCTATCTATATCTAACGCTCGCAAAGGGCGTGAAACCTAGGGTCACAAACTCACATCAACGCAACTAAATATGTTAGCTCTATCACTGATATTGAGCGCTTTCCAATAAGTACCGCGCATATATAATATATAAATAATAAATATACAAATTGCATATATATATATATATATATATATATATATATATATATATATATATATATATACTGTACACACACGCACACACATATATATTAGGTTGGTGCAAAAATAATGTCGTTTTCTCACATAGTAACATATGCGAGAAAACCTAATTTGCACCAACCTAATATATATAATTTTTAGATGGCACCAATCTGTTTTTTGTATCTATTCTCTAGGCATTACTGATTGTCTATACTTCTAGCAGTTTTCTTACACTGTTAAATATTTATCTACAAGTGTGTGTATGCATATGTGTGAAAAGGTATATGTAAATGAAGAAATATGCATATACATAGGCATATTTCAAATGAGATCTTCTACCTGTGTCTACCTTTGTGTATGCACGCGCCACACAATTTTAGATATCGAGATGCTTTCATCTTATAAAATTATCTTATTATTTTATCTTATCAGATTATCACAATGACACAGGATTCATTGTGATAATATTGAATATCCTCCTTTTCAACGATTATTTTAAATTTGAGAAACGTCACGGCCGTCAAATCTGGACAGTAAAGCGACTCCTGACAAACCTGAGTGAAGCGATGCTTAGCCAAGTGCCCTTCACCCGACATAAAGAATGGTCAGTCAAAAAAATGAGTGGATACCTTGATTCTTAGTGGCTCTATTGCCTTGCTTCGTGTGGTAGAATTTTAAAAAGTTTGCCAGCATTCACTGGACCTTATGTATTTCAACAGTTCGGTCAATGAATACCAAATGTTGCCCTTAATAAGGCAGCGGAGAATCTCACTACAGGTTGAGTAACCTTTATCCGAAATTCCCAAATCCGAAAACCGCCAAAATCCGAAAGGTTTTCCGGTGCTAACATAACGTTCCCCAAATGGGGAATCTTCCTAGGTGATGTGCAGCTGTTGTAAGTGACCTCATTTAACCTGGTTGAGGGTTCTCCAGCACAGCTATGTAGCCTATATTGGCGCCATTTTTAGCGTGTGTGGGGATCGTCACAGCAACACCTTAGTTGTGGATTTGGCAGGAAATGCTGGACATTATTTTCACAAATGAAGAGAACACTGGGGCCAACAGAAAGGTAGTTCTACAGAAGGATGCTGAGAATACCATGGACGGAGCGTGTAAGCAAGGAGCAAATCTTAAAGGGAATGGAAACTAAAAGGAAAATACTCAGAATTAGAATGACACATTAAATTTCTGGGAAACATAACGATGAAGGATCGTTTGGAGAATTTAAAGTTTCTGTTTTAACTCGGAAAGTCGAGTTCGAATTCCAGTCGAGTTCGCTACACTCACTCACGCGCAAATAAGGTATGAATCCATCTTCCTCCAGCTATTACTGAATAGTATGATAGACTAGATTTTGGTTGAAGGAGGAAAACTATGAATTCAAAACCAGAGGAAGGTAGTTTTGAGATCCTATCGCCCACTATGCGCCCTAGTATTGAGTTCGAGTGGAAAGTGTGGTTGGTTGTGTACATTCCTTCCCTACTATAATCAAATCTTATGTCCAGCTAATATCACTGTTTGGTTCTGCGAATTGAGCTAATGGACCTTCTTACGTCGACAACCACGAGAGAGCATATATATATATATATATATATATATATATATATATATATACAGTGCTGTTCGATAAAAGTGACTCACCTGATTTTTTTTTTTTTTACTAAATGTTCTCTTCTCCGATGAAACGAAAGTTGAGCTAAATTCAAATGATAAGCGATCTAAAATCCGAAGAAGATGCTTTGAAAGCTCTTTGAATTTAGCAGTAAGTACTGTCAAGCATCCGTTCAGTATAATGTTCTGGGGATGCTTTACTTTTCATGGGACTGGTTTCTTAAAACCTATTGAAAAGACCCCCAGGAGCGAGCAGTAGAAGAGAATTTTACAGTCGTTTCTGCTCCCTTCTGCAGAAAGGATGCAAATCGACCCCACCAAGCTCATTTTTATGCAGGATAATGCTCCCTGTCACAAATCAAAATTAATGAAGGAATACTTTGATGAGAAGCAGGTGAGTGTTATGACATGAGCGCCCCAATCTCCTGACCTCAACCCTATAGAAAACTTATGGAGCATGTTGCTCAACTGCATTCTCGAGAGCCTGTACTTTATAATGCTCCATAGGTTTTCTATGGGGTTGAGGTCAGGAGATTGGGGCGCCCATGTCATAACACAGAACATTTAGTAAAAAAAATCAGGTGAGTCACTTTTATCGAACAGCACTGTATGCGTGTGTGTGAGAGAGAAAGAGAGAGAGAGAGTGATAGGTAAATTGTAATCATTTTATATGTTTAGTTTTTCACATGTTGTTTACTTTTGATTTTGTTGAAAAGGAGGATATTCAATATTATCACAATGAATCCTGTGTCATTGTGATAATCTGATAAGATAAAATAATAAGATAATTTTATAAGATGAAAGCATCTCGATATCTAAAATTGTGTGGCGCGTGCATACACAAAGGCAGACACAGGTAGAAGATCTCATTTGAAATATGCCTATGTATATGCATATTTCTTCATTTACATATACCTTTTCACACATATGCATACACACACTTGTAGATAAATATTTAACAGTGTAAGAAAACTGCTACAAGTATAGACAATCAGTAATGCACAGAGAATAGATACAAAAAACAGATTGGTGCCATCTAAAAATTATATATATATATGTGTGTGTGTGTGTGTGTGAGAGAGAGAGAGAGAGAGAGAGTGTGTGTGTGTGTGTGTGTGAGAGAGAGAGAGAGAGAGAGTGTGTGTGTGTGTGTGAGAGAGAGAGAGAGAGAGAGTGTGTGTGTGTGTGTGTGTGAGAGAGAGAGAGAGAGAGTGTGTGTGTGTGTGAGAGAGAGAGAGAGAGAGTGTGTGTGTGTGTGTGTGTGAGAGAGAGAGAGAGAGAGAGAGAGTGTGTGTGCGTGTTGAGCGTGATCGTGCGATGGGTAAATTGTCGTCATTTTATATTTTTCGATTTTCACATGTTTACTTTTGATTTTGTCGACTGCACTCTATAGTAGGTGTTGTGGATTCCGGGATGAAATCCGGTCTCAAAATGAATGACAAACGCAAGGATGAAATATAGCAAATAAATGTTTTCACGTAATAATACAATTGGTAATACGGTTAGTAGACCCAGAAATGCGGTTAGTAGCAATAATCATACTTATCATAAAACCCAGGTTGTGTGTGTGTGTCTGTACGTTTATATATTGGATCGGATTTCCTACATTTTTCAACCGATTTCAACAAAACTTCACAAGACTACGTAAAATTACCTTGCGGTGGTTCTGACAGCGCCAAAAATTGGAAAAAAAACAATTGTTTTTGCACGAAATCAATTTGAAAACACGATTAAGAGGCATCGCGAGAATAAAAGGGGGACAACTCATATCGAGTTATATTTATTATAAAACCCAGGTTGTTTCTCTCTCTCTCTCTCTCTCTGTGTGTGTGTGTGTGTGTGTGTGTGTTTATATATGGGATCGGATTTCCTAAATTTTTCAACCGATTTCAACAAAACTTCACGTTTTTTTTTTTGGCAGGTAGTGTTTCTTATTGTCTTGCACACTTTTTTCTTTATTTTTACATTCAGAATGCTTTTAAAATTCCATTTACAAGACAATTGTTTATAATAAAATTCTATTCAATTGGTAGACTCATAACAATTGAAAACAATGTTTTTTTTTAGTTTGAATTGACCAATTCGTAAAAAAAAAAAATAATTAAGACATGCATGTCCGTCAACCTTAAACAATAATCTTTGTCAATTTTATTTTTCAGTCTTTATGATGGTCGATACTTGATCTATCTCTTACTGTTACATACCCGGGCAACGCCGGACTCTACTGCTAGTAAAATATATACAGTCTGGGAAATTCAGTATCGAAGTATGACTTCCTTCTGAGTCTACGTGCTCGCAACTGTGACTCCTACAAAACGGTTACCTCACACTCTCACTCTCTCACTGTCTCACTGTCTCACTGTATCACACCCGGGTATTCACCGGAAGCAGTACAAGTACACACTGGGCGAGTCCACTTGTATGAAAAAGGGGTGGACCCCTTAACAGTAGGTGTGGTTTGGCACCGTCTGTGAGAAAAGTAACACCATGACGCAATTCAATCTGCCAGAAATTTGGAAACGATATGCTGTACTGTTTGGCATTCGCGCCGGGACCTCCAATACGAATATTTCAGAGTGTCTGAGTGTCAATCTGAGGACAGTGCAGAGGATTCGGAAAGAGTTGGATGATATTATCCAGTTAACATCTTGGCGTTTGGAGTGATCACTAGTGATAGGGATGTTATGCCTCCATTCATTTTCCCACGGGGTCACAGACTAAACACGGAGGCCTACATCAAGTGGTTCTACCCTGGCTCAACACGGTGGCTGCTGGACGACCCTATGTCTGGCAACAGAACTCTGCACCATGCCACACAAGCAGGAGAACCAAGTCATGGCTATCAGACAATTTCTGAGACCACATCACACCTAACATCTGGCCACCTAACTCCCCAAACTGCAATCCCCTTGATTATTATGTGCGGGGCACAGTTGAGCAAAACTCCTTGTAACACCATAGATGAAGGCAAGGTTATGGCAGCATTCACCAACTTAAACAAGGAGACAGTCCAGAAGAAATGCAAGAGATTCCGAAGTTGTCTGAAGATCGTTGTTGAAGCCAATGGTGATTTTATTGAATAAATTTACTCTTTAGTATTTCAAGATATTTTTATTTAGGTGAATATATTTGTTAAAATGGTGGTGTAATGGTTAGAAAGCTTGTCTCGCTAGAACAATTACGACTGAGTTGTGAGTTCGATCCTCACTGGGTGCTCCATACTTTCGACATCCTGCCACATCTGAGCTATTCTTGAAAAATCACTATGGTGATGACAGGGGAACCTCGAGGTGATGCAATGGTTAGCAAGCATGTCTAGCTAGAACAGTTACGGCTGAGTAGTGAGTTCGATCCGCACTCAACCTAATATATGTCATTAGTTGACCTACCTACCTACTACTGGTCTGTGTACGATTTTAACTCATCGTATCAGTGTAAATAAAGACTCAAATTGACGTAGATGTATCAGAAGGATACTGAGAATACTTTAGACGGAACCTGTTACCAACGAGTAAGTTTTAAGGAAAATGGTAATATAATGACACAATCAGAAAAGATGCAGTTGGAATTTCTGTGATACATACTAAGGGAAGAGGGACTGGAGAATTTAATACTCACAGGAAGGCAAGAGGGAGGTAGGGAAACAGAACATATCATTTCTAACAAGTTTATGTAAATAGATGACAGAGAAGAGCATTGAAAGCTGCAATAGACAAGAAACTGTGGAGAGCCATGATCGTCCACGTTGTTTCAGAAGTGGTTAAATGACCGTCAAGGCATGTCTGAAGCTGAAGCGTAGTCAGCGCTTGTCCATGCATGTTTGTTAATTAAATTCAGTGTTAATTCAATTAATCAAGAGTAAATTTCGGAAATACCTTTCAAGTGAATATCTCGTTAATTAAGATAATTAATTATAAATAATATTTCTGATAATTGACAGTTCTTCAAATGACTTTAAATTATATACGAGGTTTCAGTAATTATGCTTTGTTAATGTAATTTCCGGGGAGAGAATGAAAGAGAAAAAGATAGGGAGAGAGAGAGAGAGAAAAAGAGAGAGATAAACAGAGAGAAAAACGACGGGGAAGAAGATATATCAAAAGAGAAAGAAGTGGGTAGAAATCAGTGAGAGAAAGAAAGAGAGATAGAGATAGAAATGGAGACAGAGAGATGAAGAAAGAAAGAAAGAAAGAAAGAAAGAAAGAAAGAAAGAAAAAGAGAAAGAGAAAAGTAGAAAGAAAGTTAGGGAGAGTAATACAAAGAAAGAAACAAAGAGAAAAAGAAATGAACAGAAAGAGTGACAGAATTAAAGAAAGAGAAATCGAGTAAGAGAAAGGAAGAAGAAAGACGGACAGAGAGAAATGTACAGAATAAGAAAATAAAAAAAAAGTCATTGAGCGAGATGTGTGAATGGAGAGAGAGAGAGAGAGAAACCCTATCTTTCCCAATTTTCCATCTGAAGAAAGCTCTTTAGTCAAAATGTCGGTCCAAGAAGCACTTCAAATATACACAGTCATGAAACGATAACACTTCTCAAACTTATATACAATTCAGACTGAAAAAGTGGAAAACAAAAATGCGATTTAAACTATTTTGGGCAATGCATATTCTTCCGAAATACATTAATTCCTATCGTCATTTAGTCATAAGTATTTTTTGTTTTGGGTACCGAATTGTAATAATGACGAATACATTGTTCAAATTACTAATAACACGTGGCAGTTAAATGGAATACACTAGCATATAGATAGATAGATAGATAGATAGATAGATAGATAGATAGATAGATAGATAGATAGATAGATAGGCTCACCTATCGCCCAATAAGAAAGAAAGAAAGAAAGAAAGGAAGAAACGGACATAGATAGATAGATAGATAGATAGATAGATAGATAGATAGATAGATAGGCTCACCTATCGCCCAATAAGAAAGAAAGAAAGAAAGAAAGAAAGAAAGAAACGGACATAGATAGATAGATAGATAGATAGATAGATAGATAGGCTCACCTATCGCCCGATAAGAAAGAAAGAAAGAAAGAAAGAAAGTAAGTAAGTAAGAAAGAAAGACAGAAACGGACATAGATAGATAGATAGATAGATAGATAGATAGATAGATAGATAGATAGACTCACCTATCGCCCGATAATAAAGAAAGAAAGAAAGAAAGTAAGAAAGAAAGACAGAAACGGACATAGATAGATAGATAGATAGATAGATAGATAGGCTCACCTATCGCCCGATGAGAAAGAAAGAAAGACAGAAACGGATATAGATAGATAGATAGATAGATAGATAGATAGATAGATAGATAGGCTCACCTATCGCCCAATAAGAAAGAAAGAAAGAAAGAAAGACAGAAACGGTTATAGATAGATAGATAGATAGATAGATAGATAGATAGATAGATAGATAGATAGGCTCACCTATCGCCCGATAAGAAAGAAAGAAACGGACATAGATAGATAGATAGATAGATAGATAGATAGATAGATAGATAGATAGATAGATAGGCTCACCTATCGCCCGATAAGAAAGAAAGAAAGAAAGAAAGAAAGAAAGAAAGAAAGAAAGAAACGGACATAGATAGATAGATAGATAGATAGATAGATAGATAGATAGATAGATAGATTAGGTTCCGTCATAAGTAATTTCCGTTTTGGGAAACCAATTGTAATGACGAATGTATCATCCTAAGTGTAACTTAAATATATCAACACTGTATCTACGCTGATGACACAACTATTTACTCCTGTCTTTATAGTAAGTCTCATCGGTTCGACAAGGTGAACTGGCTGCTGATCTAAAAATAATGATCTACATTATATATTATCACTCTGACGTTATTTGTAAACATCTATACCGATGATACGACGATATAGGGGCGCAGCTCTAAACATTTTGACGATCAGAGATTGGCAGCTGTCTTCTCTTCTGATCTAACATTAACTTCTCTACTCCAATAGTTTCATGTCTCTACTCCAATAGCTTCATGTCTCGCACCTCTCGCCTGTGGAACTCCCTCCCCTATTCCAGTTTCCCTGAGAGCTATAATTTCCAACTATTCAAATGTAATGTCAATCGACATCTCCAGTTGCCTTGATCTATCCACTATACTTCTCCTCATCCTTTCCTCTATCACTCCTATCTGATCTTGCTCCAAATCTTCTGTAACCCCTTGCGTCCTAGTGGCTTCCCGCCTTGCTTGGGGTGAAACGCTAAAAAAAAAACAAAAAAAAAAAACTTCTCGGTGAAGAAAAATTGGCTTGTTACATTCAATGCCTCAAAGACCAAACTGGTTACATTCTATCACCGCCGGTCAGACCCCGAACTACCGCCAGTCACGATGAACGGATGTTCCCCTCAAAAAGGCGCCGTGCCTTGAGGTGATATTGAGCCTCAAACTCACACATCTTTATTCAACCCATCGCTAAAGATGCAGGTAAAATGATCGGCTCCTTGTACCGATTCAGTAAGTACTTGACTCCATGTTATCCTCTGCCTTTATAAGATCCAGATCAGGCTGAAAATGGAGTACTGTTGCTATATTTGGGCGGGAGCTGCCCAGTCCTACATAAAGATCAAAAGCTTCTCCAAGTCCCTGTGGGAGAAGAATTATTTTCCACCCTCCAACCTCTCACGTGATGTGGCCAGCCTGTCACTGCTCTATCGCTACTTTCATGGAAACTGCTCGGACGAACTGTATCTCCTAATTCCACTAGGACTAACCTTCCCGGCTAGGACCCACCATGCTACTTACATAGTATAAAACCATCCACGTTCCATCTGTATTCCATTTGTGAGAAGGAAGTTCCACTCTAACAGCTTCTTCACGCGAACAACTGTCCTGTAGAACAGACTCCCAAGAAGATGTTTTCCTGATCACTACAATCTTAACTTGTTCAAGTCTAGAGTTAATCGTTATCTTCCCCTCCTATCCATATAAACTACACCTTAACGTAACCCTCTGTCTCGAGTGGCACCCAGGCCTTGTACAGGATGAACCTTATTGTAAAAAAAAAAATCTGTTGTTAACTAGGGCAAGGAATAGCTTGTTAATTTTAACGCCTCCAAAACTGAACTGCTTTCTTTTTAATTGATTGATAGAACCCTTTTTGCCTTCCACCAGCATGGCAAATGCTAACCTCCAGGAGAGTGATTCGTTGCACCTTTTCGGAATAACGTTTTCCGCTGACATGAAGTTAAAAGATTATATCGAATCAAGTGTTAATTCTGCTGCTAGGAATGTGAAGTGCTAGACATTTCCTCTCGATCGAATCTATCTGACATCTTTACAAGTCTATCGTTTGCCCATTGCTTCGAATATTGCTGCCACATTTGGTCTGGTGTTCCTGCTATATGTTTAGACATCCGTTATACATCAAAGGAAGGATATGCAATGTCGTTGGTCCTGACCTGGCATCTCGGCTTCAGTCACTTTCCCACCGTCGTAATGTAGATTACCTGTGCCTTTTTTATAAATACTTTCATGGTAATTGTTTTGAGGAACTCTCACTAATGGTACTTAGACTGTGGAACTCTCTTCCGGCTTCAAAAATTTAAATGCAATGTCAATCCTTAGCTTCTGTCTTTTTAATTTCTGTCCTTTTATTGTTTCACTTCATAATAATGTTTTTTTCTCATATTTTGATAAAGATGAGTTAAAGAAAGAAAGAAAGAAAGAAAGAAAGAAAGAAAGAAAGAAAGAAAGAGAAACATAAGGGGAAGAGAGAGATAATGAGAGAGAAATTTATAATGTTTTATCCCCCGGGTAATAAATGAAAAATAATGAGTTGAAGTAAGAAAAAAAAATAAACAAAGAAAAAATAGAAAGCGGAAAAGAAGAGGAAAAAGAAAGAAAGAGAAAAAGAAAGAAAGAAACTAAAAGAAAAATGGAGAAAGGGGAAAAGAAGCAAATAGAAAAAAAGAAATAGAAACATAAAGGAAAAGAAAGAAAGAAAGAAAGAAAGAAAGAAAGAAGCAAACAACAAACAAGCAAACAGAAAAAAAAGAAATCGAAGTAAACAGAAAGAAAAAGAAAATAGAAACATAAAGAGGAAAAAAGAAGCTAAAAGAAAAAGAAAGAGAAAGAAAAAAGAGAAACAAAGAGCGGGGGAGAAAGTGGAGATATATTTGTATTGCTTTTTCTCATGTTCCGTAAATTGCAAAATAAAGAGCCGAATTAATAGTCAACCCAGAAGAAGAATGCTAGGTCAGGAAAAAGGAATGGTTATTCCCTCCCACCTCGACAATAAAATCTTTTGTGGCAATGCTACATTCTTTTAAGTAACTTTTTTTAATACTATAAGTAGTAATGCCATTATTTGCTCGCTACCCGGACAAATACAACAAAAAATTCGTTTAATATAGATTCTCAAACGTATATGTGTGGATAAAGATAATTATACACTGTGGCCAATCGATAAATGATACCCGGGATTGGAATTACCAAGAGTAGGTACGCTTCATTCATAATGTGTTTGAAGATGAAGCCTTACTGACCGTAGCGAAAAGACCAGGATTTTTAGAACTAATTTTTGGTAAACATGAACCTTCGTACTCACAATAAGACGGATTATCAAAAAGACGGTCTTTCATTTGACACTATTATTTTAACTAGGTTCACTCTTCGACAATATTTATCGTTTTAAAAAGTGATGATTAGAATTGTAATAAAACCTAAACATATGAAAGTGAATTTATACATTTTCTTTGTTCTTGAAAATTGGCAACAAAAATAATAAACACCATTTATTTATTAGCTTGTTTGGTACTTGTGCGTTATCTGTCGCCATTTTTTTTAAATACGTTTCTTGTGGGTAATCTGTCATTACCTTTTAATTTACGTATTGATGATCTTGTAGCGATAGGGGTTACCATTATTGTTTATTTCCGACAGGATCACCAAATATGTAGCGGTTGTATTACCATTGTTGTTGTGAACGTCGAACGACGAACGTCGAACGACAAACGTCGAACGACAAACGTCGAACGACGAACGTCGCGGTCATCATTATTGTAGTGATTGAGTTACCAATATTTAACCTTGGTTAGGAAAGGTGAGATTAAGGACAATGCGTGAACGCAATGCAATTTATATTTGACGTAAATAGCACATAGAATAAAATGCAAAACTGAACGGAATGGTTTCAAAACATAACAATTAAATTTATTAATGTTTGATGTACATGCATGCGAACTGAAAAGGTAGGACAGAGTCGTGTCCCTTTGATTAGGTAAATAGTTGTACCTGAGCTCATATTAAGAAGTAATATTGAACTTGTAATTTAGAAGAATAAAGTTTGGAATTGTGAGTTCTAAAGTTGGTAAAAGTTCAGAAGTGATTTCAGAGTTCGTGAATGTTGGTAATTATCTTTAACGTCTCACCGCAATGGGTAAGACGGGAGTTCTTGAAGGTTACATCTTGGCACTTGGTAGCAAGGAATGAGATGTACGAGAGAGATGAATGAAAAGAAAACTCGAGGGAGTTTACACGTGTTGGGTTTTTATAATGGTCGTGAGGCTCCCAGCATATGAGCCGGAAAACAGATTGGTCGCGTGCAGGCGGTTTGATTGGTCGGAACTGACCAATCAACAAGCTAGATTGTTGGAGGTGATTGACCAATGAATACTTGTTATATTTGTATGAAAGTAGGATGTTACTTACCAGATAGGAAGAGTGCATTTCCTAAAAAGAGGTAAGGCTGGTTTGTTGTGGAAGATCCCACAATCTTTTATAAATGTCTTTTTTTCAGACTGCTAAATGAATCTTTGGGATAGTATATTTATACACATCTGTATTTGTGAAAAAGTTGGAAAATTAATTTAAAATGTGGCGGCAGATAACTCAGAAGTACGGATTGTTTATTTACACTATTCATTAATTACATTATTTATTGAAATGGTTAGGAAAATGTCGGCTAATTGCCAATTGATTACAACTTTATAAAATTATAAATAATAAGGGTTTTCTTATAGTTGGTTCACATATTTTAAAAATTTAGTAAATGTTTATAAATTTATGAATGTGCTCGCATATTTATTCATTTATAAATTGCTAAATGATAAATATTGCATTGTGTCAATTGTGTTAGTTTTTAGAATGTAAATATAAGATTATTCTTTTAAATAAAAACTCTATTGTTGTTGCAAATTCTCAAGAACACAACAAATGTATAAATTCATTTTTATAATATGTTACGGTTTTATTGCAATTCTAATCATCGCTTTTTCAAACAATAAACATTGCCGAGGAGTGGGGGTATTTAAAAAAGCAGTGTCACATATTGCGGGCGCGTTTGACTAATTTTTCATGAGAAATTTCGTTTACTACCCGAAATAATTTCCTTCCAGTTGGAGATCAATAGCATTAATTCATTCAGTATATAGTACGCGTGTAACGTTGGCGCATATCGCATTGTAGTGAATTTTACTTCACATTAATTTGATTGCCCTATAACCTTCCGCACAGAAGCGCAAGGGAAAGCAAAAGATGCAGACGATAGTTGGTCACGTGGTTCTGGCGTCTTAATGATGTCAATACTTGAGAAGACGTTGTCGACAGTCATTGAAATGAAAAGGAAAAAGCTAATTCCTTCTATGGTGAACGTGCGAAGCTGTTACGCGTTTCCTGTTTGTAATTGAGTCATTTTTCTAACATCTACTTCTTGATACTTCAACAGTCATCAAAAGAAAACCAACGTAAACATATCGATCAAAATATCGAGGCTCACTTCGGTTTTATATCGACCGCCCATGTTTAATTTCATAGCATTTATTATTTTGTTTATTGATCAATTTGTATAAAGCTATCAAAATGGTTTCATTTCGTAAACAGTGATTTTGATTCGGATTCCAGTTTTTAGTAAGCACGCTAGAATGGTATCATTTTTTTTTAAAATGAGAAGGTAATTTTAAAAAAGAAGTTCATTTTCAAATTTATGTGAACGCTGAAAAGTCGTTCAAATATCGTGAGTCAAATGTTCGAATAATGTTCTCTCTCTTTCCACACACATACATACACACAATATCTATCTATCTATATCTATCTATCTATCTATCTATCTATCTATATATATATATATATATATATATATATATATATATATATATTATAAGACGCTTTCAAGCTAAAACTTATTTAAAAGTATAAGGAGCCCGGATGGTATTCACTACCGGTATAAAGAAAAATGAACAAAATTCTACATATTGCTGTGATTGAAATTGGCCTGACCATCATTCAATTCGACGGTGACATTCGAGTAGCTTTGGTTT
>OZ010584.1:31778750-31786250 GCA_963932145.1 Acanthosepion lycidas | reverse complement strand
GCGGTGATATATATATATATATATATATATATATATATATATATATATATATATATATATTAAGAGGTCACGAGGGACGTTCCTAAAGTGATATCTCCTATTTATTTTCACGGAAACTACAACAGATACAAGGAACACAATAACGCCAATGAATAATGCAATTGAACACCTAAATACATCATTTTTCCCACATCGTCTCCACCCCTGGCGACGTGGTTTCGCCAGTGATGAACAAGAGCCTGCTTGCTCCGCTCGTAAAAAACAAATCACCACTATTGATCCACTTTTCTCAGGAGCAAAGACGGCATTATTGTTAGGAAAAAGTTGGCGTCGTCCATGTTTCATCGGCCGCCCAAACAAATGAAACTCGTAAACGTTCAACAAGCGCCGAAGGATGTTAATAAGTGTCAATTGGTGCAGTTCTTTCTGCATGTAGAAAATTCAGTGGCCTACCTCTTCTTCTACACTCGTTTATGGCAGAGACCTCCCCTCAAACAACACCGTTTTCCCATCTGTAGCAAGTCCCCCCAAAATATGGGGTTTTGAGAGGATGGTTCAATTTCTATTACTAGGTCACCAACATTTGCCCTGACGTCGTGAGCCAACCTAATTAAATAATTTGGGAAATTTGAATGATTTTTTTTTTTTTGCTTTGAAACACACATTGATTTTGTAATTCTTGCAAAAATCACATAATTGTCGGATTTTAATGAAACTTTCAGGACTTATTCACAAATGAATGAATTTATATCAAGAAAGTTCTTTTTCTCTTGGTAAAAATATTTTTTTCCATTTCCTACTCCACACTTTTTAAATTTTATGAATTTTCAAATTTATTTTCAAATTTCAAATGCATTTTAAACCTTAGGTATCGCATTTTGTGGGGAGGTGCCTATATATCTGAGTGCGCGTATCTATCTATATTTGTTCATTTGTTATCTTAAGAGGTATGTCGCAGAGCACTAATAAACTACTTTCGAAATATATTGTTTACTAGTTAATATATATATTTAATATATAGTATCACTATATAAGTGGTACTATATATTAAATATATAATATTCTCTCTCTCTCTCTCTCTCTCTCTCTCTCTCTCTCTCTCTCTCTCAAAAACGACCTACAGTCTGTTTTTAACTGGGGAAAGAAGTGAGCTGTTAAATTTAACGCCTCTAAAACTAAACTGCTCTCTCTTAATCATCTGAGAGACTCCTTTCTGCTTTCCATTAAAAGGAGAGTGACGCGCCTTCTCGGGTTAACATTCTCGGTTGTTTCACTGTGTCATGATAGACATTTTTTCTTACTTATCTATGTCTCTCATTCACCCATGCTTATAATATTACTGCCACATATGGTCCGATGCTCCTGCTATTTATTTAGAGAGTCTTGATAAAATCCAAAGGAGAATCGGCAATATTATTGATCCTGACCTAGCACCTCGGCTTCAGTCACTTTCCAACCGCTATAAAGTTGCTACCCTGTGCATTTTCTATAAATACTTCTATCATGGTAATTGTTCGCTAGGGCATCGAGAATTAATGAATTTAAGCGCAGTACAAGATTGGCAACCGTAACTTCCATGTTAACAGTTTCTTCTTTCGCACTTCTCATTTGTGGAGCTCCACGCTTTTCTGCCAGCTTTGATCTTCAAAGCTGGCAGAAAAATGTAATGTCAATCGTTTTCTACTGTCTTCCTGATGACTCTCCTATTGTTCTCGCTCCTTTATAACGTTTCTGCTTTCTAATTCTTTTACATCCAATTTACTACTTGTGTCTTAGTTGCTTTACTGCCTTGATTGGGTTAAATTCGATTAAAAAAATGATAGATATATATGTATGTATTGATAGAGTAAAATTTCATAGTTTGAGAAAAGTGTATACTGTGGGGATAAAATAAAAACACGAAATAAAATAAAAAATACAAAATTAAATAAAAGTACAAAATAAAATAAACATAAAAATCTTCCAGGAGTCCTCTGACAGGAAAGACAATTTACGCATGTGCAAAAAAAAAAAAAAAAAAGAGAGATTTCCTGGCGCCAAAGATAAACTAGAAGAATCTGGCTCTTTCTCGGTTGGACCTTTGACTGGTGAACACGTGCCAACTGTTCGGGAAGGAAATTCCCCAACAAGACGACGTTGGAATCCAAAAAAAAAAAGAAAATAGAATCAGTGTCCTAAACTGTCCCTCTAGTGTCTCCGTATCTTCCGCTTTTTCTTTGTCTATTTATTTCAGCGACGAAGGCAATTCAACAAGTCTTGGATGTTTAGGTGAAAGAATCAACCCAGCACTAATAGCCATAACATCCATAATACAAACAATATAGATGTAGACAAACAGAAATGTATCGGCCAAAATAGATAGAAAAAATAGATACGCACAATCTAAAATTGAAATATAGAAAAACATGAATAGACTGAGATATATATATAAACTGACTGTGACAAGATAGATGTATAGATATATATATATATGAACAGACAGATATATATATAAACCGACTGAGACCAGATAGATAGATAGAGGGAGAGAGAGAGAAAGAGAGAGACATGAATATAGTGACATATATATAAACTGACTAAGAAAAGATAGGTGGAGTCATATATGAAAAGACATATATATATATATATATATATATATAAACCGACTGAGACCATATATATATATATATATATATATATATATATAGAGAGAGAGAGAGAGAGAGAGAGAGAGAAGAGATAGATAGATAGATAGATAGATAGATAGATAGATATGAATATGCTAACATAAACTGACTGAGACAAGATTTATATATATATATATATATATATATATATATATATATATATATATATTTATATATATGTGTGTGTGTGTGTGTGTGTGTGAACGGGCAGATATATATTAACCGACTGAGACCAGATAGATAGATAGATAGATAGATAGATAGATAGATAGATAGATATGAACTATAAATGCAATGTGAATTGTCTCCCTGATTACTCTTCTATTGTTCTCTCTCCTTTATAATTCTTTCTGTTTCTAATTCTTTCACAACCTGTTACCCCTTATGTCTTAGTGGCTTTACCGTCTTACTTGCTTATTTAAAAAAATAGATATGTAGAGACTGACATAGATAGATAGATAGATAGATAGATAGATAGATATATGAACCAAATTATAAGAATATGTCAAGTTTTATGTGTGCTTGTGCGTATGTAGGAATAATAATGTTTTCCTTTTCAGTCAAGCAGGCAGCCGGCAACACCACGACTTGTAAGAGCGCTGAGAACAGAATATATAACACGAAAAGACGAATTACTGGGAAGTCGACATTATGTTAAAAAAAATAAATATATAAATAAAGTTGTTGTTGTTGTTGTTGTTGTTGTTGGTGGTGGTGGTGGTGGTGGTATTAGCTCTGCTACTGCTGATGTTTTTTGTTTTTTGTGTGTTTTTTTTTATCTTTTTTTTTTTTTTGCTGGTTCTGCTGCTCCTAAGAGTGGCAGTGTTGACTGCCATAAAATGGTTGCCTCACAGATTGGTACTTCACGGGGTTTGCCCTTGTTTCGACTGCCGCCCAAGGATATAAAGACTTTGTTGATGGAAAGGCATAGACGGGGGCGGCAGCAAAAAAAAAAAAATGAGGGCAGGGGCTCGTTGGGGTCGGAAAGTGGAAGAAAACTGAGAGAGATAATGTTTGTTCGCTCCGCCCCAAACCATTCCATCTCTTGTCATCTTGATATGAATCATACTCTGCTTGTGGCGTAACAACTTCCATTGTTTGTAGCCCGACCATATTGCCCCATTCCTCTCTCATTTTGACCTGTATCACTTAACACACACGCGCATACGCGTACACGTACACGTATGTGTGAGTGAATGTGCGTGTGTAAACTCATATAAGTATCCACCTACACCGTCATAGAAGAACGTTATATATTGAAATAAAATCACTATGATAAACAGGAATTACTTTTTTATTACAACGCCAATGTCACGATGGCTCGTAAATTCCTCAAGTAAACCAATTCGTTAGTATCATTTGTTCGATCCTCAGAAGCGCATCTAAATCTATTAGCCTTGTAGCAAGTTAAACTAAATTAAATAACGATCGTAATATGTACATTCGTTTAGGCGCTCACACATACGGGCACTTCTTCTTTGTGCCGTGTCTCCAAATTTTCCTGTCCTTTGTAGGTCTTGATAAATTTTGTCTTTTGGCTGTCTCCCCCAAACCTTGCCCGCCATCCATTCACTCATGCTTACCAGTTAGGATATGCGTTTTCCTCTGTCTCTTTTATATAAGTATAAGTGTATTCTTTTGTTTACATTTTCTCTAAAACTTCGTCCTTGCTCACATGTTATTCTCAGCATTTTCTTTTAGATAAGGTCTATGAAAACTGATGACTTGAAGGAACTTTTTAGGAAGACGCAACACAAATTGCAAACAATAAGTAAATTAATGAAAAATGAAAATATACGAATGAAGCAGTAGAACAAAAATGTTCTTCTGAAAACTAATGTCTACTATATATATATATATATATATATATATATATATATATATATATATATATATATATTATAAAGAAGAAAAAATTAAATATTCATTTCGATTATAATTTATTTCGTTAATATAGTAATATTCATCTCTTCATATCTAAATTTCTTAATCAATTTTCCATACCCCTGCCCTCTATCTCATCTCTTCTTTCTTGCTTTCCCACTCCTCTATCAATCTAATATATCCTCCCGATGCATTGTCTCCATTTACTAAAGAGATATCGATCTGAAGAGATGAATATTTCAATATTCACGAAATAAATTATAATCGAAATAAATGTTTATGGTTTTCTTTTTTATTATTATTATTATTATGGTCTTTAGTCTACATTGTGCTCTCTCTGGATTAATATCCTCCTTGGAATTATCCCTACCAGTCACGAACTGGTAATACTTACATATATATATATATATATATATATACACACTACAGTTCAAATCCCTATTGATTTTTAAATTGGCTAATAATAAATAAGAGAAAATTATTTACATGGCTAAAAAAATGAGACATGTTATAGTAGAAACTTTATTACGATAAAAAGAAAAAAAAACATAGTTATAGTTAAGTTTTGCTCTCGTCAAAAATTTGGGGATTAGCTTCAAACATTTGACCTATAGTATATATATATATATATATATATATATATATATATATATATATATATATATATATATATATATATATATATAAATATATAATGTCGTTTTCTCACATATGTTACTATGTGAGAAAACGACATTATTTTTGCACCAACCTAATATTATGAAGGATGCTATGAATTTTTTTAAATTACTGGGTTTTAAAGACACAGCAAAAATCATAATTCACGTCTCTGTATCCTTGGAAACGTTAATTATGATTTTTGCTGTGTCTTTAAAACCCAGTAATTTTAAAAGTTACTCCAAAATTCGCTTGAGAATGAAATGGAACTAATGTCTTTAATTTAATTACAAAATTTAATTCGGAGCTTTCAGCTTCCATTTTTGAAACATGGTTAGAACTGTCTAGCGGAAAAAAACATATTTTAAATCAATTAATTTATAATATATATATATATATATATATATATATATATAAGGAAGAGGTTATAGTTTTTCCAACGAGAAAAAAGTGGATATTTTAAAGAAAAGAAAGAACGGAAGACATAAGGAAAAATTAATTCCTTTAAATAATATGTGGAAATAACCACTCCTCGCCTGATGAAGGTCGAAAGATTCGTAACATGTGTAGCAATAATATGGAAAATAAAGTATAATATATTTTTTAAAATTCACATTAAACCCAAATGCAGCTCCTCTCTTCTTTTTAAAATATATATATAAAATTTCATCCAGAATATATCTGTAAAAGGACAATATGAATAAAGACAAAAAGAAAAATTAACGCGTTTCATCCTCTGTGGGACTTTATCAAGGCAAATACAAGGGCTTTATTTTGTAACAAGTATTTACATACAAAAGCAATGATGTTATTAACTTTTCAAAATTTTTACATTTCAGAAACGCTCATAAATATTCATCAGGTTAGCTGAATCGTCTAGATAAATTATGGAGGATGCTTTGTGACATTATTTAATATCTAATAAACGAAAGTGTGTAAAAGATGAAAATTAACATTTAACTTATTTTAGTTTGGGATTAATTTTCTATTATATATTTTAAATAACATGAGATTATGAATTTAACCATTTATATCTAATCCTTTATCATTTTTATCGCCATGTATGTTGAGTTGGGAAAGGAGTAATTCTTTCCCGAATGAAGATACTTGGAAAAATCCAGGGTGCAGATTAATATTTTGATAAGATTCGATAGCGAAAATATCTCGAAAATTTCCCGTCTAAGTAAGTTACTTTCTCTTTTAATAAGTGTTGCAGTATTTAGATCAAAGACATGGTTGAATTTGCTTCTATCTAAAACTAATGAATTTGATAAATTACTGTGTATAAGATGCCTTTTGTGATCACAGCCACGTTTTTATTAAATTTCCGCAGGTTTCGCCAATCTAATGTGAGGATCAGTTTCGGCAGGTCATTTTATATATACCTGCCTCAGAATTATTGTTATGGCTATTTTAGCGGTTTTTTGGCTTGTCTATTCTGGGAATTTCTGGAAAGTCGTCCTTTCAGAAATATTTTAATGCTCAATATCAAGAGATAGAGCATTGATAGTAATAAATAAAATAAAATGGTCATTTATCTTGTCCGAATCGCGGAAATTACATTAACATAATATCTGAAAATAAATTCCCTTTGGCAATCAAGTTACCTGAGTGTGGATTACCATTTCTGTAAAATCGAAAGTAGAGAACATTTGATTTTACTTATTACTATCTATCACAATCTGTTTATATCTATCTCAAGTGTTTTTTCTATCTATCTATCTATCTATCTATCTATCTATCTATCTATCATTATGCACACACAGATACACAGATACACAGACACACAGGCACAGCCACAGACACACACACACACACACATATATATATATATATATATATATATATGTATGTATGAATTCTCCTGTCGTCCTCGTGATCTGTCTATTGTCTAATGCATCGCCGAGTCTATGAGTAATGACAGTTTGGATATCAGCGGTGAACCGTGTAAATTGAAATCTGTACTGTTTGTCACTCAAGAGGTTGTCATTGTTGAGTTGCCCGACATCTTTCTTGTTGGTTATAGCATCAAAGTATTTGTTAGTTACACTGAAAAAGGTGATGGGCCCATATTGAGACGGGTATGAGCGCCCACTCGCTTTCTAGAAAACCAACGACATAAAAAAATACAGTACTGCATAAGTGGTAAACAAAGTAAAACTACAAATACTAGTATACAGTAGAGAACCTATATTATTATATTTCCCCCCTTGTTTGTCCTTTCTTTTTAGTTTAGGTACATTTTTCATAAGTCACCGTTTTTGACCACTTCTTGTTAGCCTTTAGTTATCAA